>JAYEPQ010000015.1:1760081-2285081 GCA_036321105.1 Dracaena cambodiana
AGGCTCTACAAAACTCAATATACTCTATATTAACGGAAAAAATGTTAAAAAAAAAGTGTTTGCTGATAGCTTATGAGATAACTTTGCTAGTACCGTACTTAAAAATTTATCTTTTTACTGTCTGTCCCAAGACAAAATAAAGGAGAAGGGTTGTGGTAAGCCGGTGACAACCAGCGTAAAATATTATCACATATTATGATATGAGCCAACATATGAGAAATGAAGATATTCGTACGAAAATAGGTGTAGCTACCATCGATGAGAAGATGCGAAAAAATCGCTTATGATGGTTTGGTCATATGCAATGTAAGCCTACAAATGCACAAGTTCGACGATGAGAGTTTATCAATGTAGGACAAATTAAAAAAAACGAAAGGAAGACCGAAGAAAATATGAATGAAGGTGATACGAAAAGATATGGATTCTATAGTTTTAAATAAAAAGATATTACTTGATAGAAATAAATAGTGAAGGACTATCATAGTGATCGATCCGGCGTGATTATTTTTTTGGTTCACGTGGCCTATCCCAAATACTTGGGATAAAAATCTTAGTTGTTGTTGTTGTTGATAGCTTATGAGATAAACATATTTTTTTTTAGTCAAATTCGTCTATATGTTTTTTTTAAAAATAATATTATACAAATTAAACCTCAATCGGAAGTTTAATTCGAAAACTTGTGAGAAACAACAACGATGAGCGAAAGAAAGAAGACTAGAATACCAACACCTCCCCGTGACTCAGCCACACATGAAGCCAACCCTAACAAAAAGGGAACAGAGCAAAAATCAAAAGTGGTTTTTACATATTTGTCCCTGATATCTTTAAAAATTAAAATTTAGTCCTCCAATGTCCATATTTATAATTTAGTCTCTCAAATCCTTTAATCCTTTAAGTAAACTCACTTTAGCCCCCAACTATATTTTTGACCTAAATTTTCCGTTATATCTCTGAGTTAATTCACTTTAGTCTTTTTTTCTCTCTTGCTCTTCTTATTGGGTTCCCCTCTCCTTTCTTCTCCTCTCTCTCTTCCATCTTCTTATTGTGTTCCTTTGAGTTACTTCATTTTAGAGATTAACTGAAAGGAAAGAGAGAGAGGAGAAGAATGGAGAGGAAAACCCAATAAGAAAAGGAAGAGATGGAGAAGAGGAAAAAGAGGATTAAAGTGAAGTAATTCGGAGGTATAACAGAAATTCGGATAAAAAAATATGGCTGGGAACTAAAATAAGTTAATTTAAAGAATTTTGTGACTAAATTTTAAATATAAAGATTAGAAGAACTAAATTTTAATTTTTAAAGATTTAAGGAACAGATATGTAAAAACTCCAAATCAAAGCAACTCTCTCTCTCTGACTCTCTCTCTAACTTGCAGCCAGCCATGCAACATTGTTTGGACTCAAAACAAAACAACTTGCCATTTATGCTTGGATTGTTCTCATTTCCCCTTCTATGCGTGCCAAAATCTGGTACCGAGGGGAGAGAGAGAGAGAGAGAGAGAGAGAGAGAGAGAGAGATTTGTACCATTGATCAATAGACACTAAATTTCGTAGATGAAGTTAAAACAATATTTCTGCGACGTCTAATATATAGTTCAGCCTTCAGAAAGATTTTCATCGTCAGATCTCCAATACATATAATATATATAAGGGGTTACTGTATATAAATTAACAGATAAGTTAAGTGAGTCTACAACAAAAAAATAATAAACCTATTATTTTTTTTTTCAAATGTCCTTTTGGACTATGATCTCTACCTTCTTAACTAATCTAGAATCAAATTTTATGGGTTTTAAAAATTATATTTGTTCTTTGATTCAGTAGATACAAAATATTATATTCACCGAAAACCATTAATTTTATCTGATGGAAAACCAAATCAAAACTAAAACTCAAGAAAACGAGTATGAGTAAATCCAAGGGAGTCGAGATCATAACTCAAAAGAATTTCTATTTTTAAATGAACTGCAGCTCAGATAAATTACATTAGATGGTAGTTCATTTCTATTTTTCTACTATAGTCAAAAAAATATATCTTCGAAATATCAAAAAATTTCGGAGAATGTTCTCCAGTTGTATATTAGCTAGTTTGATCCAGAAGCAACATTGCATTATTAACCAAATTACTCAAATCCATTAAACAGGAGAGAAAATTATTGACTACTAGATTAGCTAACTACACTTGATTGACAAACACTGGCTCAATGTACACTGAAACATTTTTCTGATCCAAAATCTTAATCTGATAGATAAAAAACTCAATTTTTTATTCAAATTTCGTATCCCTATGACACTTACAGAAATTATGTAATTTGATACATGCAATATAGTTTCCAATATTCACTTAATTCATAAATACGAACAAATGAATATACAATGGTATAGATCTCACGAAGCTCTATCAGATCCATTTACCACATTGTAAAATTTATGAGTCGATCTTTATAAATTTCAGTTCAAAGTTAATATTGTTCAAACATGAATTCAACATGCTTGATATCGGTACAAATACCAAATATGTTGCAGATATATGCTTGTATGTAAGATTCTCCATGGTGTCTACTATGAACATTTAATTCAATATGATTTAAATAACAAAAACTGATTAATAAAATCCGAGAATAATAGAAATTTATCCAATCTGCATTACTATAAGATGTCGGGATTTAAGATAAAATTTTGAATGAGGTCTAATTATTATAAATATTTTTTCTCATTTTACTCTCCTAGATTTTTGAGATGAAAATTATTTATTAAAAATAGATAGAATTTTAAGAACGAGCACAGAGATGGATAAAAATTAGAAATTTCAGAGCGAAGGAGAAAAAATAAAATTGATAATGATTGGATTTGAGACACCCGTAAATGTCGGAAAAAAATAAAAATAAGAAACTCAGCTACTGAATTAAAATTACAACATATGAAATTACAAGGGCTGCTGGGGGAGTTTCGAAAGGAGCACACCAATTTTTCCAAGTGAGCCCAATTAATAACGGTCCCGGCATTTAGCCCGAGCCAACACTGTGCTCACTAAGAAAACTGTTGTGCTCGTTTAGAAACTCCCGCTGCTGGGCCTATCCGACATTTATAATAAATCGGGCAATAAAATTAACACAAATCTCAGATAAAACCAGAATCAAATTGTACGAGTCTCTGTCTAGACTAGAGAGAAGACGAGGAGAGAGAAAGCGTGTGTACGTAGCAGCCAGATAAAATAATAAAAAATAAAATTGGGAGTGACTCTTGAGTCTCTGTGAGTGGGCCTGACCTCGTGCATGAGCATCTCAGCTCCGCTACCGCCGTGCCCGTTTCGATCACTGACGTCACTCCTTTCGGCACCCAACCACGCACCCCCAAACTCAAAAGCAGCACTCACTCCCACAGATTGCTACAATCACTACCTCTGAGTCTCTCTCTCTCTCTCTCTCTCTCTCTCTCTCTCTCCTCTCTCTCCATATTTTTTTTTAAAATTTGTTCAGCCCCAACTCCAACAACCATTAAATAATTAGCTTAATATAATACTCCTCCTCGATCCCTTAATCAATTACTCTCCATCCCATGCATGCACAGAAATTGTATACTTAGATAGAGCTCACATTTTTGTTCTCATGATCTATCCTATTAATTTATATTTATATATACTCGTGTAATCAAAAGTAATATCGAAAATTCTAATTAATTGATAAGCAAAAGAAATTCCATAACATTAAATTATATAGTTTGAACGAATTAATACACTTTAGTTCTACCATTATTCAGCTTAGCTTAGCTTGCTTGCTTGCTACTCGATTACTACATCTTTGGGATCTTTGAATCCTGATGAACAACACACTACTGCAATGCATTGCTTTTCACTGATTCAATCTAAGACCGGATGCCACCATGGAAACCGCCATCGTTGCCGCAGAGCCGGAGGTGTCTGTGACCATCGTCCCCGTCGTCTCCTTGGCTCTCGCCTTGCCCTTCCTCAGTGCTGTTGTCGTCATCTTGATCACCCTCGTTGCTTATCTCGGCCGCCTTCCTCTTCCCCGGCGGCTCGTTAGCCACCACAATCGCATCCAGCAGCTCCGAATTGTCCTTCCGCTGCTCCGCCTCGGAGCCAGTGGCAGAGTTGATGGCCGTCCGGGCGTTGGAGGTAGACGAGTAGAGCTGGTCGAGCTGGTGGAAGTAGGGGCAGGTCTTGGAGTGCTGCGGCCGCTTCTTGCCGCTGTCCTTGGTCTTGCGGAAGTACTTGTTGATGTTCTCCCACTTCTCCTTGCACCGCTTCGCGTTCCGGCAGTACCCCATAGCCGCCATCTCCTTGGTCACCTCCTCCCATAGCGGCCCCTTCAACCCTGGCTCCTGGAACCTCGTCTCGAACCCACTCCGCACCCTGATCAGCGCCTGCACCTCCGCCTTCGGCCACCTTCTAGAGCTCATCAGCTGCATCCCCGCAGCGGCAGCATTGTTGTTGGCACTGGCGGCATTGTACGGCTCCAACGCATTCAAAGCCTCCGCATTGGCTCCCTCATCGTGCTCTTTCTCTTTTTGCGACTCCTCTTCCGTGTATTGCGTCAGGAACTGAGCTTTCGTTGGCAGTATGATGCTCTCGCCCGTGATTTTCTCGAGGAATGCTATGATTGCAGACTCGCGGGACGCGGCCAGGGCACGCTCCTGGGCTCGGCTGGCAGCCTCTTGGCTTGCCCTTGCGGCTTCTTGCTTCCGCCACGCTTCTTCTCGGCTAGTCCTCTCCTGATCTCTTCTCTCCATTATCTCCAAGAATTTCTGATGCACGACTTCCTGATGGTCCATCAACTGCTTCACCAGCGTCTCGAAGAAGGCAGCAATGGATGAGAGCTGCTTCTGCTGCTTCTTCTTCTTGCTCCGCTTCTTACGGCCTTCGCTACTAGACTTGCTCACTGGCAGTGGCTGTGCCGGGGCTTCTCCGCCATCTGATGTGTCAGAGACGTTATCATGCTGGACGGCTGGGCTGGGACCGGCTGCAGGCATGAGAGGGTTGTCGTCTCCGGTGAGTGCAGAACCCGACCCAGTCTGGTTGGTATTATTTCCTCCTCCTCCGCCTCTGCCGCTCGGAGTGCCGCCTGGCTTGCAGATGGCTTCGAGCTCACTGAACAGCTTGTAGTTGTTGTCCGCCGCATTTTGTACCGTATTGGTGTGATCAATAGATTCATTGACTGCAGACTTCTTGAAGTGCTTCACAATATTGGAGGAGCTCATTTCTCCCGCTGGCTGCTTGTCCCTCGCCGGCCTCTTGTTGCTCGGGCTGATGAAGTCTATGTCCAATGGCCTCCTGCAAAGAAAATTTCAAAACAGAAAAGAGGAGAAAAAAAAAAAAAGAAAAGAAAAAGAAAATTTCTACTTACATTTTATTCTATGTAAATAAAATTAAATTAAATAAAAAAAATATTTTGAAGTTTGTTTTGGACAGCTTGCATTTTTTTTTTTTTTTCAGCTCACCTTTTATCCGTGAGCGATCTAATTGATAAAAGCTATGTCCTAGGAATCAAGAATCAAGCAGCTCTCTCTCTCTCATCTCCATTAATTTTTTTTTTTTTTTCCATTTAGGCTTTCATTAATTTAGCAAATACACAAAAAAAAAAAAAAAAAACAACAACTTACCAAAAAGGCTCCTTGATATTGCCTGCAGTAGCAGCAGCAGACTCCTCTTCTCTATGCCATGAATTATGATGATGATGATGGTGGTGATGATGATGAAGTCTACTCTCAGATCCATCATCTCCTTGAAGAATCCCATCGTCATCATTCAGTCCATCTCTGCTCCCTCCTCCGCTGCTCTCGTCCACTCCCAGCTTGAAGTTCATGGCGGCGAGGAACGAGCCCGCAGGGGAGTTTGAGTTCTCCTGCCCCGGCTGATCCTGCTCCAGACCCAGATGGTGCTGCTGCTGCTGATTCTGATGATGAAACAGTTGGAACTGGTGGTGGTGGTGGTGGTGGTGGTGCGATTGCTGAAACAGCTGCTGAGTGATCGGGATCGGGTGCCCAAAGTGCGCGAACTGCGGCGGCTGTAGGTGCGGTGGCTGTTGCGACTGGTGAGGGTGAGGCGCCAGCAGGTGGAATTTCTGGATCTCTGCAGCAGAGGAAGAACTGGCGTTGGGCGGCGGGGTCGAGATGGAGAAGAGCGAGGCCGGGCATCCACCGTCCACCATGAACTGCTGGATCTCCGACACCCCACCTCCGCTACCGTATCCGCCCGACTGCATCTCTCCTGCTCGATCCAATCCCTTACAGATCTGTATTCATTATATCTCGAATTTGCTCTTACAAGGAAAATTCGCCCAAATTTTTTCCAGTTAACAGAAGCTTGCTTGGTGTGAGGGTTAGCTAGCTACCTAGAAAGGTGAAGAGCTTTCAAGGACGTGATGACATCAGCGTGTTACAGAGAGAGCAATCTCCAGTCATACTCCTCTCTCTCCCATAGAATTTGATTATAATATTATTTTTAATTTTCTGGAGTATTTTTTTATTTTAAAAATGCGTCACGAGAATGGAATGGGAAGCGGAGATAAATGTACGGCTGGATGGTGACCGCGACAGCAGTGTCAGATGATTAGGCGCTCCATTGCGCATTGCCCGCATAGTGAAGTTTTCTATGCGGGAGTTTGGAATTTGGGGTCTCTGTCGGTCGCTGAGGACCTCTGCCGGTGGGGTCCCCATGGGCCCAGTCAGTGGGGCCCTTGAATTACTATATTATTATTTTGGCGGAGGAGGGGTGGTCACGTGCTGGGGGCGACTTGCGGGCTGGCGATGGCAGGGATTTTGTCTTTGTTGTTTTGTTATTTATGATTGGATTTCGGTGGATGGATCTGAGCCGTTGATTCTTACTTTTCAGACTAGAATTTATTATTCAGTTATGTGTTTTGGTTCTAGGTTTGATCCGAAATGGCATAATCCGGTTCATATCCGAATCCGCATCTGTATTTCGATATAAATAAAATATGATATTAATATAAATCGTACTTTACGCTTTCCAATTTATCCATATGAAAAATCATTAATAACAAAATAGATTTAATATTTCGCAACGCATTAGTACTTTTCTGATAGTAAAGACGTAATTATTATTGCCTTCTAAAATAAAAAATAAGATCAATTTAATATTTCATAATAAATTAAAAAGTATTTTGTCGACAGTAAATATATAATTATCGCTTTTCAATATATCCAAATAGATATCTAAATATGCAGAATTATTAATAATAAAATCAAGAATAATATCAAAATAATATTTCGTAATGCATTAAAAAGTATTTTGTCGATAGTAAAGTCATAGGTATCGCTTTCCAATTATATCCAAATAAATATGTGAATATGCAAAATTATTAATTATAAAATAAAAAGTATTATCCATGCATATTTTGTCAGTAGTAAAGACATAAATATAACTTTCCAATATATTGAAAATTATTAGTAACAAAATAGAGAATAGAATCGATTTAATATTTTGTACCTTATTAAGAATTGAAAACAAGAGAAGAAATAATTTTAGAAACTAAACAATTTTTTTCTTATTAACCAAAATTAGTATAAAGCCCAGATGACGATTCTGATGAATGAAATGTTTGGGCTGGAGGAACAAATTTGAAGCCCACGGCTTCCTTGATAAAGTGTATTTAGGCCCATGATTGTTCCACGTCGAAAACACTCAATTTTCTCACTCTCTAAATCCGTAATTTTTTTTCTTTTCTAGTTAAAACACACACACATCGTGTGTGTGTGTGTGTATATATATATATATATTATTTTATTTTTATTTTTATTTTTTTCTCATAGAATGATACAACCGATACTCATAAAATACTATTAGTTACCTCGATGCATGATTAAATTTTTACTATGTATTTTGTCTTTAAAAGAATGTATCGGCGCTTTAGTTCCTTTACTATCTGCTAAAATGAAACAGCACGGGGCAGCAATTTTTCTTTTTCTTACCATATTGCTCATATTGGGAATTTCCAAAGGAGCGCACCTTTTTTCCTAGTGAGCTCACAATCTCTTTTGAAAATAGAGAGTTTTTCCTAATGAGCATATATTTTTTCTTAGTGAGCCCACCCTCTCTTTTTAAAAGAGAGGGTTTTTCTTAGTGAAAAAACAATTTCTTATTTTTTTTCCCAACATTGCAGCAAGTTCCGGACTAGACAGCCTGAATCCTCTATGGTGGATCCGGAATTACAGTCCCAAATCTATCTTATCGGATTTGGGCTTACAATCTCAAACCTTCTTCTACCGAAGTCGTCGCGACGGATGGCTCTGGCTCTGTTGCAGGCATCTCTTCTCAAAATCTATATTTTATAGTTCCGGACTATAGAATCATGGCCATTTAGAAGTTTCAAGATCCTCTATAATGGATACTCTCTCTCTTTGAAGTGGCGGAGGAGAGCAGGGGCGGCAGTGATGGATGGGTAATGAAGATGGAGGAGATGAGAGAGAGAGAATAGAGAGGTTGAAAATAAAGATATTTTTGTTTTAAGTTTAATTGGTAAAGTTGTAAATAAAAACAAATTTTTAAGTGGGCTAACTAGGAAAAATGGTGTGCCCCACTAGAAACTCCCGTTTTGAAGCTATGCCTTGGAATAAAACCAACCGAACCCGATGAGTTTTTTTTGGGTACCGGTTTAAACCCGGTTCATTTCATCAGATAAACCCTAAACCCCTCTTCATTCCCCTGCCTCTCTCAAAATTCTCCCTCCTTGGACCAAAACCCTAATTCCACACCCTAATGGCTTCTACTTGCATCCGATCCATGAATCGCGCCTCCATCTCTTCCCTAAAATCATTCGTTTCCAGATACAAATCCGCAGCAAATCGATCCAATTCGTTCTCCTCTTCGCCGTCTCTCCCCCGCTGCTTTCGATTCGCCTCCAGGTCTTCAAATTCCTAAAAAACCTTCTCAACTTGTCAACTTTTTTTTGTAAAAAGTTAACAAATTTATTAGTTTTCTTCAGGTCTCCCGTCGAATTGGGATGCGTGGACGGATGTCTTTTCGCAAATCAGTCGGTAATGGCAATGGAGAGGATGACTTCGCCTCTCAGCTTGACGTCACGGAGCTTTAGCTCTCTTTCACAGGGTAATGCTCGAAATTTATTTGAAAATTTTGAAAGGCTTTGAGATTGATCTCTTAGGTTAGTGGTCAAGTGTAATGCCGATTTAGTCAGATTTTTCATTTGGTGATTAAGATAATAGCCTAATCTCAGATGCCAAATTTGTGCATGCTTCATGTTTAGGCGGAATGTTTAGCGATTACTTCTTTTATGACTTGAGTAATATCGGGTATGTGATCTATGCTTGCCGTCTTAGTTTGATTAGTTACTGGCTCTAGTTTTACAGTAGACGATCTTGCGCTTTGTTATCTTATTCAATGTGAAAATGAATATACATATTTACTACAGAACTCCAGACTCTGTTCTCAGCTTGCCATGGATCAAACATCAAGCACACACGATGGAATTGACATGAAGACACAAGATTAAATGTGGTTCAATTGACCAAGCTTAGCCTACAATCATGGGGCGGTGATAGATAAATTCACAATGCATGGAGAACAAGAGAACATAACATCTCTCTAAATCTCTCAACCTCTCCTTACATATAAATCATGTCATGTCACCCTTGACCAGCCATAATAGATGCACAAAAGCCCACTGTCTTATTATATACACTTATTAGGGAATGTGTATGGTATTGCAAGCAAAGCCCTAACGTTATCCATCATTAGTGGTATCCTACACCACTATGGGTGTGATGATGTTGGTCACAAAGTCCGCTGGATGCATAGGTAGATGTGAGACACAATACCAATATGGCATCTTTTTCTGAGTTCTCTCTTTTCCTATAATCATGTTGAGCAATTTTGTGCTTGGTTGTCTCTCCCACTTGAGCTGTTCATAAGGAGAAATTTTCAGTACAAATTTATCAATTAGAGGATAAAATGATGGAAAACTATAAATGCGGATGCTGTGATTTCTCTTGTTCATGTAGGTTTGTTTCTCTTCTTTCTTTTTTGGTAGATTGTGATGGTAGGAGGGGGTGAGAGGAGTGTTTCTTGGAGTAAGTTTCAAGGTTCAAGAAAGCCAAGAGCTATAAACTTGAAGAACATAAATGAAAGGAGTCGAACTGATTTAAAGAAATTCACATATCAATTTGTATATGGGTATTTAGAAAATCATGTTTAATTGTCAACTAGCCTAATTACTCTCGGATGCCAAATTTATGCATGCTTTACATTGAGGCAAACAGTTGTTGATTACATTCGTTAAGAGTGCGTATCTTTTGTTAATGGTTGTTTATGCTATTTATGCTTGCTGTGTTAATTTGATTAGTTTTTGGCCCTAGCTTCTAGTTGATGATCTTGCACTGTGAAATCTTTATTCAAAGAGATCGAGGACACAGTTTGCTGGCCTCTTTCTTGACTTCTCCATGCTTGTTATCTATGAGTTTTTTTATATCATTCACCATTGCTTATATTTGTGGAATGGAATTCCGTGCTCCATTCTCAACTTATTATGAGAACAAACACCATGTACATTAGATGAAAATCACACAAGTAAGAGGAAGATACAAGAGATAGTGTGGTTTCTTGACCAAGCTCAACCTGCATCCACGAGGCAATGACGGAGACATCCATGATACATGAAGAATTATTATAAGATAAATAACATATCTCTAATCTCTCAACCGCACCTCACATGTAACTTGTATCACTCTCTCGACCAACTCTAGAAGATACACTAAAGCCAATTCTTTTGTACACTTACAAAAGAATGCGTGTTACAAGAAAATTCCGCACACTACCTATTACTAGTTGATTCACCACTAACGGTGTGTTTAGCATTAGGCGCTAAGTGTCTGGTACCAAGTGATATGGACATCAAGTCCCTAGACACAAAGCCCCTAGATACACAACTAGATCTAATAGCAATAGAGACATCAAGTCCCTAGATACAAAGCCCCAGGATGCACAACTAGATCTGAGATACACTAAAGCCCCATTTTCTGAGTTCTCTCTTTTATTGTTGCCTCTTTAGGGATTGGCGACCCCTCACATAGAACTTGTAATACTGTCTCGACCAAAGCCCATTCTCTTGTACACTTACAAAAGAATGTGTATTGCATACAAAAAAAACCCTTACACTATGAATTCTTGTTGATTTCCACACCATTAACAGTGTCTTTAGTGTTAGGCACTTAGTGCCTGGTACAAAGGGATATGAACATCAAGTCCCTACGCACAAAACTCCTGGATGCGCAACCGGCTGTGAGACAAAATCCTTCTATGACCTCCTTTACTAAGTTTTCTCTTTTAATATCTTTCTTTAGAGATTGACGACTTGTATACAAAAGTAATTTTTTTTAAAAGGAACTGACAACCAAGAAGCAATTTTTTCTTGATTGTTGCTCCCACTTGAGTTATTCATTAGACAAGTAGGAACATTTTGATCAAAATCGCACATTTCTAGGACTATGAGGACTTCAATTTAAAGTATAAATTTGTCAATTAGAGGATAAAATGCTGGAAAGCTATCGTAACTGCTGTTGACATTGCTCATGTGCAAGTGAGCTAGTTTGGTCCTCTTCTTTTGGTTGGTTGGGTGGGTAGGATGGCAGCGAGAGAACTGTTTCTAAGCACTAGATTCAAGGTTCCAGAGAGCAAAGAGCTATGAGCTTGAAGAACATAAGTAAAAGGAATGGAAGTAATTTAAAGAAATCCACATATCAGTTAGAATATTGATATTTAGTAAATCCTGGGTTCCAAAACAATTTAAGTTTGGGTAATGTTCAATGTCGTGTATTTTTTTTACTATGATTATCGCAGAGAAAAACCAATAGTGGTTCTTTTAAGTTTTAAATAAAGGTTTAGGTCATTGCACCTGTTTCGTTAATAAGATGATAATGGAAGAAAAGTAAGTTGCAAATGTTACCCAGAACATGTCTTAACATATAGATGCAAATGGTTCCTAATTCGAGTATCCAACAATTCACTAGCACAACTTATTAAAGATCCATATAATGAGAACCCCAAAACCAAAAGATAATCTCAAATGTATATGCAATCAAGCTGTGCCATCTATCAGTCTTGCCAGGCCCCTTGTATTAATTCTGAAAGAGAGCATTTGTCCTCAACTTGTCTCTAATATCATACAACCAATCATGAAAAGTATTAGCAGATATGAGATGGGCCAGTTATTGCAATCCCATTTTCAATTTCTAAAGTTTCTATGGTTCCTATTATTCTGTATTCAACATGAAGAGGTTGCAGGTTCCTTGTGGTACATTAGTTTTGATAGTTTGAACTGAATTATTTGTAGATCCCATTCTAAATAATTTGACTGGAGTTTTACATGCAAGTGATATAAAATTTGCTAGTAAATCTGTGTCCATTGAAAATAGTTACTCGAGAAACATAGGTTGTCTAGAGCTACAATATTTGACATCTCCTTCTGGAAGGTGATCAAAGATGGGAAATTATCAATTTCTCAAAGCATCATAATAAGCAAGGATATGGGATCTTTGAAAAACCTTAGGTACGAAAGCCTCCAGTATGGGATTGTTCTCCATGAATTATCTGTACATGCATGGGAGGAGTATGAATTGGTGGTGAACCAGTGGCAAAGTGGGAATTGGCAGCCATGGTTCAGTGAAGGCTTATGCCATTCTTAAGAAAGAGGCTAGGGTACTTTGAGTTCCTACATTCTTGTGGCATCCACAGTACTATAAGAACTGAATCAATTGTCAGGAAAATTAGATATGGGAATCCTAAGGCCAGTTTTCGGAACATATATATGCAAATTGTTAAACAATGTAAAGTATTTTGAGTGAGACAAACAAATTTGGATCATTCTTTCAAAGTCAAAGTATTCCTTTGAGTCGACTTCTGTAAAATGCTTTTGTCCTCATCAAAGAGAACCTAATAGAAACGATCAGTCAAGTTGGAGGAATTTCTATCTACTGTGGAGCATTGCTAGAACCCATAGAACATTTTCTTGTTTTTATTTATTTGGGATGTCTTTCAGAGAGTACGCAATCAGACCATGCAGTCAAAATTTTTCTTGTGATGATGGACGATAATGAACATCAGTAGCACTAATATATGACCATATGGAGCCTTATTGAGCCACTTGTTTGGTAATAGGAAATAATAAGAATCTAGGACGTGGTTAATGTTAAAAGCTCTCTCATTGCTAATAGCCTAATACATTCACTATGATTACTAGAGGCAAGATTAGAGCAGATAACTTGTTTCAAATAAAGATAATGACCCATAATAAGATGCAGGAAACATTTGCAAGCACAGATTGATAATGTCATTTGATTACATATGCATTGAAGAGGTGCTTATTAGGGGTGTGAACTTTTAAATTGATATTTGGTTGAATATATGGGACAACCACTTTTAATAATTATATGATAATGGCTGGGTATATCTTGTTTGTAATTTCATTATCATCTCATTAATGAATCAGGTGGAATGGTCCCACCCTTTAATAAAAAGTCTCTGTTGCTTCATTCCGTTTCAAAAATCATGGTAGACCACACACATGGTACTAACCATTGTGTCGAGAAAATTTACCTGAATCAATTATTAATAATCATCTTTGGAACGACGTGCCAAAATCGACTTCTTTCCCCAGTCTGGGAGTCCTTAAGGTTCCTTTTATATATGTCCCATCTCATATGGAATCTTATCATTGTGCTTTCTAGAATTTCATGGTGGCTCATGAAACCATGAAATTCACCAGTTAAGGATGTAGAGTCCATTACAAGCTTCATCCTAATTTAAGGACTCGACCATTTTAGTACTAAAATCTTGTCTGTGAACGTAGGTTTATCTTAATATGGAAGTATATTTTAGTTACTTTTCCATTTCAAGGCCTGGCCTCTGTAACCTAATTTTTGAATTTGATAAGCTTAGGGGCTTACTGATTTATGATGAATTTTCACACTTCATCTACATGGAAGAACTTGGTAGGCATCGAGTATCGAGTACTTCAACACTTAGCTGATTTGAGGGGCTTGATAAGTGCTGAGTAGCAAATACCTATCGTAGCTTAAAGAAATTGGCCAAGTGCTGAGTAGAAAATAGATTTAGCCGACTTGAAGTAATCATCTAAGGTTAAATAGTCTGTTGAGATAGCTTAATTGGGTAACAAACAGTCAAGTCTGAAGCTTAAATGAGAAGGAATCTTCTAAGTTTAGCCTGTTCAGGTATAGACCAATTGACCACTAATTGTTGAATACAGTTAAAAGTTTATATGTGAGTATGGTCCCACATCAGATAGAATAAAAAAAATTCATGCATTTAAATACAAAGTTGAGGCCTCTACTTATCAATTTAAGATTCTAAATTAGATTGGTTTTTGGCTTTATGTTTAGAGCCTATCATGCTCCCGGAGGTCCAACATCTCTCTCCAACAACTGATATCAGAATCCAGGTTGTGGCCGAAATGAGAGTAAAGCTGGTGCGAAGTCCGAAGCGGTTGGGTGTGACCTTGGGTCTAGTTTCTCACGGTCCTCCACATGGATGTGTTTAGACTAAAGTTGAGATTGCCTACGAATGGTTTTCGTAGATGATTGTTGTATACTTACAATGAAAGGGGAGATTTTTAGGAGTCTATATGTGATTATAGTCCTACATTAGATAGGACAAGAAAAATTTATGGATTTAAATACGAAGTTGAGGCCTCTACCTATTAGTTTAAGTTTTTGAGTCAGATTAGTTCTTGGCTTTGTGTTTGAAACTCATCATGCTCCCAGAGGGTTCTCCCCAACAACTAGTATCGGAACGCTTGCGGGAGAGGTTTAATATGAAGAATGCTAAACCTGTTGAGAAACCATTTGGTGATCACTTCAAACTCAACAAGAAGGCTTGTTCATCAACAAAGGAAGAAAAAGAAAGTATGGCAGCTATTCCTTAATCCTTTGTGGTCGGGAGTTTGATGTATGATATGGTTTGTATATGGCCAAACTTGGCTCATGCAGTTGGAGTAGTTAGCAGGTTTCTTGTTAATCTTGGTAAAGATCACTGAGAGACAGTAAAATAGATCTTCAGATACTTGAGAGGTAACTTCAAGATATGTTTGGTTCAGAACCAATTTTTGAGGGTTATGCATATGCAGATATGGTGGTGACCTGAATGGTAGAAAATTTACTTCAAGAGTACGGTTTAGTGATCATGAATTCTCTGAGAAGAGTATGGTTTAGTGATCATGAGTACTCATGTATGAAGATAATGGTGATTGGAGTTGTTCCTGATAGGTGGAGTACGGTGCATGTGCGGTGGATGTCGACAAAGTGGATGGTTATAAAGTGGATGGCAGGAACAAAGGAGTTTCTTCAAAATGTGTGATTCATCAGTTACGAGCCAAGATGAAAATTGTTGGATTTGTGTCTCATATCTGTTGAGTATTCAGATATGATGGGGGATCGCATTGAGTTCTAATTGGACTTGGTTTAAATAACTGGTGCTCTGATTGGTTTGGAGTTCTAATTAGATATGATTGTGATGGGAGCATTATATTATCTCTTGTATGCCAATGAGAGGTGTGAGCAATTATTATAAGTGATGAGAGAGGTAGAGAGATAATTGGATTTCTTTTTGTAACCTTTGTTTCTTATAATGGATATTTCTATTGTTGCTATGTGGATGTAGATCGAACTTGATCGACTGAACCATGTAATTCTTTTGTGTTCTTCTGTTCATTATTTTCTTATCTTGATGATCTCGATCAGGAGTTTCGATCCCCAGCAAGTACAAGTCTTCAAATTTTCAGTACCCTCAAATTCTCTAACTCAATTTTCGTTTCAATGCGATTCTTGTTCTGTTCACTCAGAAGAGGGTAATTAGCAATAGATAGTCTGGCTTATTGGTGGCAATGAACTTGAACATTCTCATTCAGGGGAATTCCACATGATCTGTTTGGTGAACTTAAATATATATCTCGACATGTTTTTTTTCGTATTCAACAAGAGGTGCAGTTCAGATTCTCTGCATATTTTCAGTAGACAAACTTGTGCTTTTAATATTTATTTATTTATTTTTTCTGTACAACTAGAATCAAGTATCGATTCCATTTGAAAGGCGTTTTTTATGATTGTTGTTCCTTCTTAATTATATATAAATTGCATGATAAGAGAACTTACCCTTTGGTTTATCTCAATATGTAACATGTCAGTCCTGTGCATTTCGTGTGGAAGTAAAACCAATGGCTGATGTCCATTTGCTCGTGAGAACATTCATTTACTTTTCCTAATAATTTCTAGCAGTTTCCACAATCAACACATAGTATTTGGTTCCTGCAGGGACATAATTTTACTGGTGCTAGGAAGAGGACATGCGGTCTGGCGTACGTATCAACTATGCTTTACCAAAATTCAAAGTATATGCTTTATTTTCATAAAAGAAGAATTAATTACTTGCATGCATATTCCAAGGAAGTAATATGCAACCGTTGTATTTTAGTAATGGAAACATCCTGAGAAGAAATTGTACTGAAGGACGACTTGAAGTTTTCATATTAAGTGTACAAATATGTGCCAGTCCTAGTGCACACTTGCATCTTTCTAGTTACCGATTTATTTGAAACACCTTCTGTCAATTTTTGTATACTGTTCAGTAGAAAGTAGACATAACCCCATTGAAGAGAAGATACGAGTAATGTGCGACGTCGTTCTACAAATGCACCTGTTCGAGGAGTTGAGCTTTTCAATGTAGGACAGGTTAAAAAAGCGAAGAGATGATCGAAGAAAACATGGGTGAAGCAGATACAAAAAGATGCATATACTAGAGATTTAAACGAGTATTGAAGACATTTTGCTCGATAGGAATGAGTGTCCGGTGTGATTCTCTTTTGATTCATGTAGCCTTCTCTAAGTACTTGGGATAAAACACTTAATTGTTGTTCTTTAGTAGAAGCTTTTATATTTTGGACAAAATTGTGCCAAGATTATTGTTTTTTCCCTTTCTGACCTTCAACTTGCAGATTATGCTGCCAGAAACTTCTATTTCTTGCTATGCTGGTTGTGTTAGCGTCCCGTTTGATATGTCCTAGTAATGAAAGTTGAATGATCTGTTTACAGATTTTAGCCATCAGAATAACTATTTGTGCTCACATTTATGCTGTTCCGAAGAAAATAACTTATCTACATATTCTTTTAAAATGTTTTGATGTTTTTCTTTCGTGCCAGGCAAACTTGATGGATCGTGAAAAATATTGTTTCTTCCACCAGAAAATAAGAAGATAAGTTGCTGTCACCGCAACACGACAATTTGCATAGATGTGATATTGAAATGGATTCTGTATGCTAAATGGGTTGGATTCGGCATTTTCTTGGGAAAGAAATGTTTCTATAACAAGTTTTCAGTACGCTGTAATTTTTTTTTACAGTGGAGTAATTCCATTTAGCTTACTCCTCGCAAAAATTACGGTGACACAGTGTTTAAACTTGATCAGAACAGTTGATGTGGATGAATTTTTGCAGTACTAGCCAATATTTGTTTCCATGTTAGCTGCATGTTACCATTTCTTGTTTTGTTGAAGATTCATTTGCGACTCTGTGATTCCTCGCTCGCATATTATAAAGTTTTCTCTGCACTTGGCTGTCTATTGTTTAACGTGGGCACGAAAATTGGCACACGAGAGGTGCATCGAGTATAAACCAAAAAATCTCTTATATCTTCTAGAAAGTCATCAGCACTCTGGAACAAGCAGTATCTTCATCTTTTGCTGCAAGTTGAATTATTGTTCAAGTTGTGTGTTGTTCTATATCTTTTTCAGAATAATTGTTGATTGAATAATCAAATTATGGCCTTCTTGTTACTATGTGATGATTATTTTATATTTATCTTAGGCTGTGTTTAGTTTGAAAGAAAATGGAAGAAAGGAAAAAAAAGAGAAAGGAGAGCAGAAAAAAAAAAAAAAGATATAAGAAAATATTTTTTTTTTGTTTAAATTTTTTTCTCAAATCAAATATTAGAAAATATTTTCTTTCTTATTTTCTTTTCTTTTCCTTCAGCTGGTGAGATTTAAGTGAAGCATTTTGATGTGCATATAGTATTTATTAAGTTATTTAAAATGAAACGTGTAAAATATTTGGCACGGGCCACGAGTGGGGTTGGGAATTACAAACTAAGGGGAGTAATTCAACATAACAAGGTGATAAAAAAGAGAAGAAATAAAAATTGTGCATCCAGAGAATCGAACTTTGGTCCATTCCATGGGAGGGAAGTATGATACCACTACATCAGTTGCACATATTATGAAAATTTATTTTTTTTTTCTCTCATCCCTCATCCGGGCTAACCAGCCCGGACTTATGCTCCCTGTCCGGGGCTGATAGCCCGGAGAGGGAGGCTTCATCCGGGCTGGTTAGCCCGGATCAGACTTTTAGATTTCTGATCAAGAAGGAAGGGTATTTTTGACCAAAAAAATAATGGCAAAGTGGTAAATAAAACGTTCTTTTTAAGTGGGCTCACTAGGAAATATGCCGTGCCCATCTAGAAACTCCCGTGGGGTTTATGCCAAACAGCCCATGGGCCAAAACAGAGATCGATTTCACTTGGCCCATAGCAACAAGTCACTGAAATCAGCTCTCAACTTCTAAAAATTTCCCTAATTTTAAATTCCTTTAATTTCCTCAAGAAGTTACAAAAAAAAAAAAAAAAAAAAAAAAGGAATTTTGTTGCTTGGAATGGCGACAGTTGACGACACCTCGAGCAGCAAGAAGGCCGCCGACGTGGGGCCCGCCGAAGCGGCCAGGCAATGGATCGAGTACGCCTTCGGCGAGGCGGCGGAGCTCAAGGGGTCCGCCCTCGCCGCCGCCGACTCCGCCGTTTTCGCCGCCAGATCCGGTCTCTCCCAGCTCCTCCACGCCGCCTCCGCCGCTGCGGAAGAGTCCAAGGTCTCTCTTTTTTCTCTGTCAAAGTGATTTGATTCGTAAGTTTAGATAGTGATGGCGATGATCTCTTTTTTCTTTTTGTCTAGGGTTTGATGGAATTGGTGAAGAGCCAGTACGAATTTCACGAGGAAATGGCCGTTGCTAAGATCAAAGGTTTTTTTGCTTTTTCTAGTGATTTTCTTTTAATTTTTTTTTTCGGAATATATGTTGTTGATAATTTTGAATTTTGGATTGTTTTGCAGAGGGGATTTGCATCGCAGCTGCACATCGAGAGATCTCGTGTGCCGCTGCCGCCGGAGTGGGGCTTGTGATTCTCAAGAGTAATTGTTTTTTTAATCCTTTATGTTTTAATCTGCTTTTATTGCATTTTTTCTTTTTTTAAATCTTTCTCGTTTTTGTGTTGTTTTATTTTTGATAGATTAATGTAAAAAGTAAAGTTTTGTGTCAATGACTGTGTATAATGGAAATAGTAGCATCCTTGGCAAGACCTTTACAAGAGTTTTAAACTGATGCTTCATTTATAAAGCTAGGTAATATTTACAAAGATGGTTCAAGGACTGAAGAATGTAGAATTGGACTTGTTTATTCTTATAAGTTCACGTGATTCCAAATTACTCTTTATGGTTATGAGTTCCCGTGATTATGGATTTCCTTAGGATGTATATATATTTTTTGTTTGATAAGAGTAGTATGCTCATCTCTTTCATTAAGGAGAGAAGAACGGAATCAAGTATGAAGATGGGGTTATGTGCAAGTTCATCCCCTAGGGGTTCATATCTCATTTTGAAGATGACATCTTCGAACACAATCTACACAAAAGAGTAAGTTCACCTCCTCAAGTCAAGAACCCTTAGCCCTTAAACTCTTTACTCTTGCACGCTTGTTCCATAGTAAGGTGGTAGTGGTAACCTTTGTTCTTCCATTTCCTGGCATAGATATCTACTGTAGTTTCAGATGATGTGTTTGATTTAGATGATTTCCTATCCTACCGATAAACTCTTCCAGTTGGAAGCTCTTTTGCCATGTTGTCTATCTGGAGAGCTAACTTGTTTTCTTCAATTGATAGTAATTCCAAGATACTTTATTTGGAAATTCTTCACTCTATTGCTGTGATGAGTCACGTGAATTCACGTTTCTGAAGATGACTACTAGAAGAATAGCCTCTTTTGTAGAAGTTTACCAACAAGTCAGACCAAGTCTTAAAGTAGTATTATCCCTTAATATCTCTAATATCAGAGAGAGAGAGAGAGAGAGAGAGAGAGAGAGAGAGAGAGAGAGAGAGAGAGAGAGAGAGAGAGAGTCATCAACGCACTAAAGTTTAGGGTAGGTCTTAGAGTTCCTTCGCTTTCAGAGTTTAATCCGTCCATGAACATACCATATAGTGATCATTATATGGATGGTATCCACCATTAGACTGAACAACAGAGGGGAGGGGGTTATCTGTCTCACCCTTCTTGGGACCCAACTCCATCATATCCTTAACCTTATTTGTCGAATATGATTATATTTTTTATCCATATTTACAAATTCTAAATTTACATTATAATGCACCTTATACCTTGCAACCAACATGCTAGCACATTTTTCTATTGTTAGAAATGTTGAAGACACTTTGTCATTTGTTGTTGACACCTACAACCAACCTATTACCGTGTACCAGTTTGAAGAAGAATTGAATGTCATAACATAAGGGAGCCAACCTGATTATACAAAGCTATACTTATGTTATATTTGGTTTATGATCATTTTGGTTGTCTTGGAATTCAAATTTTTATAATTCTATAGCATTCCTTATGACATTCAATTCTTCTCCACTTAGGGCTTTTCCTTGTTATTTGGTTGATTGCTAACTAAATTCATTGATAGTTGCATAGCTTCTTTTCTGACGAACAGCTTGGGTTCCCTTCCTCAGTTGTTAGAGAGCATAACATGCTTTGTCAAGAAAGTAGTGCCGAATTTACTGGAGATTACTTTAAATTTCATAGATTGTTGCTCTTTATATGAACAACTTTATGTAAACTTCTTCTTGGTAGCTGCAAAATGGTAGTCTTGGAGAAGAGTTAATAGACGCTTAATAGTCTAGTATGAAAAGTAACTTGTTGTCATGTAAAAATTGACTGACAACCCAATCATAGTTTCACTAGCAATCTTGTCTCCAATGGACCTCATTATAGACTTCTGCTAAAGTGGTAAAAGAGAATCCACTTAAAAAAGTTTTTAAATATCGAATATTGTTCTAGTAATTTAAAAGGGTTTCTCATATTATATTATAGATATCGGGCTATATATTAGGGATATGAGATAATATCGGAACTTACATTTTAGAGACGTTTCATAATAATTTATTATCTATATGCTAGGAGTAGTTGTAATGTATTCGGTGTGGTCAATCTACCAAAACACCATACTTCACATGAAGGTATCAAACTGCTAGTGTTCAGGCATGGCATAAATTGAATCATGCTGTAGAGGGAATTATGTAGAAATTAGTTTATCCACATGCAAATTGGAAAGTGGATAGGATAAATATAAGATACCGATAACCTTCATATTCAAGTGCATGAAAACCAAGTTGCCGTGGGAAACCAAGTGCATAGAAATTAAAGAAATATGAGTGAATGTTCTAAACAAGTGCCCTTATTTTTTATAATATATATTTAACCGTGCCCTCCATTTTATTATACATTTTTATGTTGTAGAGGGAAAACATGAGTTGAACACTTCCTAACTTTGCTCTTGATTTTATAATATATTTTAAGATGATTTTCGAATACTTATTGGACTCATGCACATTCCTTATGTTTTTTTGCTTACTTTACATGTTTGAATTATATGTTTATTTTTATTTGTATACCAATTCTATTTAGTAAATGGGACAACCTTGACACTGAAGAAAGTAGTGATGATTTTTAACACTTATGGACTAATGCACATTGCTTACAATTTTTTGCTTACTTTACAAGTTTTAGTTATATGCTTATTTTTATTTATATATCTACTTTATGTAGTAAATCAAACATTTTTTATACTAGTGGATCAAGAAAATAGTGATGACTTCATCTAGATTATGTATTTTAAGATTATAGTATTTGATATTACTTCTTTTTTATTTTTATATATAGCTTTTATTACTATACTCTATATTTTACAAATTTGATATGTTGATAGTGACCTAGTTTGATTTGAATTAGTCTTTTATTTTATTCAAAATTCTAAATTAAGTTAGATTGTATTTTCTATTTTTATTAGATTCAGTTTATGTACTCGTTTTATACACGTAAATGACTTATATCTATGTCTGTAAGCTTATTATTTTGAATATGTGAGATTTGATTTTGAAATATCCTAGTTATTTGGCACGTAATTTACTAGTTCACTATCAAATCTTTTTTCGAGTGGTTTGTGTGAGTGCGGATGTGTTGTCACCAAAGTGTAAGGCTCGAATCTTATCCCTTTGTTCCAAACCCTAGTTCTTCCATAAAATCCACAAACCCAGTCCTAAAATCCTAAATTCACTTACATTCCACGCCAAATTTAGTATTAAAGCTCGAAGATCCAAATCCATCCCTATCTTCATCATCTTTTTCCTTTGGCTTTTATTTTAGTTTTCAAAAGAGAAAAAAAACTGAAAAAAAGAGAACCAGAAAAGAAAAGAGAGCCAAATAAGAGAAGAGGGTCAAAAATAAAAGAAAATTAGAAAATCTAACCCTAGCCACAACCAGGGTCAGGTTTGCCGTTAACTTTCAATATTGCATACGTTTGCTTGACCTTGTTGGAGCCTCCCAAAGTTGGTGACCCCGCTGCTATCCTTCATTAACATCACTACAGCCCTTCTCGCTTCCTCGACCTTTGCTTGAGCTCTACCACAACCTCTCGAGCCTTGTTTGTGCCTCTTGAAGCTTCCCCGTCATAGCTCAAAGTGCTACTGAGCGTGGATAATTGCCCGCCTTCGCCCAAACTCGTTGAAGTCTTGAACAGTTGCTGTCACGTCCCGCTCCCGATATACGGTATACGAGCACGTGTAGCAGGTACCGGCAACATATTCAGTTTGAATATACTAAAGCCTCAATAAATTTGCCACAATAATACTCAGTAATTACGATAGAAAAATTCAACAAAAGTTTGACTTTTCTTTTATTAGAACGAATTTTAGATACAATTGAAACAAAATTTAATAAAAGTAAACAAAAGGAAGCGGGGAATCTCTAATCCGTTATTGAGCTTCAATTTGATCTTTAAACTATACCAGATCCTGCGTCAGTTTTGGCATGTCCATCGATAAATCTGGGCATGCACACCCAGGTCATCAGATTGCGAGCAAAATAAAAACGCAGAAAGAATATGAAATATAACAGTTATATCCAAACATAATAATAACACAAGTTTTAGAAAATATAGAATGAGATGTCTGTAATAACGATGTCAATTGACTTAGGTTATCTTAATGTCATTTTAGTAAAGTCAATTCTATAACAGGGGTATTTTTGTCTAAAATGTCATGTAATTGGAAAAGCTAACTGATGGGATATAACTGTTTCGATTGTTTCCTGTACAGACCCAGGAAATGGTCACAGGATTGTCCGGTGCTGAGTCGGACCTGCCGTCAGGCAAACAGGAATTATAATCAGGTATGATCCAGTAAATCATCACGCACCCATGGTGTGCGAAATATTCAGTTGTACAACTTAACAAGTTTACAGCCGAAACAGAGTATATTTCCATCATTCAGTTTCTCCCCCAACCCAGTGTCATTTAAATATAGTACATGCATGTCTAAATTCTGGTTTTCATAACTTGTATATTGAATTTCGGGTACAATATTTCAATTAGATTTTGTTAATTTGTTAACAACATAATTTATAGAATCCGTTTTATATTTTATTCAATAAATCACAATTGGTTATATCAAGGATTTACTGATTTGAGATATCATACAGATATCGGCCAGGCCAGTGTATGAATGCTGGGAGGTTTTCCGTGCATTGCACGTTCCTTAATTAGAGAACCAGCATACAAAACTTTTCTAGACACCGATATAGAATGATATCACAAACAGTATGTTTCTACGATTATAGCCTTTTTCATGATTTATTAAAAACCTAACTACATGTAATTTAATAAGTAATCATTTAATTTCTAACATCATAAAGAAATAACAGATATGTCAATGATTGCACTTGTAATAACACATTTAGCTTCTACAAATTAAATTCTAACAATATAAAGAAATAGTATTTGTAATAACAAATTTAGATGATATAATTGAAGTAAAATTTCTATAAGAAAAATTAGCATGTTTAGTGAGTCCAAAAAGAACTCACCTGGATTTTGTGTCCCGATGTTGCTCCAGTAATCTACACATTAAAAATATTCTAAGAATATTAAAAACAGATTAATATGAATTTAGATGATTTTTAGGGATTTTTTCAGTATTTTTAGATCGAACTCAAAATTGATTTTAAAGTAAGTGAGTCTGAAATTAGGAAATAGTTTGTCTCCATTTTATTGAGTTTATAAGAAGATGGATGCTATTTTTAGGTTATTAGGATTATTGAATAGTAAATGAGCTAATCTATGATTTATATTTTAACCAAAAGAAAAAGAAAGATAATATCTAACTTCTTGTCAAAAGGTGAGAATCTAAAATGTAAAAAGAGATGGAAGGAGATGCTCTTCTCCGGTGAAGTGGTGGCGGCTCTAGCGGCGGCTCCTGCAGTGGTTTTGAAGGTGGCTCCAGTGAGATGAGAATGTTAGAGGATGATTTTTAGAATGAGTGGAATGTGTTTTGAGTTAGGGGTTTATATAGGATTGGATTTATGAGTTACAGAATGTGAAGGGTTTAGAGAGTTATAAAATCTAAAAGGTTTGAGGAGTTATAAAATTAAATTGGAGATTTAATGTAGATAATTTATGGAGAAGATGAAAGGATGGGAGTTAGAGAAATGTATAAGTAATGAGTTGAGAATATGAAATGTTTTAATTTAATTTAGAGATTTTAATTTTAGAGTTTAGAAGGTGAAAGGTTTGGGAGGTTTTAAGAGTTGAAAGGATTGAGAGTTATAAAAGATGAAAAGTTTTAGTTAATTAAAAAGTTTAATTTTGAGAATTAAATATGGAGTTTCATGGTTTAAATAATGAAGAAGATGAAGAGTTTGGAGTTGGAGAAGATGAAAGGTTTAGGAGGTTAAAAAAAATAAAAAGTGTAAAGAGTTAAAGAAAAAATGAAATGTTATATTTATTATTTGTTTATTTTTTTAAAATTATTTTTAGCTATAAAAGATGAAGCGTTATTACAGTTGCCGACATCGTTGCCTCATCTTCCACGATCAAACTGCCACCTTCAACTATCATTTGACTCCAGAATCATTATCCATTATCACTGGCCCCCTTGATTCCCTTCGGTCGTTATTGACGATCGTCCGCATCCTGATGATTACTGATCCTCTTCGAGGTTCAACCCAAGCATGCAACTTTCCATTTTTCTCACAAGCATCAATGAGGCACAAAATGAACAGCCAAAGTTGTCATTTTTCTTGGATATATGGTTTTGAGCATGCAAGTACTCAATTCAATTTTTTAGTCATGATTTAGACAAAAAAACTATTGCACACAGATTTTTGTTGGTTCCCAACTAGTTTAGATGGTTAAACTACGGAGCTCTATAGTTATGCTGGATACTCTGTGCCCACTTCATGCTTAGGGAAGAATACTTGAAATTACATGATTTTTTTGGGCACTTTAAATAACATCGATCAATTTTTGTGGAGTAAGCCTTCAAAGTGGTATTCCATCATTAGATCTCAATGGGAGTTATTTTGCTCAAATCGGACTCGGTCGGAGTCGAAAAGCTGGCTAGGGTCGGAGTATTGCTTTGATACTCGTCGGTCGGAGTCAGTCGGAGTTCGATTGCCTGCGACACCAAAGGATTCACATCATGTAATAATCCTTATTTATTTATTTTTTTCATAATTAAATTAATAACAAATAAACATAATAATTTAAACTATTCATCTTCCCTCTTTTTAAACATCCCAAATTCATTCATTTTTCTAACCTTTTAAATTCTATAACCCTCAAAACCTTTTAAATTCCATAACTCCTCAAATCCTTTGAATTCCATAACTCCCTAAACCCTTCACATTCTATAACTCCTAAATCTAACACTATATAAACCCAACCTCTTTTCTAAATTCAATCTTACACTCATCCTCTTAAAAAAAAAAAAAAAATCTCTCTCTCTCACTTTGTTGGAGCGCCTCGTCGGACCGCTGTCGTTAGCCTCGCCGAAGTTTTGACAAAGAAACTCCTATTTCTTTCTTCCCTTGCTCTACTATTTGAGGTTAGTATTAATTTCTTAAATTTCTATTGCATTTATTTAATTAGACCATAGGATTAGCTCACACCCTATCTAACAACCCTAATAAAAAAAATATCCACCATCTTATAGACCCAATAAGATTGATTCAAATCCATTTATTGATTTCAAATAGAATTTAGGGTGATCCTACAATTTTAGGCCAAAACATTATCTATAAATCAATTAGGAGATTCTTCTCAAAAAAATAAATATAAAATAAAATAGGAAGGAAATAATTTATCATTTAAATGAAATCTTTATATGCTAAACTTATCCAATAAATCCAACAAACATAAAATCAAACAAAAACATAACCATATAAGAGTTGAATTATATTTTTGTTAACATAAACTTCAAGATTAGTATTAATACAGCATATGTCCAGCTGAGCCCACCTTACACATCCTATAAGCCTCTCTTGCCAAACAAATAAGATTATAGTTCGATGAGAATTAACCAATTCAAATGTTTACAAAATATGTAAATAACAACTTATTAGGACAATATTAGAAGTTAATTTTCTACACTAATATTATTTAACTTTAAAATTAATACTAAGTGCTTTATGAAAATTAGAAATTCCCTAAAAATCACCTGAATTTATGATGAATAATTTTTAACAAATATATTATAATTTTATGTGTAGATTGCTTCGTGTGATTGCCAATTGGTAGACCTTCGCAAATCGAGGTGAGTTCTTTTTGGACTCACTAAACATGCTAATTTTCCTTATAAAAATATTACTTCAATTATATCATCTAAATTTGTGATTACAAATACTATTTCTTTATATTGTTAGAATTTAATTTGTAGAAGCTAAATGTGTTATTACAAATGCAATCATTGACATATCTGTTATTTCTTTATGATGTTAGAAATTAAATGATTACTTGTTAAATTACAGCATGTAGTTAGGTTTTTAATAAATCATGAAAAAGGCTATAATCATGGAAACATACTGTTTGTGATATCATTCTATATCGGTGTCTAGAAAAGTTTTGTATGCTGGTTCTCTAATTAAGGAACGTGCAATGCACGGAAAACCTCCCAGCATTCATACACTGGCCTGGCCGATATCTGTATAATATCTCAAATCAGTAAATTCTTGATATAACCAATTGTGATTTATTAAATAAAATATAAAACGGATTCTATAAATTATGTTGTTAACAAATTAACAAAATCTAATTGAAATATTGTACCCGAAATTCAATATACAAGTTATGAAAACCAGAATTTAGACATGCATGTACTATACTTAAATGACACTGGGTTGGGGAAGAAACTGAGTGATGGAAATATACTCTGTTTCGGTTGTAAACTTGTTAAGTTGTACAACTGAATATTTCGCACACCATGGGTGCGTGATGATTTGCTGGATCATACCTGACTATAATTCCTGTTTGCCTGACGGCAGGTCCGACTCAGCACCGGACAATCCTGTGACCATTTCCTGGGTCTGTACAGGAAACAATCGAAACAGTTGTATCCCATCAGTTAGCTTTTCCAATTATATGACATCTTAGACAAAAAATACCCCTATTATAGAGTTGACTTTACTAAAATGATAAACTTGCTATGATTGTGACCATACTAAAAGATATTTGCTTTAACCTGTCACTTAATATTATCGTTAATTATGGATTTAATGTTTTCCTAAGACTTGCATTATTACCATGTTGGACATAATTATTACATCACATTTTTCTGTATTTATTGTGTTGGTCGCTATCTGACGACCTGGATATGCATGTCCAGTGACTGAGTTGAACCCTGTTGATCCTACCGCGGAAGACATGGAGTATTTTGCTGCAGTGACCGAAAATCAGTAGTTATCATGTACTTAGTTTGTATTAAATGCAGTCTTTTCATGTTCTTGAACCTATCATTCCTTAATGGATGTTATCTAAAGTTATCCAGTATCGTCCTTCTGTTTTCTTTATGTAATAGACTTCATGGATCAATGAATGTCAGTTTATTTATCTACGTGTATTTATTCTTTGTGGCTGTGATATTATAATTGAGGCTTTAGCATATTCAAACTGAATATGTTGCCGGTACCTGCTACACGTGCTCGTATACCGTATATTGGGAGCGGGGCGTGACAGGTATTTTAGTGGTATCAGAGACAGGTTCAAAAATGAGTTGACCCAACGAGGTTGAGTTAACTTGGAATTGATCCTAAGCTTGAGATCACAGCCATATGAATAAATGTAGATATTGAAGATTTCATTACCATATCTCTTGATTCAAACTTCCTTTGATTCCATTTTTCCTTATCTTCTTCAGTACGATGGCACAAAATAATGAATCTGAATCGAACTCGAACACTAGCTCAATTAATGCCGCAGAGATGTTGGGAGTACTTCGTGGAATGATGGAGGCACAACAACAACAAACTCAGATGATGCGTACTGGAATTACGGCAGCATTAGAACAAATCAATGCGCCTCGACCACAACGAGTTGGGAGCATTTCTGATTTTCGACGCCTTCATCCTGCAACTTTCTCTGGAACAGTTGGACCACTTGAAGCTGAACAGTGGTTGGCCGAGATGGAGGATCTTCTTATAGCTGCACGAATTCCTAAGGAGGATAAGGTTGATGTTGTGAAGATCCAGCTGACGGATGTAGCTAGAACCTGGTGGCAAGCTGAAGGAAATCGACTGGAACAACCAATCGTATGGGAAGATTTTACTAAGAGTTTTTACACAAGGTTCTTTCCAAAGGCAGCTCGAAGGGAGATGGAACAACAGTTCATCAACCTGAAACAAGGAGGAAAGTCTGTAGAAGAGTATGCAGCTGAATTTGTCCGTTTGAGCCGATTTGCACCATACATGGTTGTTGATGAAGAAGATCGAGCTCATCGATTCCAGCAAGGTTTAAGATTGGACATCCAGAAATATTTGGTGTCTTCCAAACTTGAGACTTATGCTGATGTGATTGATGCCGCAAGAGGTGTAGAGCAAGTTATTAATAAAGAGAAGCGAATTCAAACAATATCGAAGAGGTCTTTCAATCAAGTATCTGGAGAATCTATTTCCAAAATGGGTCCTACCGAGAAGCGACCTTCCATCTCTCATCCTCAAAAGCTCATATGCAACTTCTGTCAGAAACCTGGTCATCTCAAGAAGGACTGCAGAGCTGCTAATGGACTATGTTTGGCCTGTGGATCGGCTGAACATACTTTGATGAATTGTCCGAAGAGGAGAATTAGTGAAGAAATGTCTCGACCTGCTATTCCCCCACAACAAAGGAATGCAGGGCTCAATCAAGGCAGACAACCTCTTGCTTCTCAAAAGAAAATGTTCCAGCAAGCTCTGAAAAATAAGGGAGTGGACCATGGTCAGAGTCAAGCTTTCAATCTCACTGCGGAACAGGCTGAAAATTCCAATGAGGTGGTGACAGGTACAATTTTAGTACATGGTACACCAGCTTTTACACTATTTGATTCTGGAGCTTCACATTGTTTCATTTCATCTGCTTTCGTATCCCTTCATGACATTCCATGTGATACTTTGACATCTAATTGGAACATTAATACGGGTAATGGAGCTATAATATCTAGTAAAGTGTGTAGACTATGTCCTGTGGTAGTATGTAGAAGGGAGTTCTATGCCAATTTTCTTATAATCGAACCTAGTGGATTCGATGTTATACTTGGAATGGACTGGCTTAGTACTTTCCATGCAGTGATTGATTGTCGAAAGAAAAGTGTCATATTCCGAATTCCGAATCACCCGGAATTTGAATTTCTTGGAGGTAGTAAGACACTAGAGTCGGCAAAATTTAGAGCTAGATCAACAAGTGAAATATTCATCATGATGGATGAAAAAGATGAAGATATTCCGGTGGTGTCAGAATATCTTGATGTATTTGCAGATAAGTTTACTGGATTACCACCTGAGAGAGCAGTAGAATTTTCTATTGATCTTATTCCCGGTACGGCGCCTATATCTAAAGCACCATACCGAATGGGACTAGTAGAATTGGCAGAAGTGAAATGTCAATTGACGGAGCTTGGAGATCAAGGATTCATTAGACCCAGCACCTCGCCGTGGGGAGCACCAATCTTACTTACGGGAAAGAAAGATGGGAGTAAGAGGCTTTGCATTGACTACCGAGGATTGAATCAAGTCACGATCAAAAATAAATATCCTTTGCCTAGAATCGATGACTTGTTCGATCAACTCGGGGGAGCTAAAGTTTTTTCTAAGTTGGATCTCAAGTCAGGATATCATCAAATAAGAGTCAAGAAGGAAGATATACAGAAGACTGCTTTTCGAACTCGATATGGCCATTATGAATTTCTAGTAATGCCATTTGGAGTGACAAACGCACCGGCTGTATTTATGAATTTGATGAACCAAGTGTTTGCTCTATACCTGGACAAATTCGTAGTTGTGTTCATCGATGATATTTTAGTATACTCCAAAAATGATGAAGAACATGCCGAACATTTGAGAATTGTATTGGAGACTCTTCGAAAAGAGAAACTCTACGGCAAACTTAGTAAGTGCGAGTTTTGGCAGAAAAGTATATCTTTTCTGGGACATATCATCTCTGGAGAAGGAATCTCGGTTGATTCGCGTAAGATCGAAGCAGTGAAAAACTGGCCTGTCCCGAAGAATGTGTCCGAAGTTAGGAGCTTTCTTGGATTAGCTGGTTACTATCGAAAATTTGTTCAAGATTTCTCGAAGATCGCAGGACCCTTGACCAAGTTAATGAAAAAGGATGAGAAGTTTGTGTGGTCAAGTGAATGTAATGAAGCTTTCGAAGAGTTGAAGATTCGACTTACTTCTGCACCAATTTTGGCGATTCCAGATGGAATAGGTGGAATGGTTGTATTTAGTGACGCATCTGGAAGAGGACTAGGATGTGTGTTAATGCAACATGGGCGAGTGATTGCTTATGCATCTCGTCAATTGAAGTCTCATGAGAAGAACTACCCAACGCATGATTTGGAGTTAGCAGCAGTAATTTTTGCTTTAAAGATTTGGAGACACTACTTGCTTGGAGATCGTGTGGATATTTATACTGATCATAAGAGCCTTAAATATGTTTTTACTCAGAAGGAGCTCAACATGAGACAAAGAAGATGGTTAGAACTAATGGCAGACTATGACATCAACTTACAATATCATCCCGGTAAGATTAATGTAGTTCCTGATGCTTTAAGTAGAAAACCAATGGCGCTGTATCTTACCCAGCAAAAGAAGTTGCTCGAAGAGATGAGGAGGCTAGACTTAGAAGTCATCTTGCCAAAATCAAAAATACAATTTATGGCCTTACAACTCCAATCATCATTAGTTGAGAAGATCAAAGAATGCCAGAAAGACGACCCCAAACTACAGAAATTTCGAAGTGAAGTTGAATCTGGACGGAGATCAGACTTAAACATTCATGCTGATGGATCACTTCGATTTAAGAACAGACTTTGTGTGCCAAAGGGAAATGTTCGAGAAGAAGTTCTTTCGGAAGCTCATAGTTCAACATATTCAGTACATCCGGGAGGCACGAAGATGTATCAAGACTTGAAGCAACACTTTTGGTGGCACGGAATGAAGAGAGAAATTGCTCGATTTGTATCCAAATGTTTGGTATGCCAACAGGTAAAGGCAGAACATCAGAGGTCACCGGGACTTTTGCAACCTTTGCCAATACCCAAATGGAAATGGGAGGAAATTACTATGGATTTCGTTACGGCCTTGCCGCGAAGTCCTAAGGGTAATAATGCTATATGGGTTATCGTGGATCGTCTCACAAAATCGGCTCATTTTATCCCATTTCGTGTTGGACAGTCGACGGAAACATTAGCAGAGAAATACATGCATGAGATTGTACGACTTCATGGTGTTCCAATCAGTATTGTATCAGATAGAGATACTAGATTTAGATCTCATTTTTGGAAGAGTTTGCAAGAAAGTTTGGGATCTAAACTTAAATTTAGCAGTGCTTATCATCCTCAAACTGACGGACAATCAGAGAGAACTATCCAAACTTTAGAGGATATACTTAGAGCATGTATGCTAGATTTTGGTAGGTCTTGGGAAGATCACCTTCATCTTGTTGAATTTTCTTACAACAACAGCTATCAAGCAAGTATCAAGATGGCGCCATTTGAAGCATTATATGGAAAGAAATGTCGATCACCGGTTTATTGGGACGATATTGGAGAAAGAAAACTTTTGGGACCAGAGATGATTACTCAAACAGTGGATAAGGTCAATCTGATTCGTAAACACCTAAAGGCTGCTCAAGACAGGCAGAAGAAATGGGCGGATACTCATCGAAGATTTTTGGAATTTCAAGTTGGAGATTTAGTATTCTTGAAAATATCACCATCCAAAGGTATTATTCGATTCGGTTCACGAGGAAAGCTTAGCCCAAGATTTATTGGTCCTTTTGATATTGTGGAGAGAGTTGGAAAAGTATCATATCGTCTAGCACTTCCCCCATCCTTAGAAGGTGTTCATAATGTGTTTCATATATCCCAACTCAAACGCTATGTTCGGGACGAGAATCATATATTAGATTATTCAGAGTTAGAGCTCAGACCAGACCTCTCCTATCAAGAACAACCAGTAGCTATCATCGAGCGACGAGAGAAAGTTTTGAAGAGTAAAGTCATTCCCCTCGTTCTAGTTTGGTGGAATCATCGATCACCTAAAGAAGCAACCTGGGAACGGGAAGACGATATCCGTGAACAGTATCCGCACCTTTTTGATTAAGACTTCTGGTATTGTTCTATCTCTTATTTAATTTCGAGGACGAAATTATTTTTCTAAGGGGGATAGAATGTAATAATCCTTATTTATTTATTTTTTTCATAATTAAATTAATAACAAATAAACATAATAATTTAAACTATTCATCTTCCCTCTTTTTAAACATCCCAAATTCATTCATTTTTCTAACCTTTTAAATTCTATAACCCTCAAAACCTTTTAAATTCCATAACTCCTCAAATCCTTTGAATTCCATAACTCCCTAAACCCTTCACATTCTATAACTCCTAAATCTAACACTATATAAACCCAACCTCTTTTCTAAATTCAATCTTACACTCATCCTCTTAAAAAAAAAAAAAAAATCTCTCTCTCTCACTTTGTTGGAGCGCCTCGTCGGACCGCTGTCGTTAGCCTCGCCGAAGTTTTGACAAAGAAACTCCTATTTCTTTCTTCCCTTGCTCTACTATTTGAGGTTAGTATTAATTTCTTAAATTTCTATTGCATTTATTTAATTAGACCATAGGATTAGCTCACACCCTATCTAACAACCCTAATAAAAAAAATATCCACCATCTTATAGACCCAATAAGATTGATTCAAATCCATTTATTGATTTCAAATAGAATTTAGGGTGATCCTACAATTTTAGGCCAAAACATTATCTATAAATCAATTAGGAGATTCTTCTCAAAAAAATAAATATAAAATAAAATAGGAAGGAAATAATTTATCATTTAAATGAAATCTTTATATGCTAAACTTATCCAATAAATCCAACAAACATAAAATCAAACAAAAACATAACCATATAAGAGTTGAATTATATTTTTGTTAACATAAACTTCAAGATTAGTATTAATACAGCATATGTCCAGCTGAGCCCACCTTACACATCCTATAAGCCTCTCTTGCCAAACAAATAAGATTATAGTTCGATGAGAATTAACCAATTCAAATGTTTACAAAATATGTAAATAACAACTTATTAGGACAATATTAGAAGTTAATTTTCTACACTAATATTATTTAACTTTAAAATTAATACTAAGTGCTTTATGAAAATTAGAAATTCCCTAAAAATCACCTGAATTTATGATGAATAATTTTTAACAAATATATTATAATTTTATGTGTAGATTGCTTCGTGTGATTGCCAATTGGTAGACCTTCGCAAATCGAGGTGAGTTCTTTTTGGACTCACTAAACATGCTAATTTTCCTTATAAAAATATTACTTCAATTATATCATCTAAATTTGTGATTACAAATACTATTTCTTTATATTGTTAGAATTTAATTTGTAGAAGCTAAATGTGTTATTACAAATGCAATCATTGACATATCTGTTATTTCTTTATGATGTTAGAAATTAAATGATTACTTGTTAAATTACAGCATGTAGTTAGGTTTTTAATAAATCATGAAAAAGGCTATAATCATGGAAACATACTGTTTGTGATATCATTCTATATCGGTGTCTAGAAAAGTTTTGTATGCTGGTTCTCTAATTAAGGAACGTGCAATGCACGGAAAACCTCCCAGCATTCATACACTGGCCTGGCCGATATCTGTATAATATCTCAAATCAGTAAATTCTTGATATAACCAATTGTGATTTATTAAATAAAATATAAAACGGATTCTATAAATTATGTTGTTAACAAATTAACAAAATCTAATTGAAATATTGTACCCGAAATTCAATATACAAGTTATGAAAACCAGAATTTAGACATGCATGTACTATACTTAAATGACACTGGGTTGGGGGAGAAACTGAGTGATGGAAATATACTCTGTTTCGGTTGTAAACTTGTTAAGTTGTACAACTGAATATTTCGCACACCATGGGTGCGTGATGATTTGCTGGATCATACCTGACTATAATTCCTGTTTGCCTGACGGCAGGTCCGACTCAGCACCGGACAATCCTGTGACCATTTCCTGGGTCTGTACAGGAAACAATCGAAACAGTTGTATCCCATCAGTTAGCTTTTCCAATTATATGACATCTTAGACAAAAAATACCCCTATTATAGAGTTGACTTTACTAAAATGATAAACTTGCTATGATTGTGACCATACTAAAAGATATTTGCTTTAACCTGTCACTTAATATTATCGTTAATTATGGATTTAATGTTTTCCTAAGACTTGCATTATTACCATGTTGGACATAATTATTACATCACATTTTTCTGTATTTATTGTGTTGGTCGCTATCTGACGACCTGGATATGCATGTCCAGTGACTGAGTTGAACCCTGTTGATCCTACCGCGGAAGACATGGAGTATTTTGCTGCAGTGACCGAAAATCAGTAGTTATCATGTACTTAGTTTGTATTAAATGCAGTCTTTTCATGTTCTTGAACCTATCATTCCTTAATGGATGTTATCTAAAGTTATCCAGTATCGTCCTTCTGTTTTCTTTATGTAATAGACTTCATGGATCAATGAATGTCAGTTTATTTATCTACGTGTATTTATTCTTTGTGGCTGTGATATTATAATTGAGGCTTTAGCATATTCAAACTGAATATGTTGCCGGTACCTGCTACACGTGCTCGTATACCGTATATTGGGAGCGGGGCGTGACACATCATTTTCCATAGAATTCACTCTTCAATTCTAATCACTTCTCTTCTAATTATTTTTCTATAATATGTAGATATTAGTTAGCATGTAAATTTAAGTATTAATTAGAAGAGAATTCACCTGATTAAGAAATAAAAGGTCAAGTCTGTGACCCTTCAAATTCCAAGATTAGGAGAATTTAAGTATTAATTAGTAAGAAAATTTGCCTGATTAAAAAAAAGCCGTGACCTTTCAAATTCTCGAATTAGGAGAATTTAAGTATTAATTAGTAAGATAATTCATCTAATTAAGAAATTAAGAGGCTTTCCTATTAAATTCTGGGATCACCAATCGAGAAAAGTGAGAGAATTAAGAGTATTCTTATTCTATGTGCTAATTAAATAATTAACCATATTAATTAGATGTGGGATGAAATGAGTACCAAAAAACACCAAACCTAAAAACTGCCATGTTCCAATTTAAAATAGTAGGAATTATCTACTGTCATACTCCCTCGTCTTCTCTCAACTTGTGTAGTCAACCTCTAGATTCCGACCGCCTCCACTGGAGTTCGACCGCCTCCGACCAATTCGGAATTGGTCAAAGCCATCATCCTTCCGGAAGGGAGGGACGAAGAAGAGGTTCAGTCGGCTTCAGGACGCCCATAACGGTCGGGGTCTGATGATCACCTAATCGAAGTCGGTCGGAATTCTCCGAACACCGACGACTCTAACCGTCTGTTCATTCCTAATTAACTATAAGGTATTGCACAGGTACCGAAGTGAGTAGCTGCATTAGGTGGATGGTTTATTCACCTTTAAATGATATTACAAACCATACTTCAATTGCGCTTAATTTATACTTAAATAGTGAAGATGTTAGATTAATAGGTTCTCAGAAAGGCGCGACACATATACTAAATAATATATACCTTATTCTGAAAATGACTTTTTTGAACATACAAAAAATCTTTTTTTGAGTGGAATCACTACCTACTCCGGCGAGGTCTGGTACTAGCTAATAGAAAAAGTTAGCTTGATCTATTTTCTTTCGATAGATGCGATGTCAGTTTCTAACTTTCCATTTTTTAATTTTTTTTTTCTTTTTTTGATATTAGAAATCGTCCAATCCGATATCTCAACCTTGCCATTGGAAAAGGCTCTCCTAGCCATTTGAAAATTTATTTCAATTTGGAATCTCTTTTTTTATAAGTTACAAAAATATTTGTCTTTTAAGATATATGGGAACCCTTGGTTTTCAATGGTTGCATACCGATCATAGAGATCATAGGTCGACGCCCTTCCAATGGCTACTTGCCAGCCATGAGAATCATAGTTGGCACCTTTTTCAATGGCTACGTGAACCTTTTCCAATGGTTACCTGCCAGTCGCGAGGACCGTAGGTCGAAATCGTCTATGATCATCATTAATTTATTTACTATCATTATTTATTCTTTTATTAGTTCTTTTCTATTGTATCGTTTTGAAATCTTAATTTCGTACTCCATCTCCTACAAGAAAAAAAAAAAGAAAAGTTCTCCCTTTTCATGAGAAATTTGTGAGAGTTTGTGCTTTTCCTTACATAATTAGAGTAAACAAAAAAGATAACAATAAGAATTAAATTAGACAGAAAAGAGAAAAGAAAAGATGGATATCCTGTTGTTGTGTAATTTTTAATGGGAGCTCGCTGATTTTGTGGCTAGGGATCAGTGAGGGAAATTTTATGGAGGGGTAAGATGAATTAATTCTTTTGCTGTTTTTTTTTCTCTCTCTTGATTTTTTAGCCTCTCAACTCTCACTTATGCTTGTCAGTGTTAGTCATGCATTTATAGTAGAGGATGGATACAAATTGGTCAGTTATGGAGCCAAGAAGGTGAATTGAGAGTTAGTGGGAAAATGGAGTTTGTTAAAAAGTCGCAAGGGAAGGAAGTTTAACCGGTATGGGGCAATATAACAGTGCGAATATGAAAACTTGCATGCATTATAACTATTATTATTAGTTTTTGTTTTACATTAGCTTGGACCTTCTCTTCTCCATATTTTATATCAAATATGGCTGACAAGCTTAAACCGTATTGTTTACTTAAGGGGGAAAAAAAACGAAATTATGTGGTGTTCAACCATTTCAGCCATGTTTCACAATGGCCACAAACTTGAACCCTTATTTAAAAATAAAAACAAATTTGTGATTGGTTCATGGTATTTTCTAAAATTTATAATGTCTTGCTGGAATCATGCTTTTACTTTTCTTTAATATATGAGCACTGTCTTGTACATTTTGCCTATATTTTCATTTAGTTCTAATTTGTTGTCTTAGCTTCTCATACAAAAACCGTTATTTTGACTTGAAATTTTTCATCACTTTGACTTGAAATTTTTCCATAAGAATCATCAAAGATGTGTTTATGCTGTCATCCATATTTTATATGGTACGTTTATACTTAACACTTCTTTTTTTTTCCCTGAAGAATATATACCTTCAACACTAACTACATCAGCAAAGGTGGTGGGAAAGTGACGTTGATAGTCTACTCATTAACTAAGACTGTAGTGAGTTTCAATAAAAGAGTTGCAGCAGCAAAGCTCATAACTGTGATCTGGAAGAGAAGAGGTGTGCAGTATAAAGGAGATTCCTCGGGAAGAGAAGAGGGAGAAAGAAGGATTTAGTGGGTAGTTTCTTTGTTGTCAGCATTGTATTAGCTTCATTGCTGATATTGAAAGCTTGCTTTTTTTACTTGGCAGAGGACACAGTCGTCAAATTGTGGGAGGGTCTAGAACAGATGAGAGGATGTCTGTCCTCATATTAGAATAAGGATAATTGGGCATGGCTTTAGGTTTTACTTCATTTGGTATGGGTCATATGGCATTCACTTGTTAAAACCAAAAAACCTACATCATAAACACGTAAACTGAAAAAACTAGATGTTTATTGTAGCTGCTGATATTTCAGCTCATTTATTGCAGCCGATATATTTGGCCACTATCCAGAGTAGCGGACAATAATACCTGAAAACTCTGCGAGTGATAAAAATAACCATATCATATCAGCTCGTTGTATAAAAAGATAAGTTGGCTGCTACATTGTCTGCTGCAAAACAATGCAAACATAAGATGTCTATGCCTTTTTGGTTGATTTTCATGATACTAAGGAAGAATGCTTAGTTGAATACTTTTCATTAATGTTGCTTCTCTTTTTGCCTTTTCTTTTCTTTTTTTGGTGAATTTTACTTCAATTTTATGTTCTATCTTTTCTTATTAGTTTTTTTTAGTAAAATAGGGATAGCATTATTAGGCTAAAATGGCACGTTTGGATGTTTTTGAGCTAAAGTTTCTTTTCTTGGATGTCAGTTAGCTCTAGTATTACTTCTCATGATGACTGTTATTCTTTTTCTCCTATAGGGCCACGGCGTTTTCTAATTCGTAATACACGACGCTTGTTTATGAGCGAAGAGGTCAGAACACCCAGTGCTCTTTGTGCTTTTATTTATTGTTAAATGTCAGTTTTTTTTTTCCACACTCTGTTAATTCTTCTGTAGGTTCTTATAATTTTTTAAACTGGTGTTCCCAGACAGTCATGCCTCTTTCTAATAAGTGAAAATTTATTTCTTGTTATATTTGCATGTAAACTATTGATACATGGAATGAACTTTTGACCTGAATATACAGGTAGTGCCCAAAAATTATTGCTAATTTCATATACTATGTAATTTATTGGGAAGAAATGCATGTGAAATTGATCGAGTTCGCACATAATTGAATAGGCGCCTTTGTCTTTAAAGCATAATCCCTGTGAAGGGAAGAATGAAAACAGTTCCTTGCTTCTTGTGCCTATCATGGTTGATGTTGGCGGTTTACGATTCTCTTTCAGCTGTCTAGATTGGAGCCAATCAAGTTGATAGAACATTGTGAATGACGGTCATTTTAGTACTAAACATGATTAGCTGATTGCTTTTCTTTTTTCTTTTTTTATTTTAACACATATTCCCCTCAAAGAAATTTCAAATTCTCATATTTAAACTATTCAAATGCCAGATTTCTAGGGTGGATACCTGCCTAATATTCTGGATTATTTGATTAACTATCATTTACAATCTTAATAAATGTCTATAGAAGCTTATCCCCACTCTTGGTTTGTTACCTTTCTTTATTCTCTTCACTATTTACTTCTGATACACCAGATCTCTGCCCAACTTATATGCAACAGTCCCATTATATATCAGTCCTTTGTGCAGAATCTGAGTTCCATAGTTCTGAGTTCTTGTAATTCATTGATGCAAACTACCATAGATGGATTTTTAGATGATATTTCTCGTTGCTTACTTTTTTGTCTCCAGTCATTGCTGTCTGATGCAGAGGCCAAAGTGAATGAGCTAAGGCAATCAATAAATCTTGTGAAGAATGAAAGTAGAAAGTTGGAGGTACTTTTTTCCCCCCAAATAAGTGCTTATTTCATTTTGTTTCATCATTCAATAAATTGCTTATTGGCCAGCTTCGTTAACATGATTGCTTGTACTTCAGAACTAAGACTACCGTTGAAATATTCAATGTGTCAGGATTTTCATATTTATTTATCTCTAAATATTTGAAATAATTAATGATGTTTTCTGTTATTTCTAAGTTTGTTTTTTTATTACTATTTCTATTTTCTTTTAAATCCTAAACTAAAAGGAAAAGTAAAAGAAGTAAATATGTAAATAAACAATGACGATAAATTAATTTTACTCACAAATTTCTTTGTTAGAATATAAAATAACTTTAAACTCTCGCGAAAACTTTGGAGTTTTGGTATAGGGATAGGGACTTTAATATGGTATGAAAGCAACATTGGTTTAAAGCTCACTTCTCACACATTTAATCCTGGATTTTGAAAAAATTATTGTTTCACAAAAGCTCGTGTTTTGGCCCAAAAAAAAACGCTCTAACTTGCAGGGGTGTGTGAGAATATAAAATAACCTTCAATCTCACAATTTCAGAATTTTGGTGCAGCAGGTTTCACTCTTTGCCTGTATTTACCATCACCAATACACAGAATAATACACAGAATTTTTTTTGTTGAATTGGATATTTATTTTCATAAATTTCCTAACTGTCTGTCCATGTACCAGTTTTCTTTAATTCTCTTATTCAACATATTGGTGATGATCCATTTTGCTCCTGCTTTAGGAAAGAGCTCTAAAAGCAGAGGAGGAAATGGAAAGAGGACGACAGGCTCTCTTGTATGTTATCTTCTATGTAAACAATCATTGTTTTCTAATGCCGACTCATTCCAATTAACTTTTGTAAATTTGCGGCCACCTTATTGCAGAAAAGAGGGACGTGGAATTCGAAGTGAACTACGTTTTGCCAATAGCATTGAAAAAGAAGCAATGGGTATGTATACTTTTACTATTCTTCCAGTCACCGTTCAATATGGAAAAGTTGAACATTGATGGTTTTGGTATTTTCTAAGGTTTACTAAGATATTTTATGCAAATAGGTCTGAAAGATGCCATTAGGGAATTGGCCAGAAGAGATGCTTCTCAATTTCGTTCACAGGTTAGTCTTCAAGCAGATAAAGTTTCATCTTTCTTTTGAACTGTCCAAGCTCAATTATCCCCTACACCCAGACCTCAATAATAAATCAAACAATCATGTTTTGCACTTGCAGATGTTTGTGAACTAATGAAATGGTAAGGTTATCATATTTAAGTTCAATTACCAGATTTAATTTTAGAATATGGATGCTAAGTTTATGAATGTTGATGAACTAGTGAAATGGTCTTCTATTAGTGGCTTATCGTGATTTTTTTAGCATTGTACTTCAATGTGGATCTTTTTAGCTGTATACTTGCGAGGCAAAGCTAGTTGCTTATGATTACTATATAGTTTGCTGATGCTGCATGGACTTATTCTGAGCTTGTCAAATGAAGCTATGTTGAAGATTGCTGTCAAGTGCATTAGGCGATAATTTCTACAAGCATGCTGCTGTCAGGCGTTCAGCTGAGTTTTTTTGTGAACAGAGTTCTGCATAATTTTCAAAGATCTGTGTAAATACTTTACACTACTTTGAGGGAACTAGAATTCATGCCTGAGATATGTCCATCATTACTCTCCATAGGAGGGTGCCGTAGCATGTTTGGATATGGTAACTTGTCTCATGGTTATATTTTCTATTTGCCAACAGATGTTTGGTAAGAACGGCCAAGCATCTGATAGCAAATAGAAGATGTACTCAAAATAGGGTGCTTCTGTGACAGGAGTTTAGTAGTCTTTAGAATATAATTTAAGCCTATGGTTGTCATTGGTTGTCATTGTTAACCTTGTTGATGGGAGTTTAATTTAGGATAGAGCTGCTACCAGTTTAGGTCAGGCATGGATGAACCTTTGTACATTTCTCTACTCAAGCTTGATAAGGTCTAAAGAGTTGGAGCCAGAACAATAGCCTGCTAATATTTGGGTCTGGTTCAAGCCTGGGTTAGGGTTTTTTGTGTTTGATCCAACATGTCAGTGGGTTGGGTATTGGATATATACACACACACAGGTGTGTGTGTGTGTCTATATATATATTCCTTCATTGCCCCCAATAAAATTAGTACGCGTGTCGCCACTTAAAATAACAAATAAAAGAAACTCTCTTAACCACCCTTTGAGCGACGCCACGTGTAATAATTTTATTGGGTCACCTAAGCAGCAGTGAAGGAACTCCCTTCACCGACGGTAAATTTCCCATTTCCTCTCTCTCTCTCTTTATATATATATATATATATATATATATATATATATAGAGAGAGAGAGAGAGAGAGAGAGAGAGAGAGATATGTATGTATGTGTGTGTACCCAGATCTTATCCAATTATTTTGTGTTCTTGTTGGTTTCAGATAAAATCCCAGGCCAATCATTTTCTTCTAATTGTATCCTTCCTGTCCAAGTATATTGATGGGATTTGGTCCCTGCTATATTTTGCTAGACTTTGTCTCAGGCCCATGTTTTACTTTAATAGTTTCATATTTCCCTAGAATCACTGTATGAAAGTATGGTGCATTGTTATACTCTAGTTCTTGTTTTTAAATGACGGCCTTTGTTGTTTAAAATGGCTGATTCTTTGCGGATTGGCACATGCATAGCTTTCAATGTCACATTTAGAATTTCCTTCCTATTCAAGTTTGTTTTGTTCTTGTTCTTGTGTGTGCGTGAGTGCGTGAGCCTGTCTTAAAAAATTCATGTCTGTTCCAAAAATTCATGTCTGGTAACCTTGATCCACTGTTAGGATGTAAGCCAAAAAAAATAAATAAAGAACCAAGCTCTATTACTAATTGTATCCACTACAGCGGCTTTAGAGGAGGGGGTTTGAATAGGCTTCTCAAGCAAATTAAAACAAAATGGCCCAACTTTTACTAATCTACCTAAATTCGTTTTCAATTATCGGGTTATCAAGTTTTGATCCTTAAAGATCTATATCCATTAAAGAACCGAATATATTTTTAGTATCCATACCCGATCAAGCTATGCCGTATAACTTTTGATCGAAACTCTAAAATTCAATTGTATTCAGATCAGTTAGGGTTATTAGGCTCCATGCCACCCCTAGAGACAAATGAAAGAATTAGGGAAAAGGATAAGGCTGTAAATTCTCTTTCGTTCCGGTTGATGCCGATCAATATTGGTCAGTTTCTAGGCACTTCAGGTCAAGAGCCAATTTGGCTTTGTTGGGTTTGATTGACGTCATTTTCCAATTCAAATCCAAGTGGTTATAATCTAAATTGTTAGTCCCATGGGCCCTTCATTTATCAGAGACACTTTTTAAGATGGTGGTCAAGGTCGATTGCTACCAGGTAACAGATTGGAGCAGAGAAGAAATGTTTCTCGGTCTCTATTTTGTTCTTTCCGATTTAGTGGTGGTGGATGACATTGTTGGTCACCAGAACAACCCCTTATTTTTTAAGAAATAAGTTTTGTGCACTTTTCAAAACATGAGCAAATGGATAGGCTTAGAATGAATAAAAAAAATTAATTTTTTAAGGATAAATTCCAAGTCTCTGATGATGAAAAAGAATATATATTATCAGGATCAAGATACTTGTGCAGATCCTATGTAGCTGTGATATCTGGATCAAGATGCTCATGCAGATCCTGTGTGGTGAGTTAAAGTTGGTGTACGTCAAATTATCTGTACATTATGTCCTAAGTGATTTGACAAATGGTTCTATGGCTACATTATTAAATAGATATAACTTTATCGAGCGGGGAGCTTCTAGGGCTGTGACCTCCAATTTTATTTGATATAATGTTGCCCACTCCATCCAATTTCCATTTGCTTCATTTTGTTTTGATGAACTTTTGATATAGCTTTTGGGCTTGGAAGGACTTGGAGCTAGGATGTCTTCCATAGATTTTGCAGTTAGCAATTTGGCTCTTTCCAACTGCCATTTGATCTAATGTTGTTGCCCACTCCATCATGCTTCCATTTGCTTCATTTTGTTCTGAATAACTTTTGATATAGCTTTTGGGCTTGGAAGGACTTGTAGTTAGATGTCTTCCATATATTTTGCAGTTTGCAGTTTGCAATTTGGCTCTTTCCGTTCATCATCCATTGCATGTCCCATGGCTTGCTACAAAATAACCCGTTTAGCACAATCAAACTCTATGGAACATTAGCCTGTTAGATGGTAAGTATCAACTATGATGCACGATACGGACATAACATGTTGAAACGAGGCTAGTCGTAAAAAAATACATAGGATATGCATGTCTGACACACGGACATAGTTTTGCAATAAAAATGTCCATGCTGCATAGATCATCAAAATTCATGATATTACTGGGTCCACCTTTGGGCCAACATAATACAGTAACAAAGAAGTTAGCACGATCAAGTTGTGGGTTTTAAATCGTATTGCTGACACCATACCTGTCTCTGCCCATAATGGAAAACACAAAGATCCAACTGCAATGGTTTATTGGTAATTGGAGGAGAATCATTTTCCTGCACGACACATGGGCGTCGAATTGATAAACTACATGATGCTTCCCTTAATGGCTTCATGGATGAAAGTGGCAGCTGGGATAAAGATAGAGTGATAAGAGCTATACCTAATTACACTTTTTTGTGGAAAATAGTTATCCCAGCCCGACAGAGATGATGCATAGCTTTGGAAGCATCATAAGCGGGGGTTATTTAGTATTCAGTGCCTACAAGTTATTGACCAAGGTAACTAGGCAATTCTCATGACACAGCAACAAAGCAATGGCCAGGGGAGGCATGGATCACACTGACAGTACACTGCTTTATATGGAAGTTACAAAACAAGATTCTGTGAATCAAGACTTTCCTAAGCTGCAGAGGGTTCCATCTGGCACAACGGAACAATTGCTGCTTATGCAATGAGAATCAGGGTGAGGACTCGAGGCACCTTTCTACCACTGCCCATCCATATGAGCTGGCCAGATGACATTATGGCTGTGCAGTCATTTGAGCAGCTAATGGCGGTCTCAGCAATCAAAACCAGAAAGATATTTTCGACAAGTCAGACAAATGGTGGTTGCTTACACTATGGATGTGGTGGAAAGCAAGAAATCTGAAAATTTTCCAACAAGTCAGTGAATCAACAGGGACAAATGATTAAAAGCAAGATTCCAAATCAGGGATCAACTTTTGCGACACGAAAAAGACATTTGTAAGCATAACCAAATGTTTAGAAACTGTATGGTGTCAAAAGCATTATAGACCAATATTTAATGGTCATTACCAAGACAAAAAAGGAGTCTGGCGTACTGTAAAGTGTGTAGGAGATTCAAAAGACTTCTAGCTACTGATTACTTCCAGTATGAAGAGTCCTGTGAAGTTGACCTGTAGATGTTGAGGCTGGTCATTAGATAAGGGTCTTCTTTTTACGCGCACTGCTTTTGTTGCTAGTATTTAGGAGCATGCTGCTTGAGGTCCTGCTATTTTTCGGTAAAACTACAGATCCGGTTGCTAGTATCAAGGAGCATACCTGCTTGAAGTGCAGTTATTTTTAGGGAAAACTACAAATTTGGTAGCCATTTCAACGGGGATTACTTGTCAACTTCTGGTGAAATGCTTTAACTTTCAACATCATTACTTTAGTCCTTTGGACCATGAATATGCTTATCAGATGAAGCTCTATTGTTTGTCATGCATATCTTACTTATCTGAAGTTTATAACATCAAATTTTGCCTGAGAGGAAAGTCCGATGATGTTGGTTTCGATCTTTTTGTTGCAGGTTAACTCCCTTGTTTCTCAAGCGAAGCAAGAAAAGAAAGCTCTGAACAGTACAGCTACAAAGATAATCAATTACGGCATAGCAATTTGATTCTTTGCACTCTTCTCTTCTCACAACTTTGTACTTGATGCATTCGATCCTAACTTTCGAGCAACGTGCAGCCTATATTTGTCAAGGTATATAAAGTGAGGGTACATCATCATCATCCCCCCTCGTAGAACTTAAAACAATATCATTTGCCAATCTCAGCTTTCAATTTTGAAGTAAAAACACTGCAAAACGTTGTGCTATATTAAATTTTTTGTTACTAACAAGACTTGTGTTTACTTTCCATTACCCTGAATACTGTTTATCATCATCGTGGGTTTGATATTTACATGGTCAAATCGCACGCTTTGCATGCATGCATGTTGTTGCGACAACTAAATCTGATACTGCTGTAGTGATCCTACAGACTTGATTTCTACTCATGGGGCTTTACAATCATTGCACCTCGGATTTAGATTAGTGGTTTGGATGCAACTAGAGATTTGAGAATTGTACATTATTTCAAGGCTAAAGTGAAAGCAACCCTCCGCAAAGTATTAAGGTTTTGACAGAAATCCCCATTAGTTTTTTTTTTTTTTTTTTTTAAATGTTATGTAAACTCCCTTGAAAGTCATTGAAACCTAAAACAACATTGAAAAGAGATTAATTGATCGATTTAAAATTGCAATAAATATCCACTCTTAGACTATTTTAGATATAATGTTTTGAGTAAAACATATTAAATCAAAAAGTGAGTATTTAGAAAGGTTGGAGAATGCGTATATAATACATTTTGGGGTATTTACTGGTTTGTCCCTCAAATCTTTATATATTATGATTTTGCCTCCCAAATCTTCATATTTAGGATTTTGCCCTCCAAATCTCATAAGTTACAACAATTTTGTCCCTATATCTAACACAGTTAAATATTTGACCATTTTATCTCTCTTTTCCTCTTCTATTTTCCTCCTCTCTTCTTCTTCTCTCTCCCTTCTCTCTTTTCCTTTTCTTCATTATTTCTCCTCTCTTCTTTCAGTAGGAGAAGAGAGAAGGAAGAGAGGAGAAAGAAGAGAGGAGAACTAATGAAGAAAAGGAGAAGAGAGGAGGAAGAGAGAAGAAGAAGAGAGGAGGAAAATAGAAGAGGAAAAGAAAGGTAAAATGGTCAAATATTTAACTGTGTTAGAGAGGGGGACAAAATTGTTGTAACTTATGAGATTTGGGGGACAAAATCCTAAATATGAAGATTTGGGGGGCAAAATTATAATATATAAAGATTTGAGGGACAAACCAGTAAATACCCCATACATTTTTAAATTATTATATTAATTTTCCGTTAACACCATTTAGGGTTTGAGAGTTTACAAAAGATAAAATAGTTTGTAGGGATTTTTTGGAAAAACTATGATAGTTTGTGAGGGTTTTTTTTTCTACTTTAGCCGTATTTTTAATCATCAGCAAGTCTTTGAGTAAAGCCATTGGATTGAGCAGAATATAAGGAATCTTTGAGTTTTCAACAGTTTACTTGCAAACTGACGATTTAAATTGAAGTGTACAAGCAAGCTTCAGTGCTCGCTTAAGAGTGACATTGAATCGAAGTTTTCTATCTGTTTTCTATAGGAACAGTTTGATAAGCAACAGCGACTGGAGAATTGCTTGAAATGTAAGTTGCCATGTTTATAAGCACAGTATATTTTGAACTTATAATGCTCAGTAAGTTATTTTCTGACTAAAGAGGTTCATACATTCGAAAATAAGTGTATCATTGAATTACAATTAGCATTAGAATTGATGTTTCATTTCCTGAGAGAAGATGAAATTAAAAAAAAAAAAAAAAAAAAGTTGTTTCAAATAATAGTCAATTTCTGTTCTTTGTATCCAAAAAAAAAAAAAAAATGAGGAAGAAAGCAAGTCGTTTTCTCTACTCAACGGATGCTGTCTTTTTCTTCGTATAATTTTTCTAATTAATAAAGAAATTTATCAAGCCACCATGATGCCACTAAACTACTATTATTTAAATTAGTGATTAAATTGCAGAAGGATGACTATAGAGTAGATACATGATTGCAAAGACTAATCCGAGAAATTTATTTATTTTTTAATTATTAATGCCCATATTCTGCTGTGTGATATGACTATACTGTTCAATCTTATCACAAGTCACCAAATAACTCAGCTATCTACATTTGTAATAATGGAGCATTACATCTTCTATCTGATCGAAACAAAAAACACTATTTATTTTTTAATTATTAATGTCTATATTCTGCTATGATATGGCTGTACTGTTCAATTAATTTGAGATTAGTTGTGTTATCACATGCCACCCAATAACTCAACTATCTACATTCGTAATAATGGAACATTACATTTTCTATCTGAGCGAAATAAGAAACACAGTCGCATAACAAAAAAAAGTAATATGAAAGATAGAGCAATGAAGTCCACTTCTCTATGAGATAACTTGAATATTTTGCAGATTGTGATCTCCTTGGATCCATGAAAATAATATCAATCAACATCACTATGGGATACTTTTTAGGTCAACTTCAATATTTCTATTGTGTTGTGGTGTGTGGAGATTGACTTGTTATGGGTAAGCATCATTGTCATTACTTTCATCATGTTTGGGTTTATTTATCTCCACTAACACCTAAAAATGTCATTTTAAGCCATTTTTTTTTAACTTGCATAGATTGAGGGTTTAGGTAATGGTAACTTTCAAAGGTTAAAAAGAGGCTTTTGAAACATTTTAACACTATAATCTAAAAATGTTGATAAGATGCTTTTCAAACTTGTACAAGATTGCATACCAAAATGAGATGGTCTTGGGTAAAATTACACTAGTTTATTTTCTTCTTCTTCTTGTTTTTTTTTTTTTTTTTTTTTTTTTTTTTTTTTTTAACTTATTCATATATGTTCTCTATAACATTACTCAAATTAAGTCTTCACAGAGAGTTCAACTCAAAACACACCAATTGAAGAAGGTTAATGCTAATGGAGATAAAGCACACTAGCTTTTATTAGTCATATTCATATATTTGCGTCCTAACTTGGGGCAAATGGATCATTTTATCTAAGTTAGGTATATCCAAATGCATCATTATTAAAAAGTTGGAAAATGCATGATTACACAAAATTATCAAAATGTTTGAATTAATTATAGAGAAAAGGCTAAAAGTATTTTACTTAATTCTTGGTTTCGCACGATGTATGAATTATTTAGGCACTGTAGAAAGTAGGAGAAATAACTTACTTCCGCTACTTCTACTGTTTATTTGGTTAAGAAGTAATGTGGAAATGACTTCCTACTTATTGAGTTTGATCCTTCGTGGCAATATAATTCTTCAAATTTTCTTCCATCCCAAAACCATTGGAAGAGGAAAGGATTTCACATATCGAGGGAAAAAAACTAATTAAAAAAAAAAAAAATCAAAAAATTACTTCTTTTTTTTTTTTTTATTTCATTCTCTCTTCCAACCTAACTTGTGAGAATAAAAAAAGTATGTACTTTTTACTTTCAATATAGACCAAACAAACAAAATAAAATCAAGAAGTAGTCTCTTCTATCATTTCATTTTTAGAAAGTTACTTCTAATTAATCTCTTTCCTACTTCTTACACTTCCCAGCAAACAAACAGGGCCCTCAGAGTTTTAGCGTAGATGCAGAATAGTAAATCTTGCTATTTTTCTTTCATTTGGTTATTTTTTACATTTAGACCAAGTCAACATCCTTTTTACAACCATCTTTCTTTCGACAAAGTTTGGTTGTATGTTAAATTGAGTTGTTTCCAACTAGCAATTTGCCTATAAATGGTTTAGTTTGGTTATCTCATTCATGAAATGCCCCAACTAGTTCACTATCATTGGCATATTTGCTCTCTATAAATTAATAGGTGAGAAGGAGAAGAAACATCCATTAATCCTCCGAGTTTTCTAGCATTTTAAGATCCTATCACTAAGAGAGACTTGTCTTGGTACATCTCGATCTGCAAGCAAATAGCCCGGCATATTACACAAATCTTCTCTGTAAGTTTTTTTTTTATCGTAGCGTAACATAATATAACGTATATTTTCATTACCGGGGTCCAAACATGTAAAACTCAAGATCGGTTTTCATTGTAAACCCATACTCGAGTGACTTCTCGATCTAATTTCAGGCAAGATCTTATTTAACTTCCAAAATAACTTCAGGTGTACGTTTAGTGGTGTCCAGAATAGTTGATAAATTTTAACCAAATCAAAGTCAGGTCGGATCTAACCTAACTTTGATTTGGTTAAAAAGATACAAATGAGCAGTCAGTTTAGATATTTAGGTTCTATTATTCAGAATGATAGAGAGATTGATACAAGCTGGCTGGTTGAAATGGAGGAGTGCAACGGGAGTTTTATACGACCGTAACATTCTGTTAAGACTGAAGGGAAATTTTTATAGGACTACTATTAGACTAGGTTTATTATATGGCATGGAATGATGGGCTTTAAAGAAACGTCATTCACAGAAGATAAGTGTAATAGAGATGCGCATGCTCCGCTGGATATGCAGCAACACTAGAAGAGATAAAGTGAGAAATGAAGATATTTGTGCTAAGATAGATGTAGTTCCCATTGATGAGAAAATGCGAGAAATTTAAATTACTTACGATTGTTTGGTCATGTGCAACGTATGCCTAAAAATGCACCAGTTCGATGAGGGAAGTTTATCAATATAGAACAAGTTAAAAAAAAAACGAAGGGAATACCGAAGAAAACATGAATAGAAGTGATACGAAAAAATATGGATTCTAGAGGTCTAAATAATGAGATATACTTCATAGAAATGAATGGAGAAGGACTATCAACGTGATCGATATAGCATGATTCTTTTTTTTATTTATGTAGCCTACCCCAAGTACTCGGGATAAAAGGCTTAGTTGTTGTTGTTGTAAAGTCAGGTTGAATCGGGTTCGGGTCTACTTCCTGACTACGGTTTCCCGGATCCAACCTCGCACCCTTATCCAACCACCCATACTCCACAAGGGTACAATACTTTGCAAAGGTTTGTCCTAAAATAGAGGATCTTGTCCCATAATCCATCTCTCATCCCAAAATTGGGGAGTTTCTAAAGGAGCACACCATTTTTCATAGTGAGCCCACTTTATAGGATATTTTTTGTTCCTCAGACGGTATTCAGTGGGTTTACTAGGAAAAATGGTGTGCCCCTTTAGAAACTCCCCAAAATTGGGTACCATGTCTCAAGCCAACTTTTCCTACATTCTTGTAACTCCCAACTCCACGTATTGCGCACAAAAATCCACTTACAATCTCTCTCTCTCTCCACCTTTGCACTCCTCACCAATAATAGTACAAAAAATTATAAATGAAGTTGTCTCGATAACAAAATATCTATACATATGTATATAGTTTAGTGTTTTGGAAAATTGGAGACCTAACAACAATTCTGGCTCCTCTTGTTTCTTCTCTTATCTCATGAGATTAGCTTCTTGCTTCTTGACAACAGGATGAATCCTACATCTTCAAGAGTTGGAGCCATGGAGGATGTCTTCATCGTCTCCGGTCTCGCTGGGACGCAAATCATCATCTCCGTATACATGTTGTTCCTCAATCGCTTTCTGGCTCAGGGTGTCAACTCTCTCTCGCTCATCATCTACGGGGGCTTGGCCTCCACCTTGTTCCTCCTCCCGTTTGCGGTGGTGCTAGAAAAGTAAGCAATCGCGAATAAATTCGCGTGCGTGGAAAGAAAAATATATGATGTTTTATGTAGTTTTATATTATTTTCTTCGTTCATGCAGAAAGAAATGGCCGATGAGATTAACACCCATACTGAAGGCTCAGATACTATTGCTTGCTGTTGCAGGGTGAGAAATTTTTTTTGCAGATCATTAACTTTGTGAGCGCATCACATCTTTGTTGCTCATTCTCTACATCAATAATTTCTCTTCATTTTTTTTTTCTTCAAATTTTTAGGGAGAACAAAACACTAAAATATAAAATATGATGCTTATTTTATTTCTTAAGTTATACTTAGTTCTTCTAAATCATTATTAGTAGTCATTTTGTTTTATTATTTCATATATAGTTTTCTTGGTTGTGTAAGTGTTAATAATTATCTGTAGCATATATTTTGAAAGAGCAGTTATTTTCGAAGTATAAACTTTCATAGAGTAAATAAAAAAGAGTCGATATAGCTAGCTTTTTTGACGGAGAGATTACATATTCAAAACAATATAATAAAAATGTTACTATCATAGAAAAGTTATCTATCAAAGATAGAGAAAGGTAACAAAAGATACACTTTTTTTTTTCCTTACAAAAATGGGGCCGCTGATATTGACATGGCCTAGTGATAGCTGAAGATTCTTAAAAAGTATCTAATATTGGATCCTTAGCAATTTGCTTATAGACTATAAGACAAGATTTCTTAATATTTCGTAAAAAAAAAAAAAAAAAAAAAAAAATTCTATGTTTCTTGATCTGACCTTAATAGTGACAGGTATATGTCTCTACAAATCAAAAGAGAGTTTACAACAAAAATTCTTAGATTTATGAACCTGTGAAGGTAGGTTTCTTACGTTTCTATTTACTGTTTGGATACACCGAGATACAATAACAACTAAGCCTTTTATCCCAAATATTTTGAGTAGGCTACATGAACCAAAAAAGAATCACACCGGATCGATCACTTTGATAGTCCTTCTACATTCATTTCTATCAAGTAATATCTCCTTATTTAAATCTCTAGAATCTCTATCTTTTCGTATCACCTCCATCTATATTTTCTTCGATCTTCCCTTCATTCTTTTAACTTGTCATACATTGATAAACTCTCTTTGTCGAACTGGTGCATTTGTAGGCCTACGTTGCACATGACCAAACCATCGTAAGCGATTTTCTCGCATCTTTGAGCTGCACCTGTTTTAGCACAAATATCTTTATTTCTCAGTTTATCTCTTCTAGTATTGCCGCATATCCAGCAGAGCATGCGCATCTCTGTTACACTTATTTTCTGTGAATAACGTTTCTTTATAGCCGAGATGTTTGGATACATCAGGGTGAAAACTATAAATGGTTTCTCGACTTTCTTTATTAATTAAACTTGTTTATTTATTTGCCAAAAACAATAATAGAGAGATAAATTTTTTCAATCACACTATGTATAAAAGAAAAAAAAAAAAAAAGCACATACATATCATGAATTTCTATAATAGATCGATTTACATCTTTTCTTATTATTTACATATATTGTATTTATCGGTCTAGGGTTGCAATTCAAGTTCTCATGTTGTTGGGCATCAAGCAAACATCTCCTGCTGTCGTCTCTGCAATGCCTAATCTTGCACCAGGCATCATCTTCATGATTGCAGCTTGCTTCGGGTACCGTCCTATCCAATTAAAAAAATAAAAAAACTCTTTACCATCGATCATTTTAGTAATACATAATCTACTCAAATATAACCTACAGGCTCGAGAAATTCTCGATGCGCTGCAAGTACAGTCGATCCAAGGTTCTTGGGACGATTCTGTGCTTGGCTGGTGCCATCGGCATGAGCTTCTTGATGAGCCCTCCATCTGAACCAAATTCAACAGCCGTAACAGTAAGCTTACTGACCAAGCCCACAACTGAGTCCGTGTCAAAGGAATGGATCCTAGGCTGCCTCTATCTCCTCATCGCCGTGATCATCCTCTCAGGTTCCGCAGTTTTGCAGGTATACGTACATACATGCACCCACACGCACGCACCGTAGGACATCCTCAACCATAAGAAATATATATATATATCTAATGGCTCTCCGTGTGTGTTGATCTGCAGGCTGCAACCATGGTTAACTTCCCGGCTCCTCTCACCTTGTGTGCGCTTACTTCCTTGATGGCCTCCATCTTCACGGCTATGATCCAGCTCGTGTTGGACGGGAACCTCAATCTTGGTTCTTCGAGCCTCGGCCTCCGGACCATCGTAGCATTTGTGATAATGGTGCTTAATCATATCAATTCTACATATAGAAAAGTGGAAAAGAGATGGAGTAAATGTTAATTTATCGGTTTTTTTATTTTATTTTTTGAAAAATTTCTCAGGGAGCAGCTGTGACGAGCAGTTGTCTTGGATTCCAAGCGTGGTGCGTGACAAAGAAAGGGCCGGTCATGGTCTCTATTTTCAATCCAATTCAAACTGTTTTCTCCGCAGTACTTTCTGCGGTGATATTGAGACAAGTCATTAGCTTGGGGTGGTGAGAATTAAAATTTTCTTTTTTTTTTTTTTTTTACAGCCCATGAGATGAGATGTTTCCAGTATTACAAATTAAATAACGTTGCTTTTTTTAATCTTAATGCAGCTTAGCCGGGATGCTCGTCATGTTTATGGGTCTCTACGTCGTGTTATGGGCAAAGAAGAGAGAAGATCGTGATTCCAAAATTGTTGGTGATAATGTGAGAGATCTCGATATTGAGAAGCCCCTCTTAAGTTGAAATTTTGCGCAAACTATGTTTGTAAATATGTTTGTAAATAGTATATATATATATATATATATATGTATATATATATATATATATATATGTATGTATACGTACATCTCATCCCTGGGGTGAATCCAGTATGAAGTTTGCATAATTGGAGTATTCTCTTTATTTTCTCACATTTCTACTAAGGGTATTTACATATTTGTCCCTTAAATTATAATTTAGTCCCCCAAATCTTCATATTTAGGATTTAGTCCCAAAATGTTACTACAATTTAGTCCACTCCCTAACTTCCGTTAGTCCAGTTTATTTTTTGATCTGATTTTCTCATTTTACTCCTCCTTAATTCCTTCTTTCCTCCTTTGGGTTCATTGGCTTCCCCCCCTTATTCTTCTCTTCTATCTCTCTATTCTTCCCCCATTTTTCTTCATAGGGGTATTTAAGTCATTTGATTATTTAAAAAAAAATTAAATTAAATTCTGTCGTTTATTTAGATGGAAAAACTAACAGAGGGACTAAATTATAGTAACTTAGAGGATTTGGGGACTACATTCTAAATATGAAGATGTGGGGGACTAAATCATAATTTATAAAGATTTAAGGGACAAACCTGTAGATACCCCATCTACTAATAGGTGATCGGTGGGAAATTATAAATGCGCACCACACTTGACTTAGTGAGCACCATTTCCTCTGTTGTAAATCCATTTTGTAATAGGATGTGGTGGTCACTAAGTAAAATGCGGTGCCCTTTAAAATTTCGAAGTATCAGATGTCGATAGTATGCGGCCACGGCAGAGGCCAGGCCCATGTTGTCCATCTCGAGTTTATCCAGACCGCCAGCCCAAGAGCCCAACCAAAATCTCGACAAGCACAACCAACCAATCAATTGTAAACAGGTAATCAATTGTAAACAGGTATTAGACCCAAATAGTTTTAACAATATTCGAGCATTAATTTCGACCGAGGCACATAAAAACAAGATTACCAAATATAATGACAAACTTGTAAATTTTACAATTTTAGAAAATGGGAGTAGGAGAGGAGGAGGAGGGGGGGAGAGGACCAGGTGGAGGGTGGTTGGGAGAGAAAGGGTCTTTTACTGATGTGCTCTTAGAAAAGAAAAAAAATGTGTTTTAAATTTCATGAGTGTGTCCGGAGTGTGCACTTAGTGAATTGGGAGTGTGCGTGCCCTTGGCTAATTACCCAGTTCAAACACCACCGACCAACACCTCAACAGGAAAAGCTCCACACTCGGCAGCTGGCAGCATGCATGCATGCTTAGCCCAGCTCCACTTGTGCCCCCCACATAAATAGTCCAAATTAGAAGCTGCCCATGACCTCAACTCAGCTTTGTTTGAGATCAATCGACACCGAGGTTGAAGATGAACTCTTCTCCTTCATCATCATCAGCTGGGCTACTGGAGGAGTTCTTGATCGTCTCCGGCCTAGCTAGTCGGCGTCCAAATCACCGCCGTGGTGTACACGGTGTTCCGGAACCGCGTGCTCGTCCTCGGCGTCGATCCGCTGTTCCTCGTCGTCTGCGGGAACTTGGTTTCGGTCCTCTTCCTCCTTCCCGCCGCGGGAGAGAAGTAAGTACGCTTTATTTCTTATTATTATAGGTTTTGAGATACTCATCATGACCTTTGAGAACATTTCCTTAATTAGAAATTAACGAAACAATACAATATAAACCGATGATAATTAGTTACTTTTGTTAGAAAGACTACTGTGAATACTTAAATCAAAGTGCATGATAGTTTTACGGAAATTTTATTAGCACAAAGACCCCGATATATTACTGTCACGTCGTCATGTTTCTAAAATTACGTGCGAATTCTATTTGAGCACACAATTTTGCATGTGAGCCCTTACCATATTTTTTTCCGATGAGGAATTAATCATATTAAATCTGTTTATGGGACTATTCTCCGAACGATGTGAAACCGTTCGGAAAACCAATCTCCGTCACACTGATGATCGTGGAAGGTGAGCTCACTGAGCAAAGTTGTGTGCTCAAATAGAATTTCCCATATTAAGCATGAATTGCTTTTGCAATTAACTCTTTTAAAATTTACACCCTCACTTTTTCATGTTAAACTAATCATTTTTCTTTTTTTTTCTATTTTCAATGTTTTTTTGTGTATATATACAGGCATAAGTGGCAAATACAACTGAAGCCGTCGTTGATGGTTCAAATAGTGCTAATTGCTGCATTGGGGTAAGAAGTTCATGAGCATTCTTTCAAGTATATTCACTTGCATTATGTTGAGGTCTTTCAACATGGTATCAGAGCAAATCAGGTTCGATTCCTGTTGGACACGTATTTAATTGCGGGTTTTAAAAAATTATACCGCTGCGTTAAAGTTCAGGTTTCTACTCAAAAATGGGTCTTCAACCTGCGGGGGCGTGTTAAAATATAAAATAAATTTTCTCAACCCTCACTACAAGTTCGGAGTTTTGGTGCAGTGGGAGGGACTTTCAACACTTTTCAAGTATATTCACTTGCATTATGTTAAGGACCGTAAAATGCAATTGAAATATTGTGAGTAGCTGAGTATTGCTCAAGTATTTAATGTTATATATGTTTTGGTCCTCTAGGGTGACTAGATATCAAGCTTTGGCTTTGCTCGGAAATAAGAAGACATCTCCGGCCATTACCTCTGCATTGCCGAATCTTGCTCCTGGTGTTATCTTTATTATTGCAGCTTGGCTCCGGTATTGGCTCCTCTCCTCGCAACTCATAGGATATATTGAGACTACAATGGATAATATGTTTCAATCAAAACATATATGTATATATTTCCTTTTTTTTTAATAAAACGCGGGAAATTCCACCGTGTTTTATTAAAGATATGGAAATTAAACATTACATAAAAAAATGGGTTAATTACAGTTAGACCCCCTGTAGTATTGGGGATGTGTCACTTAACACCCCTGAAGTTTGAAACTCTCAAAAAACCTCCTGAACTTAGTTATTTTCACTCTTTTTTTTTTTTACTAAAGTGCACTCTTATCTCTCAAATTCCTATTTTACCCTCATCTTTCCTTTTAACCAGCACATTTATTAAAGGAAGAGATAATGGTATAATAGAAATTTGAGGGATAAGAGTGCACTTTAATAAAAACGGAAAATGAAAATAACTAAGTTCAGGAGGTTTTTTGAGAGTTTCAAACTTCAGGAGTGTTAAGTGACACATCCCCAATACTACAGGGGGTATATCTGTAATTAACCCTTTAAATTATATCATTAACGTATTTTTGTACCGAAATCATTTTTCCTTCTCATGCATAGGTTTGAGAAGTTTTTCACTATGGTGCAAGTATAGTAGAGCGAAGATCTTGGGTACGATTGTGTGCTTCGGTGGAGTGACAGCTATGGGCATGTTGATGAGCCCTTCGGCTGCATCGAATTTGACAACGTATGAACGATCGAACATTTTGGCTGCACCCTTGAGGTAAATTACGCGAGCTAGCAGTAAAAAAATTGTGTGATCTGATTATTTTTAAAAAAAAAATTAGATCATGATCTTTATCTCTTTAGCTTCTTTAGGGCTAGATGTATTCATAGGCCTTTTAAGTTTGTTAGCCCTTCCATCAAGTGGATACGATGTGCTATATTTATCAAAAATTGTTATTTTTGTATCTACAATGGAAGGTCGAATAAAAATTAAAATCTTAGAAACTGTATATGAGAGAACCCTAGGGAGTTGAAATTATAATTTAAAATAATTGAAAAAATTAATGGGATTACTTTTTCCTTTTTCCCCCTCGCTACTACCGCGTATAACTTATATAAATTGCCAACTCATTTCCATATATATAGTTAGAATACAAACTTTACACTAAATCTAAAAAGTTAAATTTAACATATCTCTCGTACCTTGAGCTATAAGAGCTATAAATTGGTCAACATTTTAAAAAGTGAATAGCAATAGATAATAAAATTATAGTATGCCGCTAATGAATACGTGGTGGAAATTGTGTTAAAATTAATCTTTTAGATTCAATGTAAAGCTTGTAATCCAAACCTATATATCAATATATATTAAACGATCTAATTTTTAACCAATTATTATTTTCTTTAAGTTATGTTGGAGCTATGTATAGTATCCGGTAGAAATAGTAGTCTTAGTGTGACTTGGATTGAATTGATAAGTTAAGTTCGAAAAAGAAGACGAGGAGTGTTGTTTCATTTGTGTTCGGAAAAATCCACATACTATCCCATATTTTACTAAACAAATATTTGTATTATGATTTAGTGTTGAAATAAATTGATGAGATTCGATTATATCGGGTCTAAACAATCTTATTTTTTTAGACATGAAGAAATAAAGAAGTCATTGTAAACGCATGATATACTAGTATGATATACTGTCCCGTTTTCTCTTTGTACGATGACTTGTCTGATTGGCTCGTTAATGACTGTTATGCTGCAACACATAGTGGAAGGAAAACTAGATCTTGCCTCTTTCAGATTTCAGTGTTATCGAGATCTCAATCATCGTGCTTATGGTACGTACTATATAATCAAGCATCATCCAGTTATTTATATTCAAGCTTTTACTTTGAAGTTTAAAACTGTACCATAATTCAATCTTATGACATTTACTGCATGGTGTATAAGTAAGAAGGGACCAGTCGTTGTCTCTATCTTCCACCCGATCCAAACTGTCTCGTCTGCGCTCCTATCCGCCATGATCATAGGTCAAGTCATCAACCTAGGAAGGTAATCTATTTTTTTTTTCTCGTTTAATTTTACCAAGAAGTTTATTATTAGTCTAAAGTGATTGAATTTTTTTTTTTTTTTTCCGTAATGCAGCTTAGCAAGAATGATTGTTATGTTTTTTGGACTCTATGTCATACTGTGGTCAAAGCAAGAAGAAGAAGATCGCGAGACTAAAGTTGTTGCAGATGATAATGTGAGATCGCTTATAGATGCTAGTGAGAAATCTCTCCTAGTTTAAGTTGTTGCATGCACACAAGATCTCTCACCTGCAGAATGAGAATGTTACAATGCTAATGTGATGTATAAATACTGTATACGTAAGTGATCGAGGGAATATCGCAATGCTAATGTGATGTTATGTATACTGTATGTACCTGGTCAAGAGAATATGGAAAATTTATGTATTGTATATATGCTACCTCCTTCTGTTAGAGACAAGTTACTCAGACAATTATACACGCATTTTAGACCAAAACGAAAGTTTCTTTCATTTCAAACTTGGGCTATATATATATATATAGAGAGAGGGTTTACTGAAGGTGAGCCGTCAGGTCAGGAAAAGTTATGTGAGTTAGTAATAAAAATATAGGTCAGGAAAAGTTACATGAGTTAGTAATAAAAATATAGTGATCCAACGATTTTTCTTCAAATTGTTTCAAGAATTAGAATTTTTATCTGTTTAACTTTAATAAGATTAAAATTCATGAATTTTGGAGTTCATTTATATTTTTATCAAGTATATACAAAATATTTATTCAATGAAACCGTTAAATTTTTTGTCAACTTGATGGATGATCAAATCAAAACTAAAATCCAAGAAATTTAGTACGAGTGAACCTTAAAAGTTCGAGATCATAATCCCTTAAAGGGCTGAGATCGTAATCCGAAAGAATTTTTTTTAAAAAAATTATTGGAAATAGCAGAAATGAACTGCAACTCAGATAACTTGAGTGAGCTATCAACTCATTTCCATTTTCTCATATATATATATATATATATATATATATATATATATATATATATATATATATATATATATGAGAAAATGAGCAGCTTATTCACATAAGTTATTTGAACTGCTATTTATTTCTACTATTTCTAATAATTTTTTATAAAGGATCTTTTAGATTCACTTATATCCAATTTCTTACTGGTTTTAATTTTAATTTGGTCTCTCATAAGTAGTACAAAATTGCCACAATGATGTAGCTTTACAAAGTTTATACATCCATGTAAACAATCCAATGTCCCAGGACCTTGGGTACAAATTTCACTTAAACAAAAGTAAAGAGGCAATTTACTTAAATATGAAGATCGAAGTTTTGAAGCGTTTTGGAGTAATATGTTATGAAATATTTGTCTGTGAGTTTTTTAATTCATTTTATAAGATGTTCTTAGAACACTCAAACGCCTGAAATTCAGGTATTTTAAAGAATTTTAAGGAACAACCAAAGTGTTTTGGAGTATTTAGAATTTTTTATTCAGAAAATATATTATTTCTTTTTCTCGTTCCAACTCTTTCCAGTGTTCCTTCATTTTTCCCAAATAGGAGATATGTATGTTTTTACATGTTTATGAAGCCATTAATATCCATCAAAAACTAAACTCCTAAGTATAAATTTGAACATCCTAAATCTAATGGTCAGACCACTCCAAAATACATATCACCCAAACAATCAAAAAAACAAAATTTTAAAACACTCGGAATAACACTTTGTATTTGACATCCAAGTAAAGCCTTAGTTGTTAAAATGGCCAAAAATTAAAGTACGAAGATAGCAAAGCTTGTGGATTGATTTAGGGATCAACGGCTTGTTTGGGGGTCAGCTGGTAGCGACAACAGCAATAACAGTAACACCTTAAAGAGGGGAAATATGTTGTAGTATAGAGTAGAATGGAGACCAACGGTATCACTATATGCAAAGAGAATATCAATAACATACTAGAGAAAATATCACGGCACAAATACAATTAAGAGGTTTTACATTATTTACACATCTTTACCTCGACAACCAAATATAATAAATAGTAAAAAACAAATTGTTGAGCTCTCTTAAATTATTCATGCATCTACAACCAAATAGAATAAGTAATGGAATATTTGTGTGCATGCACACTGATTGAAGGATATCAGCATAGATATTGATGTGAATATAACTATTTACAAAAATGGTAAAGGAAAATATCAGGAAAATCCTTTGGGAAATTCTATTTGAGCACGCTACTTTCTTATTGAGCACATCTTTCTCAGCTAGGAATTAGTGATTCCGAATGATTTTCACACCGTTCAGGAATTAGCATCTGAATGGTTTTAACACCGTTCTGAGATTAATTACCGGAAAAATAAGAACACAGAAAGAAATAAATGAGAAACTCCTAATTTTCTGAGGAGGTGGGCTCACTAGAAAATAGTGTGCTCAAATGAAATTTCCCAAATCCTTCATCTGCCACCACCCCGGCCCACCAGCATAGTACGAGCAGAACAGCCACCAGCTTTAATAGCAAACAATCTTTTGCCATGTAATCCATAATTTCAGTCCTCAGGAACCCCCCCTCAATGATCCACTTTATTTCAATTTTGCCCCTCCTCCCACGAGCCAACGCTGCTCATTTTTTTTTAATCGTCTATCATCTGTAACCTCGAGAATACACATACAGAACGAAGAGAGAGAGTTTTTTTTAGAGAGAGAAACCAAAAAAAAAAAAAAAAAATCCGGTAGAGAGAGAGAGAGAGAGAGATTAAACCCCGAGAGATTCTTCGTCTTCGATGGGCGGCGAGATCTCGACATGATTCGCGATCTGGGGCTTGAAATTCGCGCCGTCGATACTTCCTCCCCGATCCGCTCTCGGTAAGTTCTTAAATCCCCCAAATATTCCCAGAATTTGTGAATTTTCCTTCAAATTCCCGTAATTTTCGCTTGAGAATCGATAGATCTCACTCTCTCTGCGCTTCTCGATGCGCAATTTAGCAGAAAGCCTGAAATTTGGTGGTTGGACTAGGGTTTTCGATCGGATCCGGAAGGGATCAGTGCTGCTGTAGATTTCTGTGGATATTTTGTAGCTTAGGTTTTGGTTTTTGGGAGTTATTTCATGGCATCTTCGGCATCTCAATTCCCAATTGAGGACCAGACGGATGAGGATTTCTTCGATAAGCTTGTGGATGATGAGTTCGACGGATCTCAATCGAAACCGGAGGAAATGAATAGGGCTTTCTCGAATCTGAGCATTGGTGATGTTATCAATTCGTTGGATGATTCTGGCGAGCCTGAGAGAGGTGATAAAGTCGAAAGCAGTGAAAAGGATTGTATTTTGAAGCCGGATGAGGATCCAAAAACGAATCCCGCATTCGAAGGGAGTTTTCCCTTGGAAGCCTCAGGTTCATTTGATTCGGATAAGCTTGATTCACATGGGTTCTCGACGGTTAAGAGTGATGGATCTAAAGGGACCAGCGTGAGAGAGGTCCAGTGGAGTGCTTTCAGTGTCGATGGTTCAAATGAATTTGAGAAGGGTTCTGGATTCGAGCCATATTCTGACTTCTTGATGGAGAATTCGGGTGGGTTTGTTGAGAAGCCAGTTGAGAATCCTAGTGCAAACGTGGGTTTGGCTGAGCTAGAAGATTCTCAATTTTATGGCTCAGCCAATGAACAGACTTCTGATCAGACTGATCCTCAGTACCAGGACAATCTTTATCCTGGGTGGAAGTTTGATTCTACTACTGGGCAGTGGTATCAAGTGGATAGTTATGATGGAACATTGGATGCTCAATTTGATAATTCAAATGTAGCTAGCATTGAATCTATTTCAGAGAGCACGGGTGTCTCGTATCTGCAGCAATCTTCTCAGCTTGCTTTGGAGACTATAGAGGAGGAGTGTACAGTAAGTAGTATTGGCAATTGGAATAAGGCTTCTGAAGGGAGCATAGAATACCCACCCAATATGGTTTTTGATCCACAGTATCCAGAATGGTATTATGATACGAACACACAACAATGGTACACTCTCGAGTCCTACACTCAGGGATTAGCAAATATTTCAAATGCAGTTCTGGAGCAGCTGCCTGAAGATGTGAATGCTTCGGAAGGCCTTGGCACAGATCAAAGCCAGAGCTTATATAGTAACAATGGACAATCTCAACAGCATAGCGTTCAAGATGAGAGTATCCAAGAATTTGGCCAGGCATCAACAGGTATTTATGCTCCGCAGAACAGTTTCTATAACATTATGGGTCAGTCTGCACAACCCGCTAGTCAAAGCCAGGGCAGCCAAGAATTTGGACAGACTTGGGATACATCAACAGGTAACTTTGGCCAAAACAACAGTTTATACAATAATACCAGCCTATCTGGGCAAATGACTAAGCAAGGCTGGGGTACCCATGGATTTGGACAAAACTTGAGTGCATCCACAAGTAATCTTGCTGAACAGAACAGTTTATATGGTAGTATTAGCGCAGCTGCCCATCATACTGCTCGAAGCCTGGGTAGCCAAGATTTTGGACAGAGTTGGGATGCTCCAGTGAGTAGCTATAGTCAAAAAAACGCCATGCATCAAGGCCAAGATACCCTAGGATTTGGAGGGAATTGGGATGAATCCAGGAGCATCTATTCTCAACAGAACATGTGGCAGCCTCAACCTGTTGGTGGAAATGCACAAACTGCAGGTTTCCCTGGGAATCAGCAACCAGGGGGATCTTATGTTTCAACTTCAGGAAGCCAGACAACTCATGCATCAACTGGTTTCAAGGTCTTTGAACCTGTTGTAGGCCAAAACTATAACAGTAAAAATAGCGTCACTGGGTTTCAGAGCTTTGCTCCCGAAGATAGCATATATAAGCGAAAAGTGGAAACCCTTCAGGCACATTTATCAAACAGCTATTTTGGGGATCAAAACACAATAACCTCTCCTCAGCAATCATTTCAGCTTTCTGATGCATCTTACTCGCAGTTCTCTTATACTCCTAACGATGGTAGATCATCAGCTGGGCGTCCTCCACATACTTTGGTTGCTTTTGGGTTTGGTGGCAAACTCATAGTCATGAAAAATGCCAACTCTCTTGGTTCTCATTTGAATTATGGAAACCAGGTAACGTGTTGTGTGTTGATTGGAAGTATTTTATTGGCATGGTCTGTGAAAACTGGTACTTGTTTATCTGTAACTGAAATTACAACTTCTTTTAAATGCATTAGGAAAGTGTCAGCGGTGCAATCTCTGTTCTTAACTTATCAGAAGTTGTTACAGACAAGGGTGATGCATCTGGCATCATCGGTGGTAGCAGTCATGATTACTTCCATGCTTTGTGCCAATCATCCTTTCCTGGCCCACTTGTTGGAGGGAATGCTGCTACAAAGGATGTAAATAAATGGATAGATGAGAAGATTGGGAAATGTGAGTCTGCCAGCATGGACTTTCGGAAAGGAGAATTTTTAAAATTGCTCTTTTCACTGCTGAAGATAATGTGTCAACATTATGGAAAGTTGCGGTCTCCTTTTAATTCCGATCCATCATTAGAGGTACCATGCCATTACTTTTTCTCCCTCTCTTATTTTCCACGCATTCTTTTCTTAGTGTATCTACCTTGCTTCATGTTGTTGTCATTTGAAATTTCTTTCTAAAGATATTTCTACTGGTTTCTTCTTGTTGATTAACGTGTTCAATTGTTATTTTTTGTCTTATCCCTGGTGATAATGCACTGGATCATGTAAACATATTGACCAGTTCCATACTTATCCTTTACTTTGGTTTCTTATTAACATTCACTATCCTTGTGTGTAATCTTCTTGTTGTCTACAAATTAGTTAGTTTACAGCTGATGTAGAAAGTTTGTTGTCCCTGGAGGCAGTGATTGAAAGTTTTGAGCTTAATTTTCTATACAGTTTTGTTTCCCCTGTTTGGAGGTTTTAGACTCAAAAACATTATGCCTGGGTTTCATAGTTCTGGTTTTGGTCTTCATTGAGTTAAAGGATAAAATAAAAAACAAATTGACTATCTGGAATCGCTCTCTCCATTTTGGTTCTTATTTTATGTAGGAATTAAAAATATTATTTCTCAAAACTCTCTTGTTCTCTTCATATTTATTTCTTGTTCTCTTCATATTTATTACATGGGTAATCACTCCGTAAGTTGGTGGGGTCTAAGAATTTCTAGTAGAAAGGATTTAGATTAGAGCTGAACAAAAATTGGATTCATTCGGAATGTTATGGGATGCCAAACCTAATCTGCTCACCCATTAGTGGGAAGAGAGCAAACAACATTGGTGTTGGCAATGACTTGACGTTAGCGTCAACAAACTCTCTTGGTATACGTGTATAGACATATACACATAACAGAATTTTTAAAAACTCCTTACTTCTTAAATTTTATCTTTTTTAAAGCACAATGTATTAAAATGACCAAGACCACCAGTTTAAAGCACGTTTTGACGCCATTATTGACTCCAACCGAAATGATGCAAAGAGTTCAAAATAGATTGGAAAATATGATGTGAAATTTAATTGGCTCTATCCATTCTAAGCAAAGAAAGTTTGATTTGTAATCTTCATTACTTTAATATATCAATTCTTTGCACTTTGCAGCACCTACCAAAAAAACTTTAAGTCATTTGCTAAACCTTTAATCTGTCAATTTCCAATTAATAAAAGTTGCTCATATTATCTGACCTGTTTTTAATAAAACAAGTATTTCTTGGTTTTAAGATTGACACGTGTGAGGAGGACATCCACAATATACTAGATGGTTGACCATTATGTTGAGCTGGAAACTTACATACAAGGGCATCATATGGAGCGCTATGGATGCCAAGAGAGTTGAAGATTTTGGTACTTGATGGTGAAGGTCTTTGACGTAGCCTGAGGTGGAAGGTTTTAAAAATTGAAGGAGTTTAAAGTTTTGGATTATGGGAAAAAGTCAAGTAATGGAATTTAATGCTTTCGTGAAATTAGAAAAGAAGGAAAAAGATAAAGAGAAGAATAGTAGACTAGAGACTAAAAAAGGGAAGGAGAAAAACAGGTATCTTTAGGAAAACATCAACGAGGTCACTTTTCGCACATTGCTGTCTTTCCTCTTATATCCTCATAATCTGACTTCACATTAAAATTTCATCCCTTAGTGGCTTTACAACAGAGGGAGAGGTTAAAGAAGTCCTAACAGGTCTAATCAGGACTTGTTGGATTTATGGATATTGCTAACTTGAGCAGAAACTGCTTAACTTCACAAGGAGGGGCATCTGATCCCAAAAATATTTTTACTCTACCCTTTCCTCTTTGGATGGTGACACCTACCAGGCCACACAATGTTAAATTCATAAATCCCAATATCTGTCTAATTTAGCATTAGTGATTTGCATTTTCGTGAATGGATATTTAGACCATCATCTTTCTCTAATCTTAGCCACATAGAAAGCTGATTGCTACCTTATATTTACTGCATACAGTTGGAAACAAGGCTGAGATCTTACAATTCAGATGTTGAGCTAAGATCGATGTTGTCAGAAGAAACATAATCTTTTCTTGGTTTGAGCTGGGAATCTTGTTCCATGGCTTAAATAGCAGATGTATATGGCTTTTCAAAAGGTTATCTTATTACATTATTAATCTGTATGCAAAGAGCATTGCTATTTATTAAACTATCGGATCCAACATAGCATAGAAAGTTACAGATATTTTTTAGCCCTGTGAAATAAGCTCCATGGTAATCTGGATACGAGATAATGAATGTAGAAAGTAAGGTGCAGCTACGCCAATGTATGGCTTATAGATTAAAAATAGTAGTTCTAGATTAGATTTCAATTCTAAGATTTTAATAGTATTTTTACTAAAAACCAAACACAAAGTTGAAGAAGTAAGTTTCAGGATTGATAGAATCACACATACAAAACAATATCTTGTGACTTAATCCCTGCTAGGAATGGATTGATGAAGAGCTAGTTATAAACATGGTCATGACTCAAATATGGTGGTTAGACGTTTCCTTGGTGGTCGTCTGCTGCATGCTGCATGCCACACAGCGTGCATATGACACTTATGATGCATATTTATCCTTTACTTGGAGCAGCCCATTGTAGGGAAAAGAAAGTCAAGTTCGAAAAAGAAGGGGAGAAAAAGGAAAGGGGAGGAGTTAAATAAAAAGCATTGAAAGAGGGATGGGGTAGGTTTTTGGAGTTGGCTGTTGTAATGGTGGTTTGCTGTGGGAGTGGAAATAATCAGATTGAATATTAGAGAATGGATATATAAAACAGCATGGGCCACCCAATCCTGATCCATAGAAATGAATGGGTGGATGGTTTTTGTAGGGGGAAGCACAGTCTGTTTCTTCTGTTTTCTTAGGAGCCTGCACGACCTGTTTCTATTGCATTGTTAGCCTTTGTTAATGGAATGTACTGCGGCAACCAGGTCACATAATCCAGTTTTCATGGAGTACTATGTATAATTGATGTGAGAGACAAAAATTAGTACACGAATTAAAATCGAGCTTATATCGTCATCATCATTATCTAAGTATTTTCCTATCAAAATGGGATCGTGAACACAACATATTGGGAATTTAGGGTTTATGATAGTGGGGATTTGGGAAAAACACTAGTATAGGATTTAGAAAATAAATAAAATGAAAAAGATATATTTGATAGGAAAAATAATACAATATAGCAATTTTGTAAAACCAAGATTATTTGACCAAGTATGGTTATTAGACGCCTAACAATGTGGAAACCCACTCCAAAACTTGGACATGGTGATACAAAGTAAACTTGGTTAAGTACTTGACTAAGTTTTAATTTTTGGAGTGGTTACCTAATTCAGTCACTGTTATTGGATCGAAAATTAAATAGGTTGAAAGCCAACTTACCTAAACCCTATCCACTATTATTTACATACTTCGTCAAGAGAAATTAGAATTCGATCAAATCCGATCGAGTTCCAATCTATCTCGACTATTTTTGTAGTGGCACAATGAAGCAAAGTGATAGTTAGGAATTAGCAAAGCGAAAAGGCATCGACCGTGATCCCCACCATCCACTACACAAACTCTGCCTCCACCCACAATTCTTTGGTACTGGATTCGAATTTAGAATTGGAATTAGAATCCTAGTCTGAACCTGAACTAGAATCGAACCTAAATGGGTCCATGGCTCGCTGGGCGAGTCCATTAGCATTAAGTTCAGATCCGTACAATAATAAGAATCCAAAATGGCTTCGAATTTGGATTTGGTCATGAATAGTGACAGATAGTAGTTGAGGATGATGAATAGAGATGTCCATTAAGAGAAGAATTGTATGACGAATCAAATCTGTTCTTGACTCTAGCCAGAGTAAATAAAACTTCTCGAGAGAGAGAGAGAGAGAGAGAGAGAGAGAGAGAGAGAGAGAGAGAGAGAGAGAGAGAGAGGCAATTCACATTGAGTAGAGGACAAAACTGGCACGTGTCTTTTTTAGAGATGAAATCAAAATTGTGTGGACTCTGTCTTTTTTTTTATTACCAGAAATGATCTTATCCCTCTCTTCACTACTTCTTTGACCCTACAAAATTGAGATTTGGTGGGCCCTTATAGGCACCTTGCCACCATATGGATTCTTTCATTTTCATATTCTTATATTTATTTCTTAAATTTTCTGCTTTTAGACCTTTTCTTATATTATTATTAGATTTTGGTTTCTTTGAATATGCGTGTGTGTTTGTGTGGATTGTAAACCTTTTTTTGTTGAGAAGAATGGTATGGTATTGAACTTTAAGAAATCCTAGTATGTTGACTTGCTATTGTTCGTGAAATTTTTTTTTATGGATTCGTTGAGAGTGGACGGGGGTTCACTTAGGTGCGGAAGCTCGAATCTTAATTTGTTTTCCCCAAAATTCTTAATTTCTGTAGTCAAATCCTAATTTTCCAACCAATAAACCTTAATTAGTTTCTGTTATGCATCAAGTGTCAATAATCGTCATACCTATTGGATCGGTATGAGTGCATTTTGATTTTTGACTATTAAGATAAAATATTTTAGTATTACATGTTTTTGTGTGTGTGTGTGTATATATAATGTCAATATTTAAAGTTTTGAACGAGTAATTTGAGTACTAACTAAGTTTTTCGAGTACCCACTACTTGCTCTCGAACCAAGTATGTAATAAGTAGATTCTCTAACATTATAAGATAGATTTGGGATTCCCCAAGTGAATCAATCACCAGTTTTCTCCTCACATGAAAGATTTTATCGGAGACAAAATCTTTTCATCATTCACTCTCTTTGAACCAAGAGTCGCATCTTATATATAAAGAAAATTACATGTGCGACATGTGCAAATCAAGAGTCAAAAATAAATCTTCTCATAAAGAATTCCCATCAAATCTCCCTAACTTGCAAACTATTCACCACCAGTAAACAAAGGCAGAATATGAATCTGAAATCTTTGAATGATATGCTCCATCTTCGTGCATGACATAAGTGGTGATTGTAGAATTGTGGGATGCTATGAATTTGTTAAAGTAAATGTTACCAACTCAAGAATGATCAACAAGTCTTCGACATTGAAAATTTGTTGACACTAGAATCCTAAGAGATCCAACTCAACAGTTGTGAAAGAAGTCCTTCAATTTTTGGATGTCGAGCATGCAACTTCCTCACAATTTCTTGAATGAACGTCTCAAAGTAAATTTTAACCTTGAAATCATCAATTGTAAAGTTCTCCTTGTAAAGTCATGGTATATTGTTATTTGTGTAGGAACCTTTTCGTATATAACAAGCATATGCAATTGCAATGCATCAAACTCAGTAAGTATAACTCCTAAAGATAGGAAAGAGAAATATGGGTTTCTTAGGAAGATGTACATCAAATATTGTTATTGGTATAATGCAATGTTGAAAATAACGCGTTATGAAACCCGTTATATTGCATTATGATACCTAATAAAGAGCCAACGTTATCTAACAATCGAAAATAGCTCAATGCACCGTAATTGTGCGTTTTTGATGTTATTTAATGTTATTTTACGTTGTGTTACATTAAATTAAGTTATGTTATTTGTTGTAATTTTCATATTTCTATTGATTATTTATTTTTATTGTGAGCTAATTGCTCTAGTTTTTTACTTGATTATTTGTTGTTTGCTTATTTGATTGTTTGTGGAATTGCTAAGTTACTAGTTTGTGATTGCTTTCTTATTTGCTTGTTGTAATTCCTCAACAGCGACTAAAATTTCTTATTTATTGCTGGTTCATTTGAATCCTCAGTTGAACTAGAATAATTACAAATAAGATAAATTAACTATTACAAAATATAAATTACAATAATGATAATAATTGAAAATAATTTTGAAATTTTATTTTCTTATTTAGATGATGTCTAAAATTGTGGGTGCGAACTTAATATGATTTATGAAGATAAATGTGAAGAATATTATTAAACTTATTAGAAATTTAGAATTCATTCTATATTATAAAATATTTTTATATTCTTCTTATAGAATTTTTTAATTTATTTTCAATTTATAAAAGTTAATTTATATGGTTTTATATTTTTTTTATTAAATAAATAGGAAATTATGTAACATTTATTACGCGTTACGCTATATGTGATATAACCTAATAAAGACAATTCGTTATGTTAATGTTACTAAAACCAGTTGGCACCCAAAAGAAGCTCAAAAGTCTCACTAGAAGAAGAAACGCTAGGAGTAATTTGACGAATCATAGGAAAGAGCCCTAAAAACTCACTAGTCAACATGTAGCTATTTTCTCGGGCACAATCTCTTCCTCTATTCTTAGTCTAGTAAGTACACGAGTAACATCATATGGTGGTGTACTATATTCCATAAATTCTCTTGAACGCCACTAGTACTCTCCTCATGAACATGGATCTCATAAAATATCAGTATACAGACTCTTCTAACTCATAAACAATATTATTAGCTCTAACTCATAAACAATATTATTAGTAACCTTAGAAGAAATGTGAACATCCTCATCCATCCTCTAATTATCAATATCTTCATTACATGTCTGAATGTGGACTTTTGAAGAGGCACTGGTAATCATAATGGCTAAATACTTCATACTTAGAATACATGATCGAGGGATACTAATAAAATGATGTCCATACCCTCACACTTGGAACACTACTTTTTGGTCTTGAAAGTGAATCTCCTATCCATATTCACTTTAAAAGACAATTCTAGCTTCAAAGCTAACAAAAATGCCTCTTCAAAAGACTCTGTGTCACACAGGATCATCTCACTTTTGTAATCAAATCTCACATAATTTTAAAATATATATATAGAAGGATGATATCTATCTGAAAGCCATATTTAAATACAAGTTTCTCAAATTTAAGCCTATATTCTCTAATTGAAAGCTCTCCCTCTTGTAGATAAAGTAACTCTTCTAAAAATTGTAGATAAAATAACTCTTTCAAAAATTGGATTCTATAGGAAGGAATTAATTTTTCCTTCCGTTTTTCTTTTATCTCATCCCGTATCTTTATAGGCTTACTATATGTCCTCTTTGGACGCCCCTACAGTGGCTCAATAAATTTAGCCAAGTCTTTTAAGCTGTGATTGGATGTCAAAGAGGAGTGTTCTGATAATGGTTTTGGAGCGTTCACCTGGGAGTTTAGTTTTTACATGGGTTTTTGTGGGTTTAATAAATATATAAAGACAAATATGCCCAATTAGGAAAAAAGGAAAGTACGTGGGCGAGAGTTGGAATAAAGAAAAGAGAGGATATTTGTAGATAAATAATTCATTACATTCTAAAACCCGCTGATTTGGGATGTTCTAAAAAACACCTTAAAACACCTATCAAGGTGTTTTGGAGTGTTCTAAGTACACTTCAAAACACTTGTCAAAAAACTCACAAACAAGTGTTCTTATGGACACTTCATAACACCTCTCTAAAACACTCCACTTCAAGGCTAAACTTCCAAGCGTAGCCTTAGTGTCCATTTAGCAAATTGGACTCCATGCATAAGAAAAATCATATAAATCGAAACAATGGTCTAATTTGTTATCAAATCATAAAAATAGGTCATGTGTACAATAAAATTTGGAACTCTGTCCTCACCTTTTGTTAGATTTCTTCTCTCCTAACATCACATCAATCATAATAATTAAACTTAGAAAATACCTAAATATTGCATTAAACTTTGTCATATCTATGACTCAACCTAAAACTGATTTTGCAATGCAAAATAACCAAACATGCAAATGATGATGTGAAATCCTAGACTCGGATGATACCAAATGTGGTGGTAGATGAAATACAATTCCTAAATGGTTCAATTGCTAAATGCAACGACTTGAAATCCTAAAACGATGATAAATGACCAACAATGATGCAAACCACTGGAGATAAGCGAATCAAAATTTTGTTAACAAATTATTACAGTCCAATAATATTTACAAAGATATTAACAATTTAAAATATAATTCAAGTTAGATTTCACCTTAAGGTTGGAGTAGTTCTTGTCCAAATGTAGGTTCTTATAATTTTTTTTGGAATGTTACAACCGAGAGCTAAAAATCGTGTACAGAAGTCCTAGAGCAATGGTAACATGGGTAGGTATGACTGGAAGAAGACTGTTTTGAAAACAGTTCGAATCGTGCTGGAAAAAGGCTCCAAATAATGAAATAACCTTATCAAATCTCCATGCATGGTAACGAGTATACTTTGTACCTACAGGTTGGATCTGTGTAGCAGGTTGGGGTCTAGCAACCAGTTGGTTGAAACTGATAGTGTATTGGATTGGATGAAAACGGGTCGGATCAGAGTGAGCTAGACCCAAAATCCAAATTGTCTTAGAGTTCGAATTGGAATTCAAATAGTCGTGGATTTGACCCGAGCATAGGAGACCCGACTAGTTGTCTTCTTCTGTTTTGGAACTGAAGGGACCCGACGAGTCCTATAGGTGGGAAGACGAGCAGGTGATAAACATGAGGTGATAAAGGAAGTTGGATATTGGTGGGGCCCTGGTAAGGTTTAGACATGGCTAGAAATGATGTCAAGGAATATCGAAGCACTAGCGATGATAATTAGTTGTTTGATTGGAGACTGTTCGAAGTCGGCGAAGCTTGAAGATATCGATGAGGTTTGGGGAGAGTTTGCAATGGACGACGACGGATGTCAACTGGGTCGAAGGAAGATGAAGAGATTGGGGATGTGTTGTTGAGAGTTGGGCGATAATCGGAGAACTGTTGGGGGTTTAGGTGATGAGCAAGGAGTGGTCAAGGAGGGAGGTTATGATTGGAGCGTGGAGGCTGTGGAAGGTGTTTGCTTCTCGTGCAAGGTCGGTGGTGGTTGGAGAGTTTTTATTTTCCTTTTCTGATTCTATTTTTTTTTTCTTTTTTCGTTTCTTTTCGTTTCGGAATATTCTCTTTTTTTTTCATACCAATTTTGCCACTGTCTTTTTCTTCAAAACTAAAATTCAAAAATAAAAGAAGATGAAAGAAGAAGATAAAGATCGAGGGAGATGAATCTTTTTTAGCTCTGATTCCAAATATAACACAATGCATCGTGATTCGGGGTTTGTAGTGGTGGGGATTTGGAGAAAATGCAAGTATAGGATTTAAAAGAAAATAAATAAAATAATTAAAAAAGATTTGATATGAAAACTAATGCAAGATAGGTTTAGGCCTCATATTTTGGTGAATCACTCACCAACTCTTACCTCATGTGAAAGATATAAAGTCTCTTCATCATTCGCTCATTTGAACCAAGTCTTATACAACTTATTTATAAAGAAAACATTATACATGACACATGCAAGCGAAGGGTCAATATAAATCTTCTCATAAAGGATCTCCATCAAGTCGGCGAGGGAGCAAGGCTCTAATAATTATTTGACAAAGTTACTACCGACTATTGATTTGACATCAGCCCTCTTATAAACAGTGTCATTTTCTTGGTAGAAAACTATGGACAAGAGAGGGGACTTATCTTATTCCGAAGGGCTAGCTGGCATCTATCATATTCTTCTAGATTTGGAAAACTATCTTGAAGGAGGGGGAAAAATGATAAATTTGCGATAAGGAATCACATTTAACCTTATAAATGCATGTAAGGTTTGGTTTCCGGGCCAAAGATGAAACTTATAAATGAATGATAAATATTTTTTTATTAATTCCAGGAAATGAAATCTTAGTCTTCTGACAATTGCCAGATTGTATTCCCAATTTACACTTTGAGAGCTTTATAGCAGTTTACATGCATTTTGTTTGTTTCTTTGAAAACCAGCCTTATCTTTTCTCACCTTACAGGAAGCTGATAGTCCTGAATCAGCTGTGACCAAACTCTTTGCATCTGCTAGAAATAGTGGTGCTCATTTGTCAGAATTTGGTACATTAACTCGTTGTATGCATAATCTTCCTTCAGAAGGACAGGTTCAGGTATTCTTTAGTGTCATCGCATACCTCTCTTTCATTAATTTAGCAAATTATCTCACATGTTGATACATCTTCCACATGTTTTAGGCAACTGCTATCGAGGTTCAGAACCTTCTTGTCTCTGGTAGAAGAAAAGAGGCTCTTCAATATGCACAAGAAGGACAGTTGTGGGGTCCTGCTCTTGTTCTAGCAGCACAGCTGGGAGAGAAGGTTTGTTTCATAACTCCATGTTTCTTATTCCATTTCCCATGTCCTTATGGTTCTGATGCTGTTTTTTTTTTTTTTCTTTTTTTTTCTTTTTTTTTTTAAAACTCTATAAGGTATCTCCAAGAAGAGCATATGAGATTTTGTTTGCTAACGACTAATCCCCCCCACCCCCCTTCCTCTTCCTCGTTTTGCAGTTTTATGTTGATACAGTAAAGAAAATGGCCCAGCGCCAGTTTGTCAGTGGTTCGCCTTTGCGGACATTATGCTTGCTTATTGCTGGACAACCTGCAGATGTATTTTCTGCGGAGAACCCTGTTGACAGCTTCTCTGGTGCTGCAAATGGACCTCATGGCCCAACTCAGGTGATTAATCTATGTGTAAATTCAAAGTTACTCAAGCTACCAACTGGTGGAGGTTCTGTTTAACAAACACACAGGGGGCAAATATTTCCCATTTAAAGTAAATTCAAATTACAAATCTACTGTATTCATCTCGATAAAAGCATTTAGATGACCTAAAGAATAAGAACAAAATGATCCTATATTTTCTTGCTGTAACGGATGGCTGAAAGTATCTGGATGTGTGGTATGAGGCATATAATTGAGAATCCTCAACTGTTTGGAAAATGATCTATGCACTTTGAAGCCCATGCCTACTAGTTTTGGTCAGTTTAACACATCCTTGACCACTGATCTAAACAACTTCCTACTTTTTACCTTACATTTTGTTGTACTTTTTACTTAGGTAAGAAATGGGAAAATCTACTTCTAATGTATTTGGCACACTGGATGTTGTAGAGCAGTTTTGTTATTTGGGGTTATCACAGGATATGGATGGAAGGGTTTATATCCAAATCCTTCTAGACGAGCTAAGTCTCTTGTTCCTCTTCCTTTCCCATGCGTGCGCATGGATGTATATATGCACTGAGGCATGGATGCATGCTTGTATAAGTAAATAATCATAACCTTTTGGAAGTCGTGTTATCAGAATCCTCAGATATGTCTAACTAGACGAGGGATCATAACTGCTGACTACTTTCTTTTTAAAGAGAATTTTGTTTTTGTATATATTTAAAAGATTTTAAACTTTTTCTTTGTGTGGAAGAAATCTCATTTTGCTTTTATAAATATAATTAGGTTCTAGCCAATGGCATGCTAGATGACTGGGAAGAGAATTTGGCTATAATAACTGCAAACAGAACAAAGGATGATGAACTTGTTATAATCCATCTTGGAGACTGCCTCTTGAAGGAGAGACGGGAGGTCTGTATTTTATCTTTCTTCCTTTGTAGATCATCTCTAAAAACAATGCATCTAAATTCAAGTATCTAATACAGATAATTGCTGCACATACCTGCTACTTGGTTGCGGAAGCAAATTTTGAATCGTTCTCTGACAGTGCAAGACTTTGTCTCATTGGTGCAGACCACTGGAAGTGTCCTCGGACATATGCAAGTCCCGAAGCCATCCAGGTTCTGCCCACTTTGCTTTCAAAAATTCCTCTCTGAAACTGAATGGATATACTTTTGTTAGAGATCATATCTTTTCCAAGGACACTGTATCTGGAAGCTGTCATGTCAGCCATCTCTTGAACATGCCACTTCTTTCCATGTCATTATTGTATTGCAAATACTGTTCTGGAATTTGCTATGTGATGTCGATATCATGTTTGTAGCCATGCGTCTTAGGTTAGTACAGATGATTAAGCTGGCGCACCGGGGTACTTACAGGGGACAAGGCATTTGTCATGTTTGTGTTTTGTTAACATCTAGGTGATACTTTAACTAAAATTATATGCGAGGCATGACCAAAGCTCTCTGTAAATCTCTTTGTTTAACTAGTGTATCAGATATGATTGTAGACATGGACATGGTAACCCTCCAATATCTAGACACCAGGTACAATTATATGTATAAACATATTCAACACTAGGTACAATTATATGTATAAACATATTCAAATTTATGCATTTAATGTGTACAATGTATGTATGAGGTTGTTATTCACATTAGGAAGAAGCTTAAACAATAAAATGATCCATCAAACATTTTTTGTTTTTGTCAGAAAACTTAATGTACTTCAGAAAACTTAATGTACTTCTTGTCATATGTATGGTTGAGATGAACATAGACAAGCATTTTGAAGGGTTGGACTCGGATGAACGAGGGTGTTGTGTCCGACATGGCCAAAAACACCAAGTTTTTGTTGTCCCACATATTATAAGGTGTCAGTGATTCATCTCATGCTATTGACATGTTCTGGCATAAGGATTCTCTCATACACAGGTCATTTCGACAGTATGTGGTCCTCATCCATGCACTCTCTTTTATGAGGTGGTATTTTTCTCATCTTTTATGTGCCCAATTCCTCAAACTACTTCTATCCTTGGGAGTGGTATCTCAGGATGCTTGTTTCAGCAAGTGTTGTGTTTTCCTTGATTCCTTTATCAATCATTTGTAATTAATGGGGTGAGATTTTTCTCATCCTTTAAGTGCCCAATTCCTCAAACTACTTCTATCCTTGGGAGTGGTATCTCGGGTTGAGAACGAGGGGTTATGAAGATAGCATATGGCAACATACATATGTCCATTTCCCTCCCCGATCTATTGTTTGTTCTTTATATGATTTTTTACCTGCATGGTTCATCAGGGGTCTGGATACCTTCCCGCTTGTGTTATATCTTTACTTGTTTGGCCATATAATTCACAGTGGGTATATATCTGGGAGGGCAATTTCCTTAAAATTGCTTCTTACAGTGTACTCTTATGTAACCAATCAGTTATCTTTCTGCGCCCAGCTGTCAGCAGTCTAAAGCATCTTACTTAGTCCGATCTCACGGTTAAAATTACATGTAGATGGGCTTGAAATGCTCCCCATTGTCATTGGTTTGTTGTGATAGATTCTAAAATAAACTAACCTTTGAAATAACCTTTGCAGAGGACAGAAGTATATGAATATTCAAAGGTACTTGGAAATTCCCAGTTTGTCCTGCTGCCTTTCCAGCCATACAAGTTTATGTATGCATGCATGCTAGCTGAAGTGGGGAAAGTTTCCGAGTCATTAAGGTGAGCGATAAATTTGCGTTCGTTCTGCAATTGTTCCTTGACTAATTTCTCTGTCACTGCTATTCAGGTATTGTCAGGCATCACTAAGGTTGCTAAAAAATTCTGGCCGCACTCCTGAAGTAGAAGTGTGGAAAACTTATTTTTTGGCCCTGGAGGAGAGATTACGAACCCACCAGCAGGTTTGGTTTTATATTCAGAGCCAGTATTCTTATGTGCAAATATCTCTAGTTTCACCATTTTTTTTTTCACTTTCTTTTTCTCATTACTTCTCCAGGGTGGGTATGGCTCAAACTTAGCCCCTGCAAAACTTGTGGGCAAATTATTCACCTCTATTGACCGGTCAATTCACCGCATGATTGGTGCACCACCAGGACTGCCGCCAATGCCTCAGACGAGTCCTCAGAATAAAGATAACTTTTCCATGCCCCCAAAAGTAGCAAGTAGTCAGTCAACAATGGCCATGCCATCATTAATGCCTTCATCATCAGTTGAGGCCATCAGTGAGTGGGCAGGTGATGGCGGCAAGAAATCTATGCACAACAGAAGTGTATCAGAGCCAGATTTCGGGAGAAGTCCTAAACAGGTAATAGTATTATCTAATAGTGTAATAGAGAAAATTTGAGGAACGTCTGTGTTTTAGGACATCATATTCATGTTTTTAAAATGTAATTAATATAGCAGGTGGTCTTGGTGCTTCTTTAACTTGAGCAGAGAAAAATGAATCATGTAGCTAATCCCGACAACTTGGAAATCACTTTTGACTCTGCTATTATTTGATGTGAATCTCGTAGTCATTTGGAGTCGCACAAATTGTAATAGTTGTTTGTTGACTTCGTGAAGAATTCATCACAGGATGCAGTCTCGGTTGATGCTCAAAATAAATCATCGGGAGCACCTTCGAGGCTTGGACGCATCAGCTCAACGCTCATGGGTTGGGTGTCAAGGTCCCGTGCAGATCGTCAGGTATTTGTTCTCAAAAGTTCCAGTTTTTACTTCAATCTAGGCTGTTTACGTTGTTTCCCTCATCTGTACACAACGGGTGGCTTCAGGCAAAGTTGGGCGAAAGCAACAAATTCTATTATGACGAAAAACTAAAGAGATGGGTGGAGGAAGGTGCTGAACCTCCAGCTGCGGAAGCTGTGCCACCTCCGCCTCCAACAACAGCAATGTTCCAGAATGGTACATCAGATTACAACATAAATACTGCCTTCAAGGGCCATAATCCTGCAGCTAACGGAGGGCCAGACACAAAAGCTTCAGGGTTTCCACCTATTGCCTCAGAACCTAGCTCTGGCATGCCGCCTATTCCACCCACCCAAAATCAATTCTCAGCTCGAGGCAGAATGGGCGTTCGTTCAAGGTATTTGATTGTTCCCTGTGTACATCTACTTTTCATGATTTATATTTTCGGCGAGTGATAATTAACCATCATCAGTTCCATTTCTTTCCATTTAGATATGTTGATACATTCAACAAAGGTGGTGCTGGGGGTAGTGGTGGGGCGCTAACAAATTCTTTCCAGTCTCCAGCTACTCCATCTGTGAAGCCTGCACTTGCTGGCAAGTTCTTTGTGCCCATGGCACCTGCACCTGCACCTGCACCTGCACCTGCAGATGAACAGAAAAGTGAAGCAACGGGAGAAACAACCCAAGACCCCGCCACCAGCGGTGAACCTTCAACTACATCTGTAGTAAATGATGCATCTTTCACTGTACCCTCAACATCGTCACCATCATCATCTGCATCACCCTTGCAACGGTTTCCAAGCATGGACCATATCACCCCAATGAAAAACAAGATGGGCGCGTCTCCTAGCAGCAACGGTCCCTTCTCTCGCACGCGAGCAGCATCATGGAGTGGAACTTACTCGGAAATAAACAATCTCAAAATGGCCGCGCTAGCAGGTGGTTCGCCACCTCAATTTTTACCCCAGAATCCAGCATCCACCCGTTCAAGCAGCAGCTCGTCACTGCAGCTCAATGGTGCTCCTCTTGGGGATGAACTTCATGAGGTCGAGCTCTGATCCCTAGCCACTATACGCAATGGTTTCAGTCAATCAACAATCGACTTCTTGCCTGAAATAGCATTTTGGTTTCGAAAGGGAAATATCATGCTAGTTCCCAAAATATGGTATCTGTACTAAAGTTTGGGTTTCGACACGTAATGTTCCGTAATGTCAAATTGGTGTCCTTTTGACATGAAATCATGTTGGCACCATTATACGGAAGATTTGTTGATTTATTTATAATTTACAAGAAATCCCATATTGTTCCGAAAAGGAGCACGAGAGAGATCATTGAAGGAGAACTGGAGCATGAGACTACTGCCAAAGGGAAGCACAAATAACTTAGCTGTACACCTTTCATAAGTAACTTATGAGTTTGTGCATTTTGAAGGCTTTTTTCGAGTCTGAGAGACTCAACCATACTACAGTTGTAAAAGTTTCAAGCAAGAATTTTCCATGTTTGAAAGGTAATTATTTTTTTTAAATTAATGTAATTTTTATCATGTTAAATATATTGACAGGATTATAGGTTCTCCGTTCGAATTTGAATTGATGCATTTTTCTCTGGTGTCATCTTTTAAAATCTAGGTTTTTTAGGTAATTCTGTTGAAGGCAAGCTGGATGTTTCATGTAAGCTTACAATTTATTGATTATATATGTTATTGTTTCTTTTGGTATTGTTGTTTCATTGGCTTAGTTCATTCTTGCTTTGTCCCAATTTGTTTTGTTAAATGAGATGCTGAGGAGACCAACGAAATTGCAGAGTTCTTTTACACAGAATGTTGATGTAGTTGGACTGACCTTGGCAATCGATGACAGACATTATGTTCAGAAGTTAGAACTCGAATTGATTCCTTTGAAACTGATTAGATCACACATAAGTATAATATAGGGATAAGATCACACATAAGTATAATATAGGGAATGAATGCGAGGATGAAAAAAGCGTATGTTGTGGTCGAGTGGGGCTCCAAGGTGTCTGTAATCTGCTTGTTATCGAGGCTTAACATATCTATCTCTAAACGAGCATTGTTCAATTGTGTTATTAGCTAGAATGGATGCTCTATGAATTTAAAAAATGTCAATAACCACAGATATATGATGAAAAAAGAAAAGGCTCCAATATGAATTTTTTTTGTTTTTTTGGGTGTGGGGGTGAAGAATAACCCATAGGTTTACATGATAGTTCTAACGAGACAAGAATACTGCTCCAGTGAAAACTCCCAAGTTCGCGGAGCGAGAATCTTACAGTGAGTTCTATGGCGAACTATCATGAACTACTACTTGCATCCAGGGAGAAACCATTGTAAGTTGAGTTGTGAGTCAGTCTCCACAAATTACTAGACTGGTCTAGCAATTTATGTTACCTTGTGATGTTGAACCTGGTGTAATATTTCCTTTTATATGCACAAAAAATGTTAAAAAGTTATTATCCAATTCATCAAATACATCCTTACCAGGTCTCAATGGCATGTGTTGGCTTTTTTAAATTACCATTCTTGTCAATTTATTTCAAGGCCTAATATTCAAAGTTAGCTTATTTTTATGGGATTGTTACGTATCGGTCCCTTAAATCTTTAAAAATTAGACTTTAATCTCTTAAATCTTCGTATTTTGATTTTAGTCTATCCAAATACATTAAGTTACCCTAGTAGTCTTTGGTAACTTCTGTTAAATTTTTTGCCTGAATATTCCGTTATGCCCCTGAAAGTCGCTCTTCTTTCTCTCTTCCTCTTCTTATTGGATTCCTCTCTCTATTCTTCTCCTCTCTTTCTTCCCTCCCAGTTAATCTCTCTCTCTTTCTTCTTTCTTTTCTTTCTCTAACTCAGTATCTCTCGTCTTGTGAAGTATGACTTCTTCAAGTAGCAAGTTCTCTACAAGTAGGAAGAGAAAAGAAAGAAGGAAGAGAGAGAGATTAACTAGGAGAGAGAAGAGATAGAGGAGAAGAATGGATAGAAGAACCCAATAAGAAGAGGTAGAGTGAAGAAAGGGAAATAAACCTTACTTAGAATATAACGGAAAATTTAGATTAAAAATTTAACTGGCCTAACGAAAATTACATAGAAAAATTACATAGAAAAACTAAAGTGAAGTAAGTTAAAGGATTTGAAAAACTAAAATCAAAATATGAAGATTGCAGGAACTAAAGTCTAATTTTTAAAAACTATAAGGGACCGATATGAAAAAACTCCTATTTTTATAAGTGACCATCAAAGTATCCAAATTAGATCACCATACAATGCTATCACACATTCATAAAGGTGAAAAAAATTGGATTCTTGATTATATATTACTTAAAATTAGCTTTACTCTGTAACAGACCATGGAAGGTACCCAAACTAGCTAATCAACCAAAATATTGGATTCTCAAATACTCTGTGCTATCATAAACAACATTCCTCCAATATTTTGCAAATAACATCTTAAATTTTTATTTTCAAATTCTCAAACACTTGATTATAAGAATCATTATTTATTTACTCTAATATTTTGAAAATAACATGTTGTAGTTATTATTTTTAAATTATCAAATGCACGAGCAAAGGAAAGACTTGCTACTAAAAGAACCACAACTGGCAAACAATATCCATGTAGTGAACCAAATTGGATATTTATATGAAACCATAGTGCCTGAGGGAAAAAAAAAAACAAGCGATTTTTACATATCAGTCCCTTAAAGCTTTAAAAATTAGACTTTAGTCTCTAAAATCTTTATATTTTGATTTTAGTCTCCAAATTCTGTAAGTTACTTCACTTTAATCCTCCTGGATAACTTCCGTTAAACTTTTAACCTGAATTTTCTGTTATATCCCTGAAAGTCTCTCTTCCTCTTCTTATTGGATTTCGCTCTCTCTCTTCGCTCCCAGTTAATCTCCATTTTTCTTTTTCTTTTTTTTTGACTAGGAAAAAAATAACTACTGAAAAACATAAAGATCAATTTAACATGTCTTGAACAACTAAACTATTAGAAAGAAAAGAAAAGAAACTCACAAGAAAAAAAAAAGATGAGAAATATAAGGTTAAATAAAGAAAAGAAATAAGGAAGATAGAGAGAGATTAACTAAGAGGAAAAAGAAAGCGAGATTAACTGAGAGGAAAGAGAAAGAGGGAAGGGAAGAATGGAGAGAGAAACCCAATAAGAAAAAGAAGAAGAAATAGTGACTTTTAAGGATATAATAGAAAATTCGGATAAAAAATTTAAAAAAGCTACCCAATGGACCAAAATAAAGTAACTTTAAGAATTTGAAGAAGTAAAATCAAAATGTAAAAATTTCAGAAACTAAAATCTATTTTTTAAAGATGTAAGGGACCGATATGTTAAAACCCCAAAAAACAAATATGATTGAACAAGAGCTGAAAATTTTCATAATAGACAAATAACATGTCAAGCATTTTGCATTTTTAAGTAAGAAGGTAAATATTTGAATCTACTGAGGCTATACCTAAATCAAATATATATATATATATATATATATATATATATATATATATATATATATATAGGAACCAGATTTTACCCAATCGATGCGCTACAAAGCGAACCGATGAAAGCAAGAAAATTAATAATAATTAATACTCTGATCTAAGTACATGACTAGGTGATACAAATTTCCCTAGCACAAGACTGAAGCAGACGTCAAGACCACTCATTTAATAAAAAGATTTTCTTTCAAAACATTGAGCTTTGCTCCTGAAAGAACAAGAAGTATACATGGCATACTGAACTGAACGCAACACTCACTAACCTAAAAAAGTGCAGACACCGGAAACTCACATAGCATCATAATGGATAAATTCAGAGGATCACCATGAGACCATATCTCTGACCTACCGTCAGACTGCTTGCTCTTGGAGAAGTTGGAAGGTTTTCGCCCACATCCAATCACTCTGCGACGGCATGTCTCTGAGCATGAAGTAATTCAGTTGAAAGAGGACAATGAGCGAAGTGATGTTGGCATGTGGACAGCAAATGGGAGCTTCATAGCGAAAGAAACAAGGAGCTGCCAGCTGCTAAGGCCACAAGAAGCTTGATCTCGGCCATGCCCACCATATAGCCTTCAAAAGTTCATGTCAGCATATAAGATGGTTAGCTAAAGATGTAAACCTAATGGCATGCAAGTCACTCACAAAAAGACAAATTTTAGATGGCATGTGAGCGTACAAATCCATTGATTTTTAACATTTTGCACATGTACTAATCTTTAATATATTATGCACTTTTTTATTTTTTGCAGAAACACAAACTGTAAAAATGTGCCTGTGTGCAATCAGTATCATCTCCAGCCAACTACGATGAATGATCAGCAAAATAAAGACTGTTGAATACTAATGAACATCCACACTGCATAATTCTTCACGACAGAACAACGGGAAATTCTAAATGCACACCACATTTGACTTAGTGAGCATCACATCCTATAGTAAAGTGATTTACAACATAGGGGGAAAATGGTGCTCACTAAGTCAAGTGTGGTGCGCATTTAGAATTTCCCCAGAACAACACATGCAAATTGCATTTTTCTCACCTTCATGATGATATTTTTTAAAGTCTAGGTTGGGGGACAAGAGAAGAATGCAAAAATAACTAAAATTGAAGTGTACCTAACTCCATGACAGGTGACCATGACTTTTTCCATTGATGCATAACTCCAAGAGAGGTGAAAACATGACAGAAGATACAAAAAGTATTTGGAAGAAAACCTAGCCGACCTTGAACAAGAGCGAGATTGTGGTATATTGCTGAATGTAAACTTGGAAAAGGGTGAGGCAGCATTATTGAGGAACTTGATTATACCTACAGGTTTTGGTTGATTCTGGTAAGGATCAAAGGTAGAGCAGTCCATTGAATATTGTGAGAAATCGATTTGGTAGCTACCTGAAAGCTTGTCCTTCCTGACCTTTTGATCTGGCATGTCTTATGCCAGCAAGCAAGGGGCCGTGTCGCCTAGCTTTCACCTGAGACTAGCTTTTTCAAGTGCACAACGAAGATAGCAGCCTCCAATAGAAGAGATCTTAGATGTAAGTTTGGTAGACAGAGCCAACAAACTAACTTTGCATTGGTGCGGATCCCTGAAATATCACTCCAGTTTCCTTCCAGTATCCTGCCTTACTTGGAACCTGCAACAATGCATAAGAATATATTCAGGAAATCAGGATGGTACTTACAGGCACAGTCAGGATGGTGATTTAGAGGTTAGCTTTCGAATGTGTGGCGTTCCATAAGTGATGGTGGTTACAGGTACTGTGACACATCACCTTCTAATAAAGAAACCATAATCCTTCATTGCAATTAACAATTATAAATACTCTCTTGAAATCAAGATCTATATGCCAAGTAATGAACAGGCAAAATCCAAATAGTATTAAAGTGGAACTTTTACACTTCCAACATTCGTGAAAATATAAAAATAGTTATCAGCTGTTTATGAAATAGAGAGGTACAGACACAATTACCTTGAAGAAACAAGAAACTAAAATGGATATCCTCCAGTCAGGTACGTTCAAAGTGCTCGAAGCAGTTGAACAGGAACCTTTGTTGGCAACCTTTTCCTCATATAAACAATATCTGCTTCGAATCCCTTCAGCAATCTCCAGCCTCGTCCTTTAGTAAAACCTGCATATTGGTTCAACTGTCCAAAAGGTTACATTTGGGAAGTTTGTCACTGACCAGCAAATGGAAACTTGAGAGGAAACAAATAAAATTAAAATACAGCAATCTCTTCAAATGCTGATATCCTTATCCTGAGAAATGTGCCTTCATACCACTAATTTGAAAATATCCAAGCACGAATTTCATTTCTGTTTTCTCTAAGGAAACTTGAGCCTCATGATCCAACTTCTGCAGTATCACTTGCTTGTTGTCAACTCCAGACTTGGAACAGGACGGAGTGAATGGATGAGTTCAAACATCTCCTTTCCATTCCTCCACTTGTAACTCTTCTCAATAAGAGATGATTTGCGACTTTTAGCGCCCTAACAGCAGAGGCTGTCAATCCAATTTGAACTACAATCAGGCAGAATGCACTTTGATAAAAATATTCCATTCCAAAAAATGCAGCCCCAACATTAGCATTTCAGAAAACATACCAAAATTCACTCCTCTTGATCAATGCTTGGAATAATTTTTCGAAGAAGCGCAAATGGTGCAGTTGAACGTGGCCCACAATCATCCAAGAACTGTGATAGTTCATTTTCCAGCACAGAATAAGCATCTGCAAAAGACTGTTCCACCGAAAGTTTTGTAAGGGCAGCATAAATCACTCAACATTAGCAGTTTTGCAAAAGACTGTTCTATTTTGCTAAGACATAATAGAAAAATCACTCACATGCCACATAAATCATACTCCTCTCTCTTTAACTAGGGTCATGAGGGAGAGATTTACATGCCTTACCACATTAACTACCCACATAAATCATATTATAACATTCAACTTTGTTTTGGGATGACGATTCAATAACTATACAGGATTCTTTAATATATAAAATTTGTTGACAAACAAATAGATTGACAAATGCACACACAAAAAGGGAGTAATATACCACAAGTGAAGGAAGATATCTGAAACTAGAATGTTAAAGAGGTAGACATGGGTAAGAAATTAAGTAAAACTAAGACATTTGTTGTGAATTTTTTTCTGTACTATATACGGTTCGCAAAGAACCTCTTCAATGAAATTTTGGGTACAGCAACTCCGGCTTAAATAGACTTTAGATACAAATACATTTTTCTCGTGCAACTTTCCCAGGCAATGTCCTTAAATTGTCAAGCATGTGGATTCTCACACAATATACCAGATAATGGTCAGATCAAGTTTCAGTTAATATGAGCTTTCCAAGAAAAAATAAAATGATCTTCCATAAATAAGATTATTCATGTAGCCTTTTATTCTAGAAAGTCACGTCAATTGAATCAAGCAAAAGTGTCATGATCATTCCAACTTAAGCAATTACAGAATTATGGTATTTTAATGGCTGACCTTTATACACTGATGTATACGGAAACAGTTCCTTCCCACGTTGTTGGATGGGAAAAGTGGATCATCAATATGAATAGGATCAATGCTGCAAAATCACACAATGTGAGGAACAAGATGAAAGTGCGTATTTCTCTTTGATAATATGACAGACTTCACTGACCTGAGGCCTCTTTCCCTTTTCATATACACTCCACTACCTTGGATGGAAATACGCATTTGACGTGGATCAAAAACATTCCTAAGAGAAGATTGATGTTTCCAAACATGTCACTAAAGATGTAAGATACAAGCAATACCCATAGAGCTCATTCACCGCTCCATGGTAAGATAGAAGTATAGGACCCAACAAATTTTGCCAATTAAAAAGAAAAAAATGCTTCTGTAATCAGCAAAACAATCTCAGTAAATATCCTCACCCAAAGAAGTAGAAGAAGTCCATCAACAGGCTACCGAGATTCTGCAAAAACATAACATTACTTGAAAAGCTAAAATTTTACATAAATGCATGGCATCTGATCACCTTACTAACCATATTTACTGCTACACCACATAAAATCAAATTACTGAATGAACAACACAGGCAAACTAAAAGATAAATCATGACATAAACTTCAGCCTTCATGGTAAATTAATATCAACTAATATTATAGGAGGAAAAGAATGTTGCGTGTAATAGACAAATCTAAAAGTTTCAAAGCTAATTTGAAACTAATGTTGTTATATGAGTACTTATTTATGTGCAATTAAATTAATTACACTGTCCGATATAAGGCTCCATATAAAATTAGGTGCTCAGCAACACCTAGCAGCATATAATTGTCAATAGCAAATACAAACTCTTAATGGATTATCTTAATAGCCTTAAACTTCCATTTAAAATGGTATTGCATAAACACCATGACAATGTCTGGTAGAAACTAGACGTACGGCATTTTTCAAGTACTACGATAGCTAGCTGGAGAACAGGGATACAAAAGTAGCCACAAGAATTTAAAAAAAAAAACAATTCATGAATTAAAAAAGAAGAAAATTGAAAACACAAAAAAAAAAAAAAAAATTCACGCAAGAAGCCCAGGAAAGAATGAATATTGAGCCATTCAACTTGATATTTAGACAAAGCTAAAAACCAGCTAGAGATAAGTGCTGTAACCTTTGAACATGCTGTTCATTCTGGCAGGAGCTGTCATATATGATTAGTTCAGTTGGTTGGAAACTAGCAAGCTCTTTAACATTTGTGCTAGGCTTGGATAATGAAAACTCTACTTCTTGTGTTTAAGAATGCCAGATGTTGTAGCAAAAAGCAACTAGACACATTGAGATGGGAGAGCACTCAACAAGCTTTGCCTACTCCATCAATAAAGTTCCCTTTACCTATTTTCTAATATTTTCTAATGTTTTCACGGAAGGAACTGAATGGTCGCAAACAATTTTCTAGAAGAGCACTCAACAGGCTCTGCCTATTTCTTCAATAAGGTTCCCTTCACCTATTTTCTGGTCTTTCAAGGGGGACTTGAATGGCCGTAACAATTTTCTGGAAGCAATTGGCTTTTAGCTTTGTCCAAACATCAAGATGAATGGTTCAATATTCATTCTTTATTTGACCTTTTTGCCTATTTCTTTTGCATTTTCAATTTTCCCTTTTGATTCATCAATTGTTCTTAATTATTCTTTATTCTTGTGGTTACTTTTGACAATCTCTGTCATCAACTATCTGTTATATTACTTGAAAACTGTATGTCTACTTATATCTCTAAAGGAGAATTATAAATGTCCTGAACTACCCCCTGGAAACCTTAACATAAAAACAAACCTCATCAACCTGAAACCCAAGAGACAATACATTACTAATGTCATCCATTAACTGCACCTACGAGTAGGATAGCATTATTATCTATAACCGACACATAAAGGTTATTTAGGTTGGGATGTTGTGGTGGTTTGGGATGAATAAAAGACAATTTAATGTTTCCAAATGCACATAGAATAATGGTGTATCAAATAAATAAATAAAATAAAATAAATAATCCACGTACGCATAGTAAGATATCTTCGAAGTAAAAAACCATGGCATATTCCAATCAGGAAGCAGTTTACATGAAATGACAAACTCTTTGATCAAGTGATTGATTACTATCAAATAAAGGATAAAATATTTTACTTGGTTAATAGGTCGACCAATATGGTGTTCATGCTGAAGAAATCGTGTAATCAACAACACCTGCAGAAAGTCCCAGATTCACAGATTAATAAGAACACTAATTATGTGGCACAATTACAAATGAACCTAAAACTAATAAGTGCATAACATTGGTTTAGGTTAAAGAAGAAGTCAACTGATATAATAACATCTAAGACAGAGGGATGTCAATGAAATTCTTTTATGAAAAGGTTTAATAGGAAAAATGATCTAATAAAGGTAACCACACATTGCTGCCAGAACCAAATGTATATGCAAAACTTACGCCAGTCAACAGAAAACTAGAAGTGCAGAAAAATGAACTTTGATCAATAGTTAGGAGCACAGTGGCTGACAAGAAAAATAAAAGGATTATATTTGGGTAAAGCAAATTGCAGAATCATCGATCCACTCATGAGAAAAAAAAAATCCAAAAAAAAAAAAGATAACAAAATAAAAATAAATGAAACAAAATGAAAAGACATACACAAATAATAATAATAATAGTAATAGTAATAATAACAATATTAATAAGAAGAAATAGACATGGATCCTTCCAAAAGCATTTGGACAAATCCTTCCTAATGAAATTCATGGTCAGACACTGAATGCAATGATCCACACCTTTAAAATTGATCTATGAACTATTGAAGTGCCTAAAAAACAAAAGCAACTATGCTTCAATATGTTTTCCTATGTATTAAGTCGGCAAAAAATGACGATCATAAACGCAAATTGGTTAGTTTAACAACGTAGAATAGTCAAGATCTAATGGAAATTGGTGTGCAAAGATTTTTAGGTGTTTACATTCCAATCAAATATTTGGAAGAATTTTCATATTCTGAATTTTTTATCTATGCTAAATGATATTTTTGACCATTCATTTTGTTCTTACTTGATGCACAAACCAAAATAAAATAAAATTAAATTAAATTAAAACATCACATGTTTGGTTTTTGGTCTCTATTGATCTAATCAAGTGGATCGCCAAATTTGATGCCCCATCATTGCGTTCCAATGAAAAGGATTTGCCTCCAAATCCATCCCAGATGACCCAAGTTTATCTCTAATAATAATACATCTATGTTTAATCTCTGCTCTAGAAACCATAACATTAGCTCTTGTGGTCTAAAGGATTGTCAATATTAATCCTGCATCCAATCTTTTAATGACTTCACCAACTAAAAAAATAAAATTTAAAACTAGAACCAGTAAGTTGCCTTCTCCCTCCTCATCTCTCTTTTTCTCCCACCCTCATCTTTCCAACTCTGACCAAAAAGTCCTATATTCTTCTTGTTACTCCTTACCCTTCTACTTTTAGCTCCCACCGTCTTCCTCTGCTTAATCTCCTTGCACCTCCAATCTCCAACTTAAACTCAAGTTACTAGGCAGCGTCATCAAACGAGAAGGGTTTGGTGTGGTTGGTAGTGCAAAAGCTTGGACGAGAATGAGAAGAGGTCGAGGGGTAGAAACTAGAGAAAAAGTACAGGAAAAAGGAGGTAACGTAGACAAAGATGAATGGAAAAAGACGAGACAATATGGACTGATTTGATCAGAGGTCAGGAATGCAAACTGGAGAAATGAAATGGAAATGGCTGTGAGCTTTTGTCAGACACGAAAAAATGAGAAAGTAAATTTGGAAAAAGAGATAAGTTGATCTCATGAATGTCATTGCATCTAACATTTTGGACTCAAGAATAACATCTGACCCGTAGCTAGATTAGGGAAGTTTTAAAAAGCAGGGTGACAACTGCTAAATGATATAACTAAAATAGTAAAACAGGATGTCTGCACTTAGTGGTCAGCTTGCTGGGCTTTCACCTTAAATAATATATTTGTAGCATGCTACTACAGGTGTCCATGGTTTGCACAAGATTAGATTTGACTAGAGCTCGAGTCAATTTGCAGTGGAAAGATGAAGTGAAGCCTTTGTCTGAAGTAGATTAGCAGAACAAAGAAGTGGGGCAATTAACATGATATAGATTACTCTGCCATTCATTTGGATGATCTTCAATACCTTACATACTAACAATGCATATGTCAGTGCCCTAAGTAGGTTTAATCCCACAGGCACCTAAGCAAGTATGGGGGCAGAACATAGGTTTATATGTGCAAGTTTAGGCCAGCAAGACTACATTTGATCCTGCCCACTGACACCACCTTCTATGCATTATGTTTAACAACCTGTACAGGAAGCTCAACACAAAATAGCCAGATATACAGCTAATATGCTAAGCCTTTATTTTTTTGGGAAAAAAAGGAGGAAAAGAAAAAACAATTGAAGCTGTAAAAGAAGCAGTACTTTGAAAGCTAGAATGTCAAAAAATGATGCAATAGGTTCACAGTAATATTAGTCGGATAAAATCTATCCTACCTTGAAAATTTGGTTTCTTCTATCAAAATAGTATGTCAATCAGTATTTCAAAAAAAAAAAAAAAAAAAACAGAAACATGGGAGCATAAAAATCTGAAAGCTTAATTATATTTCATGTTATATTAAACATATCAGATGAATATAAAAAACACGCTAGACCACTTACCAAACAATATGAACTTAAGCCACCTGAGTAAGAGTGATCCAAACTACGATCTGCCAAAAACTTTTTAAGTATCAAAGATAGGGGTACAGAAGCAGGAAATTGTTGAGTGAGTTCTCTGACCTGCACCATAGAAATAAGAATATATGTTAGCACAAAAGTTTGTGCAATTATGAAAGACCAATATTTCATCTATTTCTAACCAAATTTATGGATCACGTTCATTCAGTATTCTCAGCTGTTAAGAAATAAACTTATATTAGGAAAGGGTTTAGAACGTCAACAGAATAGATCACATTGATGTAAATGTCTAATTAGTGGTCAATGTTTTGACATTCTGTACTATATTAGCAGTCATCATGGCACAAAATAATTAAGTAACACACTCACAGCTGTTGTAAACATTTTACTGTAGATACCATATATGTTATTTAAAGAAACAAGAAAAGCCATGAGTCAGTAAATCATTGTCGCACCTTAGAAGTTTACAAGCTACAGCAAAATAATCATAAAGAATATGCAAACTTGCTAGAGTATAAAATCTCAAGCCTCACAACAACTTCGCAGTTTTGATGTGGCATGATGGTTATCAGTCACGGATCCCACCTAGCACACATTTAATCGTAGATTCTAGAAAAATGGATACCTAAGCACAAAAATCCAAGTTTCAGCCAAAACAAAAGGGCTTTCAATCTATGAGGGTGTGATAGAAACGTAGAATATAAAATTATAACCCTTATCACAGTTTTGGAGTTCCAGCACAGAGGTAGGTAAAAAATAATATATCAAAGGGTAATTAAATAATTTTCATTAAGTGAGACACTGAAATAACATAATTATCAACAAATAGCATTTTTGCAACAGAAGCACCACCATTCAATAAAAAAGTGTATATTTGTAATATTTATCTTCTAGTATCCACTTAAAAATCTAAACATACGTATATAACTATAGATTAACTATAAATTAGTGAATTTTGCATTGCCGATAATAAAACAGGCTTTCCTACTGAACAGAATAACCAGAACACCCTCAGTAGATCTACCATTGTGTCTCATTATCAGTGCCGTTATGACTGAAGCAACCCTATTTTCAAACATCCTAGACACTACAATAAATGCATATCTTAAATAAAATAAAGTAGCATAAAAAAGTCACTGGTGCCACAAGCTGCCTACAGCTAAATTCAGATGAAAACAACGATAAAGAATATGGAATACCAATTCCGATGTTTGGAGTCCCGTATGAGATGGTGACTTGAAGCTGACGTCAAGACGTATTGACTTCACACAACTTCCGCCATCCGTTTTCTGCTTCAAGCATGTTGCCAAGGAGGTATCTTCAGAACTTGATTGTTCAGAACGAAAATTGTCTGCAGGCATGTTGGTTGGTTGTGCATCTTGTGCTTCCAAAACGGAAGAGTTCCCATTTGAATAGTTTATATCTTGAGGGACTTCAACCACAAGCATGATAATAGGTATCTGGAAGCCACATAGTACACCAAATAAATATATCAAAATCAGCAAGCTATATAAGAGATAACAAATCCAAGAATAAGGCACAACATACAACAAATCGAAGAGAAAGGACTAGAGGCATTACAGCAGTATTTTCTATTGTTTTAAGTGAGTCATTTCTAACCCATTCCTGGTTTGCAAGATACCTAGCTGCATGCTGGAAGTAAACCAGGGAGAGAGTATCAGTACTCTAAGAAAAGATATATAATGCACAAAAAAAGTAGCATCAAGTCACGCAAAATTTTAAATTTTAGAAGACAGACTGAATTACAAATTGCAAGGAGAACTACTGTCATGAAAATAAACGAACTACCTCACGAAAATGTCTTGTTACTCTTGAAGTATTCAACGAAATTAACAATTGATCTAGGAAAATTTCACTAAGCTTACTCTAAGGGGCTGATAAGAAAACAATATGATAATCTTTCTCAGGATAATTCCCATCCCAAAGGTAATCATCCTTCCCACAGCCGTAAGCCAACTGGCCTAGTTCCAATGGAATATATACGTTTGAACTCGAAGTTGTATAATCCCCAAAGTTTTTTTTAATATAAAAGAAACCGCGGTATAAAATCCAACTTCTTACAGGACAAATATCACTTAATTTAGTCTAAGAAAAAAAAAATAACATGATTGATTTATTGCCGAAGTAGTTAGTACTTCTAAGGAGTGTTTGTTTGCTTGAATAAGTATGTAAAGTGGTTGCAATTGCACCACTTTTGCTGCAAGTGGCGCTTTCCACTATTAGGTTGCAATTGCAGATGCAAACTTTTGCAACTATAATCGCAACAACTTACGTTCTTGCAGTAATTGCAATTGCGGAAAAAGTTCGTAAGGTACTTGTCGTCTCCCCTTTGCAAAAAGTAATTATATTATTGATAAATAGATTTTTCTTAAGCCTCTTAAGAATAGAAATTAATATTTAAAAAATTTTACAACTCTAGTTACCATTTGCAACTCCCAACACAAATACAGCAACTTCAATTACAGTAATATAAATTACAACTTGCAACCTCACTTAGGAGCAACCAAACAGCCCCTTAATGTTGCATCAGATGTCTCATATATAGAACCAAATACAAAAATATCACAATAAAGAAGATAATATGTGCAAATAATTAGTGAAGAGAACTAACCAAATCCTTCTTCTATTTTACAGAAAATATTAAAATACTGAACAATAATTGGAGAGTTTAACAGAAATTATCTTTTCAGTTGAACAGGGTATTAAAAAAAGAAAGGATTGCCAGAAAAAATGTACAAGTGAAATGAAGCAATAAATATATCAACTCAAATGGGATGTGTGTAATTAATCAATATATAAAGGTACAAAACTGGAACTAAAGATAACAAGGAAAATTAACAAGTAAATATCACCACTTTAAAAAAAGAGAGCAATATAAAGAAATAATACAGAGCATGACATTAAAACTAGAATGGAACATAAATATAGAGATAAAAGAACAAAGAATTTTTTTCGAAAACCGAGAATTTCACCATGAAGATGGGATCAACTATAGAGACAGCTCTAGTGCAAGAACAGCCAAAGAGAAGGCTGTCTATAATTTTACCACTGAACATTATTTTTTTATTTTAGTACTCTTAAGAGTTGAGCCCAAGCAATCAATTTAAGGACTACATGCAGAATTCTTGTTTCAGTTAAATAACGCCCGAGTAAAGATACATAGTGACAGAAACTAGTCCACTGAACTGAGGAACCTTCATAATGCACATGGAGAAAATTTTCAAGAGTTTTTCACTGCAGATAGAGCACTATATTAGCTAATAATTTGCAGGCATAGCATGCCGCTTGTTACGGCCTCCTCAGCCCCATATTATGTGTAATCATACCATCTAAAGTTCGAGAGTTATCATTAACCAATATTGGGCCAGTAAAATTAGTACTTCTGGAAAAAAAAAAAAAAAAAAACATCCATCACCTTCAACTTCCTAATTTAACATTATATATGCATCTGAATATTCCATGACGGTCCTTACCACCATTTACATGTATGTCAAAAACAAGCTTAATTTATATCCAGAATCTTTACCCATTTATGATTGACATATTAGAGTTTGTAGAAAATCATGAATCAAAGTAATAGGCTTTCTTAAATGTAAATCTGGGCATGATGAACTTATAGAGTTCCTGGCCCAACAATCAGTGCTGGTGCAAGTATTAAACCCTTTATTGACTTTAAAAGGTTTATTTTCATAGCAATAGGGGAGGACCAAGAGTAGCCCTGTCCCTACAATTATTCAATATCATAACAGGAAAGAAGACCTTGAAGAGAAAAGGTAGTTGTGAGAACAAAAGTGAGAGAGTGAGAAGACAAGCCAAAAACCAATAAATACTCCTCCATTCACATTATTGTAGGACTCTGCAACTCCTTGAACAAAAAAACTTGCTCCATAGATTGATCAAATTAATAATGCAAAATGGATCCTATCACATTAATAACTCAGTAGTGAGAAGAATAAAAGTGAGGGAGTGAGAAGACAAGCCCAAAAATAATAGATAATCTTCCATTCGCAGTATTGTAGATCTGTGCAACTTTAGGAACAAAAGTTCTTGTCCATAATAGCTCATTCAATTAGCAACTCAACCTGATCAAAGCATACCCCTCCGTCCTTTGATGGAATCATTACAATGTATAAGGGTTTACAATGTAAACCCTTGTACGCTTATTTTTACAGAATGTTTTAGCCAAGTTGTGCCAAAATGTTAAGACTAATATTTTACATTTGACAAATTGGTATTTCGCTAGACTAAAAGGTTATAATCCTTTTGCACTCACCAACTGCACTAACACATACTTAATGTTTAAAAAAATGAAAGGTTAATTACTGACTAGTGCAGTGCTAAAAACAAGAGTTACAGGTTTAGCTACGTGATTGCAGCTAATTCCGCATCCGGAACTTAGGCAGTCCGTTGTGTCTAACTAGGTTTTACTGAAGTTCGTAGAACACGAACCCTTCATATTATAGTGTGCTCATCCTGTTACTTAATAATATCGTGCATAAACCATAGAAAATGTTGGCCACTAACTCAATCAAAACCTTAACCTGTGGGACAAGAAATTTGTCTCTTCGTTCTCCATGATGTGCAACATGCACCAAGTTTAGGGTCAAACAGATCCAGCATTGAGCATCTTGAATTCCCTTAATGACGATTGACTGCACCCAGCATTAACGCTTAGTGGTCAACCACTTCGGCTGTACGAGGTCAGCTTGTCAACATACATACAACTATCCTACATCCATGGACTTCTCATGTCTAGGGATCTTATTGCATTGCATGAAGAAAAGATGTACTGAAGTAGATATTACCATTATTTCATTTGACAAGTTCTTCAAAGAATTGGTTTTCATTTTTCAGAATACAACTTCTTCATTAGTAGAAACCTCATTTCTTATAATGGAACCACCATAGTCCTCAATTACCAGGTGATTTTGATGCCATGGTGGATGTTAATAATAGTTATTTGTATAATCATAGTGGTTTAAATTGACTTCTTGTCAAACTCACAGCAGTTAATCCTGAATGGGACAAATTACACTCACAGAACAGGTTCAAAGAAAGAAAGAACAGAAGAAAGGGAAGAAGGTAAACTACCACGAAAGGAATCTGCTACAAACCAGACATTCCAAAGAACGATGTCTTTACAGATGATTATATTTGAGTTATTCGAGAGTTATTATGAAAGGACAAAATGATGCAACACTTTTGTACACCTATTTTTTGATGAAATAAAAATTTTCACTGTTCAAAAAAAAAAAAAAAAAAAATGATGTCTATAAAGGTCCTGGAAGCAGTTTCTTGATGCGGCAAAGTTCATCCTCTTCTATACAGAAGCTTATGGCTCTAAACAAGTCGGGGCTCAAAATAAACGAAAGAAGTCTGAGGCAGCAAGAAGAATGTAAAATCGAATTGCACCCATGACATCAGAGAAGTATTCAGAAAGAAAATCAATGAAATTTTAGCCATTTCAAGTTCCTAATAAATAATAACTGCAACCACATAACTCAAATAGAAATGGGAACAATGTTTTGCCAAGTGATATATAAGTTTCAGTACAGTTTAAGGGAAAAAATAATCTGGTGAAAAAGGGAGCCAACTAACCTTAGCAAGGATTCAACCTTAAAGGCAGGAGAGGGGGGTATAGGCAGGGGACGGGGGGCTGTGGGTGTTGGGGGGAACACAATAACTTCAAATGACTAAGTGATTAAGGGCGCATCAGACAGGTCTCTTCTGTAGTGACTTAAAACTCCACTGGTTTTGACATAAAGACAAACACTTAACACTGAAGAACTGAACTTGCTGTACTACAAGTCCACAATGAATCATGTATAAATTTCTCTGTAAAAGGATTTCTTTTCTTTTTTCTGTTTCCAATATACAAGGCTAAAACTGAAAGCACCTACCACATAAGAAATAGACCTAAAGGGTGCAGTGGCATAATATGATATACACAGAAATAAAATAAGCATTTTACATAAACATGAAAATAGAATCTGAGTCTAGTATCAAAGAGACCTGCAGGTGGTTCTGTAAGAATAGAGACAAGTTTATGCCGATCAAATATGCTAGTATTATGTAACGTGCTCACACCATAACCCATCAGCATGATGGCAATTTGATGTACCTGAAGGCATGTTTCCTTGATGCCATTGCGGCCTTCCAAAATTCCAGCTTCTTTAATAGGTTCCTGAAACATCATCAGTCACAAGTGTTTGTGAAATTAACTGAAACAATAGTGAAAATAATATTCAGAAATTTAGCATATTACTCACCAAATTCCGTACAGGTGGAAGAGAAACCACAAGATCTACATCGCTTGTTGGAAGAGCTAAACCAGTTGCATTTGAACCAAACATATTTGTCCGAGACCGAGGCCAAAGGACCTGGAGAGATCGTGTGACCCTCTTGACAGCCCAATTAATATAGGGCTTCTTTATCAAATTTTCAGCAGCAACCTTAGGTTAAACATTAAAGATGAGCCAGCAGTTACCTCAGAGCCAAGATGCTAAATAAAAAAAATAAACTTTAAGGATAATCCAGCGGGTTAAGAACAAGAATACTGGTGGGTACAAGAATTTTCAAGCATAATGGTTCAAACACCAGTAAAGAAATGGCAACATTATGTGCCTGTGGGTAAATATAAAACTTTCATGCAAGCTGGCCAAGTCCGCTATATGCCTAAGTGAAAAGTATAGTTGAGTTAAATGCATATCATATTCTCGTCCCATATGGTACAATGAGAATATAATTCAATACAAGTTCTTCAAATGCACCATACCTGTTTGCAGAAAAAATCAATTTCCTCGTGAAGAAGATTGTGCAATATGGATAGGGACATCTTATGAGAAGAGTTTGATAAGTCAGGAGGTTGCAGAGGCAATGCCACATCTGGCTGCAATATCATTTTTCCAATTAAAAATCAGAATATAATGACAGGCATTTGTTTCCTAAATTCAGAATATTACTGTATGGAGAGAACTTCAAATATAAATCCCTTACACATTCTTGAGCACAAGCAAGCTGCGAAATCTCTATTAAATGATTCTGCAATAGAGACCCTTGAATAGATTGTGCCACTGGGGTGCAAGCCAGGCTCTTGGTTCTCCATGATGGCCAAACAACTTCAGCACCATCCAGGCAAAGGCGAGGATCTTCAGCATTACCATCTTCATAGAAGCAACTTCTCATGCCCCAATGCCTAGGACTTGAGCTACCAGACCTAACGATTGGAAAGCCTCGTTTTCTAGATTCACCAACTGGAGAAGGTGGAGGAGGTCTAGGCACTCGTGGAACACAAAGTACAACTGGTGATGGAGGTCTCTTGATCCGAGGATGATCCCCCCTATTAGACGGTAAGCATGGGCTTTTATGGTCATGGCTGACCTTAAATTCTGACCTTGATCCCTTTCTTGATATACTTGGAACAATTATGGGTCGTAGTACAGGGTATGGAAGAGGGTCTCCTTTACCTCCTTCAACACAACCAGGCGAATTGTTCAAAGATACAGAAGATCTCTCTTCAGGAACATCTGGTGCCGATGATGAGGAATGCAGTAACTTTCCAGCATCATTTCCTGGTACAGTATAACCAATTTGTTGATGTCCAGGTCCCAAAGGATCGAATGGTGAACAAAAAGCGGCAGCAGGTGGAGAAGCCAGACCATTCGTATTGAAGGAAGTAGGTAATCCAGGCATGCCAACCATATCATCAATAGCCCTATTCAGATCTGCCTCATACCAAGCCCATGAGCTATCTTCCGAACTGTGAGAAGGTGGGCGAGAAAATCCTGTTCCAATGTGTTCAGCTGGATTCCAATACATCACTCCACCACCAAAAAATTGATTATAATCTCCACCAGAAAATGCATGAGCCTCGGATTCTTCTTCTGACAACCAATAGCTCTGAGTATCATCTGGGATCTCCGATGCAGTTTTCAGATCGTACACATCATAAACATCTCCAGACTGCTTTCTATCATTCTCACTAGTGGGCCCATTAATTTGCATTCCTAGAGCAGTATGTGCAGCAAAGCCAGAAGACAACGAAGCTGGAAGTGGTGGGTTGAACACAGAATCGTAGCTGATGGCTATTGTCTGATTTAATCTACCACAGTTTTTAACCACCGGAGGCCAGTCATAACTGATGGGTAATGTTAGAGAAGGCAATATCCGACTATGTCTGCCTTCAACTGACGAATTTCTAGCCTGATGCCTTGATTGCACGAGAGACTGATGGAAATGATTGGACTGCTTGTGGCCAACTTCTAAATGTAATCTATCAGTAGCAGCTGGGAGATGAGCCAAATTAGCAGAGATTAGATGAATAGGAGTTGTGCTTGGCCACTCATATGAAGTGCATCCCATAGCATTTATGTTGTTAAGAATGTAGGGTGCACTGTCATCGCTTTGAATTACTGTGTTTTGCCCATTCATAGCAGCATGAAAGAGGTCTGGAGTAACAGACTGTGATGGTTTTTCATTTATAAGCTCTGTATTTTGAAGACTAAGTTTGTTATCTATAACTGCACTGCCAACCTCCAATGCAGGAAAAGGAAGGCATGCATTATCACATACAGATCTGAACATTGAACAACTTTTAACAGAACCGTTTTGCTTTTCACAAATAGTATTTCTATTTATTAAAGAATTTGGAAATGGCACTTGTGGATTCTCTTTGTCCTTTGCGAGAGACAATGAAGCACACTTACCAACACCAGTTTCCAGTTTGTCAGATCTTGAACAACAGCAGAGATCAACAAGAGAGCTATCAGCAGAAGGGAAGGATTGCTCTAGCTGTGCAGTATCACCACTGTCATCTAAAATGGAAGGTTCATGGGAGACATCACCAGAATTTGACACTGGTGAGAGAGTATCCCCGCCAGAGAAATCACCCATTATGGGCGATAATGTTAAAGTACCAGCAGATTCTTCTAGTTTGCTTTCTACGGCAATCTGGGGAGTGGAAGTTGATTTGTTTTCAATTTCAGGCTTAACAAGTTTTTTTGATTGGGAGTTTTTACGTTTAGCTCCTTTACCCCTACTTCTCTTTCTATCAGCTGGGCCTTTACAGTCAACCAAACGCATGTCACGCTCCTGCATGATAACAACATAAGATACTACATGAACAGAGGTATTGCTAGACACAAGTTAAACAAACTAGCAGCCCTCTAATTGAGTTAACCTTTCCAGGATATTTTGGCAGAACACAAGCACTAGTTGTCTCAGTCTCTTGATTAGCAACAACAGAAGAATTGTTTTCTTGATGACAGAGCTTATAGCAGCCACCAGTTATGCAGTCACTCCTACATTTGTTGCTCTGCATATAAAAACATACTATAGTTACTAGATTAAGATTTTGAGAAAAGAAACACATTGGATAGATATAGAAACTTCAATGAAGATAATGGTAACTTGCAAGTACCATTGTAGTCAGTGGAAGTATAGAATTAACCCCAGATGAGTTAAGTGTAGAGTTTATCTGCTTTGAATTGCGGGATTTCTTCTTTCGCTCCTGGCATGCCATATTAAGCCTCTTTTCTTCAGCCTTATTTGGGAGGCTCTTCAACTTATCATCTCCCAAGAGTTCTCGACTAATATAATCAATAGAAACTACCACGATGAGTCCTCGAAGCTTCCTCAAGATATAATCAGAAACAGTGAGCGCAGACCCTAATCTACTGAAAAATAATGTCTCTTTGTCAACTTCATTAAGCTGACAGGCTAGTACTATAGCAGATATTTCCTGAACTACTAGCAATCTGTTCAATAGTTTCACCAAGAGATGTGGCATACCAGGTAATGTCATCATTGACTCTTGCCAGGCTGCAATAGGACCACATTTCCGTGGAAGACCAGCTTCAACATCTAAGAAACCAGATTTATTCCTCAAAACAGTGGTTTGCCCCTCGACAATCTCATTTGCCTGAAAATGTAGTGTCCAGATATTAACTGATGCATAAAGTGGACATAGCACTTCATAGAGCAACTAGATCTTCAACAGCTTATGATCTTTGTTTTATGTAACTGTCATCCATCAAAAACCTATCACAGTGGTACATACCACTAAATAACAAGTCTAATAACGAGTAAAAAACGAAGGGATATATGCTCAAAAAAAAGGACAAAAAACTTAGGACTCTCATAAAGATAGAAACTTCAGTTATGCCTCGTGGTTTCTTTTTCCTTCTAGCAGGAATTTTCACATAGGTAAATGCAACATAATGTCTGAAACAATATTGATAGTTCTAAAATGAAAACTTTTAAGTTGATACTTAGGCTGTTTATGGATATTTTTACCAAAAAAGAACAGATATTTAGTTTTTCACAGATCTGAAAGTCATACAATTACATACAACCTTAATATCCACTGATTGTTCAATTTAAAAAGTGACAAAGCAAAGACAAGGGATTCAACTATCTGCATGAGAGAGAGAGAGAGTCATGAAATTTGAAACTGTTATTCAAAGTAAAGATTCCCATTATCAGGATTTTAGGATATTTCTATATTCTATTCATGCAGACAATTACCTACAAAAATATCATGAATTCTATTTTCAAATTTCACCCAAACTCTCACGATTTTGTGATTTTGCTAGACATCCAAAGATTCCAAACGCATCCTTTATATGGTGATTAAATAGTCATATCTCTCATCAGTCACCAAAACTTAGAATACTGAAGTACTTGGCACATGAGATGCACATGCGTAAAGTATGTATAACAGACAATTGAGCATGAGGATTAGACACGATTGAGCATTATCCTAAGAAAAATAAAAATAAAAAATATCATGCCCTCATACTACAATTAGAATTTAATCAATGCATCAAAAATCAACCAAATTCCAATAATGACACAATAAGCATATATCTTAGGACAAATTGTTTCGCTCTTTGGTTTTGCATTCACAAATCTTGTTCTAATATGAAATTTGTAGTGGAGTAACAAGTCTTGTTCCTTAATTTGTTTTGGCTTTGTAATTTTATATTTGAAATTTTGAAGTATCAATTTTCTCACTTGTGCCGGTGATCATATTAAATTATAGTTTCAACAAGCAAGTTTAGTGTGGAAGTGGCGGTAGGAAGACATTAACAAAAGAAGGTAGAATCAGGACTCTTTGCACTGAACATATAGAAGCAAAATTGGGAAACCAAAAATATTAAAGTGCAACCATTTGATCTTTTCATATTACAAATAAATTATTTTAGAATTAGTAAAATAGATTAAGAAAAGTTCATAAATGAAGTTTTGAGCTGTTTAACAAACTGAATTTCTCTCCCATAGATTTAAGTAATTCACCTAAGAGGAATCAAGAATTGAGATCCTGGAAAACTACCTAAATTGACAGAATACAGTCTAAACCTGTATTGAAAACTGTATATATGAATAAAATAATGAGCAACATGGTTGAACCTAAATAAATTGAGAAGAAAAGAGATAAAGGATTGCAGAACAAGGAAAATAAAATTAAAAAATAAACAATACCTCAAAGCAATACATAATAAGAAAATAAAGAATATCAGAGATATACAACGCTAGCTTCCCCATTTTTCTCTTCCCCCCCAAATTTGTTTCTAGTCCACTTCTTCTTTTGCTGTTTCATCCTATGCTTCATGTTCATTTTCTCCACAACTAAAAAAAAAAAAAGAACATCCCTCGCTTTGACTTTGGGAGATGAAAAGTCACACTAACCAAGTGGTCAGAGAACGGAGGAGCATGGGGCAGATCAGACAAAAGTTAGATCCCTTGAGAACGCATCCGCAAGAATATTTTGTTGATAACGAACCTTCTATTTCATCTTATTGTCATTTTTGGGGTCAAGATTAGATGGATATTTCGGGAACCAATAAGGAACATTAATCCAACCCTAGGATCTACAAATGAACAGGCAAGATCTCCCAAAAACAGACAAGGACATTAGTCCAATTGGCATGCAATTCCTTATAAGGGAAATTTGCATTCTCATAGTAAAGACTAACTTGTTGCTTGCACAATGTACTTCTGGTTTAAATTTGTACAGTCTAGCCAACGTGTACGGCTTATATAGCACAGAAACTTTTATCATGAGGCCATACATGCGTCAACACTTGACACCAAAATTAGAATCTCGTTTAACATGTGTTGGACACTTCATAGCCATGTTCACAGTTTTATGATGTATTTTAAGTTTGAAAAGTTCTTCACAATCCTCAGACATATTTTACAACATTTCTTTTGTTCACTTTTACATGTAAGAGACCTTTTCTTTTCTTTTTTTTACTTTCATTTGCATTCTAAAGACTATACTTTAGTGAAAAGGCCTTCGAAATATTTACTTGTATAAGTATAGGTATACAACAACTAAGCCTTTTATCCCAAGTTCTTGAGGTAATCTATATAAACCAAAAGAGAATCACGTCGGATCGATCACTTGGATTATCCTTCTCCGCTCATTCCTATCAAGCAGTATGTCTTCCTTTAAACCTCTATTTCCGTATCTTTTTGTATCACCACCATCCATATTTTCTTCCGTCTTACCCTTCGTTTTTTTTAACTTGTCCTACGTTGATAAGCTTCTCTCATCAAACTGAAGTATTTGAACCATCATAATTGATTTTCGCATTTTCTTTAACGGAAGCTATGCCTACCTTAACACAAATATCCTCATATCTCATTTTATCTCTCCAAGTATTACCGCATGTGCATCTCTTCTATACTTATCCTTTTTGAATGACGCTTCGTTATTGCTAGTATTTCGTGTCATATAACAAAATTGCACATACCAATTCAATATTTTTTCCCCTCTAGGCTCAATGGAATGTTACGGCCGCATAAACCTCCTATTATGCTCCTCCATTTCAACAGCCAGCTTGGGTTATATGGTTGGCATCACTATCAATCTCTCCATCATTTTAAATAACAGAACTTAAATACCTAAACTAATTGCTCATTTGTATATCTTACTTATCCATTGTCACAACACTATACACATGGATACTTTCGAGTACTAAATTTACATTCCATATACTCTGTTTTGGACCTAGTTAATCTAAAACCTCTAGATTCTAATATTTACCTCCATAATTCTAACTTAGCATTTACACCTACTTTCATCTCATTGACTAAAAATATCATCGGCATAGAATATACATCAAGATATCTCATCCTTAATAGCTTTAGTAAACTTATCTATTACTATAGAAAATAAGAATAGACTCAATACAAATCCTTAAAACAATCCAATTGTGATTGAAAAATCACTAGTTAAGCTGTCACAAGTTTTGAAATTTGTTACTACTCTATCATATATATTCATAATTATATCAACATACTTGATGACCACTCCCTTCTTCATCAATATCCACCAAAGCATCTATCTTGCTACCTATCATAGGTGTTTTCTAGATCAACAAAGACCATATGTAAATCTTTACTTCTCTTTCAAAATCGCTCTATAAGTTGAAAAAACAAATAAATAGCTTCTATTATCAATCGCCCCAACATGAACAAGACACTAGTTCTCTAATATTTTAACAGTTTGTCTTAATCTATATTCAATTACTCTTTCCTAAAACTTCCCAGCATAACACATGAGTTTATTTCCACACTAGTTAGAAAAATTCTATATATCATATTTGTCCATATACAGAGATACCAAGGTATTTTTCCCATATTTATTTGGCATCTCCTTAATTTGTCAAATCTTGTTAAAGAGATCTGTCGGCCACCTCACACCCATCTATCTTAGGTATATCCATAACTTAATAGGAATTTCATCTAAACTAGTAGTTTTTCTTGATTTCATCATTTTCAAAGCCTCTTTACTTCATATTGTTTAATTATACACATGAAACTACGATTCATGACCTCATACTGAATAGTAAGGCCTCAAATCATGAGTAAAACTAATATTGTACTATCTGTCGAAATAATCTCTGTCTTTCTTTAAGCTCTTCTTCTCAAACTAGAACCCTCTTGCTTCTCATTTTTTTATAACGTTACAGTATATAAGTATATAAGTCTCTGAACTTTCTATTTCTTATGCAAACAATTTTTATATACCTTTTCAGCATCTTTATTGTCCAACTTCTTATATATTTCTTTGTATAATTTAGCTCTAACATCTCGAAGTTTTCTTAGCCTCCTTCTTGGTTAGCTTATACCCATCAAAACTCGCTCCATCATTGTTCTTCTTCAAATCTCTGTAAAAATCCCGCTTAATCTTAATAGTATTTTTTATCTTTTCATTCCACCATAATGTGCTCTATCTTACACAATAGAGCATCATCCTTCAACTCACCAAATATATCTTTAGTTACCCCTTAATGCAGCTGGTCATTTCGTTCTACCTTACATTAGGATTATCATATGCTTCATGCATCACTCTTTCTAGAAAAATATTTTGGTTACCTTCTAACTGCCACCACTTAATATTAAGATCTAACTTATGCTTCATATTTCTAAGTTCCTTAATCTAAATATATAAAACTAAAAGTCTATATTAGGTCACTACACTCTCACCTGCTGTATAAGTTTAGGCATGTCTCTATGTAAGGAATAGACAATATTAAGCTATTCTACATAGAGTCGAGGAGCCAAGGTCTATTATTATGGAAAGTTGTAAAGATGATATATCATAATTTTTGAATACATATGAACACTGTGTGTATATTATTAGTGATGTCAGTACAGTATGGACAGATATATGAGAAATTGTGGCTAGGAAGTTGCTCACTCTATGGATACTGATAACAACACCTTAAGATAAAGGACAAATAACTAGAGTTACTGACCACTCTAGCAATAGAGATATCACCAATCCAAAGAGATATGACAATTCACCACTCCAAAGACCGACCTTAAAGATTCAAAAATATTTACACTCAATAGAATCCACCAAAGAAATGTAGAGGAAACAGAAGCACAAAGCTTTACTTTAATTCAAATCCCAGCCATCCTTTCCACTAGACCCACGGGATATGTATATATATAGGCTTGACACATCACATGTGAAGTATAAGGGTTTCTGAAAACTACGAGACTCATAATAATATAGAAAACTAAAAGGACGTGTTTGACTAACATAAAGAAAGTGAATATCCTATCATAAAGGTCTTCATGCAGCCTAGTCTGCCACCCATTAGTAACTTTCTGTAAAGTACTCCAGTTCATGCACCACTGGTTTTAAATGAAAGTAGACTCGGAAATTTATCCAACGCTTGAAATGGGGAGTCAATTGAGATCTTCTAGAGAAAGTTATGACTAAAACAATAAAGGTCATGCAAGTTGACCAGGAAATCCAAGAATGGTACTTGGTCTTTTACATCATTCTCCCCTTGTTGGTGAAAACTCGTCCTCGTTTTTTTTTTTTTTTTTTTTTTTTTGGGTAATGTTGAAGCATACTTTTTCCACATGATTTTGGGAATAAAAGTTAGTAAATTTTTTGAACATTGACATCCAAAAACATTGTCAAGATTTTCCCTAAGATGAGCAATACCCATGTAAGTAAATCAACAATGAAGAAACCTTCACAAGTGTCTTCTTAGTGGCTAAAGGTGACTATTCAATCTGCTCTTTAACAAAAAATAAGTGGTTTGCTCCAATCTAACGACACTTGTAGAGAAATATTTATTGATGTGAAAGACCACTTAAGCTCTTCCATCTCGATATCATGAAGATCACACTCCCGACTCCACGGCTACTCCATTTTGGAGGCCCCGCAATATTGGGAGTTTTGAGAGCATTATAATGATGACCAACCATTACGCCTAAAGCTCGTATGCCAACCATCAGAACTTGTTGATGTCAATGTTGAAGTACATCTGAACTTCAGATCATAAAGAAAAGCACAGTTTTGCAGTATCAAGTTAATCAAGATTAGTCAATGAATGAGTGTTCTCTGCATCAAATCCCACCTTTTAACCAGGAAAACATGCTAATCCGGTCCTTATAAGTTCTTTCTTTGTCAAAATAAGATTACTTAATCCTCAAATTTTACCATGTCACTGAATTTTTACCATCAAACTTCTCCATTTAAATTTCCGAACAAAATTGTGTCTAGAATCTACATACGAAATATAGTACTTAACTGAAGTTGAAGTTAATAAATGACGACATCCACCCATTAATATTACACTTTAAGCCGGTAGCAGTGTTATAATTCAGCTGACTGTGGTATAGCATTAACCATTTTTACAAAACCATTCTTTAACGTCCATTTTCAAAATCATAATTGGGTAGACTTTTCTCATAAAAATGCAATGCAAGGCTCCATGAATATCTAACAAAATTTTATGGTAAGCTGCCTAACATGACATCAAGCTTCTAAAGAGGTGAAAGCTGGACATAGGAAACTTAGGATAAAATAATAGCTTGCATTAAACGAGAAAAAAACCCACATTCATCATCGTGCGCTTCAAGCTCATGCTTGACAGCATGCAAGGGAGAAAAAGGGAATTACCAGAGACTTTGCCGCCTTCCCCAGGAACCCAGAGCAAAACTCCCTCCGCCGCCCCGGCTCAAGCCCCGTCCACCAATCCACACATCCTTTCTTCCTCCAAAACAAGCTTTCCCCGGCCATCCCCGGCCCGACTCCCTTCGACTTCCCCTTTCCTTTCTTCCCATGCCCACCACCCCAGCTCCGCCTCAATGCCACCTCCAACCGATTCGCCACAAACTCCTCCAAGCTGTAGTACCCCTTATCCTTCAGCCACCCCATCTCCTTCCACTCCGCCCCCAACCCCCCTTCCTCCCCTCTCAAGAACCTCCCGTTCGACACCCCATCCATAACCTCCACAAACCCATCCAAATCACCAACCAAACCTTCACACACAGTGACCGAATCAAGCACGCTCTCGTCCCTCGATCCGAAGAGCAGGAGGGAGCTCGACACGGCGGGGTCCGCCGCCGGCATCGTCCGGCCGAGGAGGCCGCAGGCGCGGCGGTGGCAGAGGGAGGGGCCGCCGGGGAGGTCGGGGAGGAGGAAGAAGAGGGCGGGGCCGCGGGAGGCGAGGTGGGCCCGCATCTGCAGGAGGATGCGTACGAAGGCGGCGTCGGTGAACGTGAGGACGGACTGGCGGGCTGGGGTTGGGAGGGAGGCGAGCCAGCGGAGGATGGGGGATCTAGGGTTAGGGTTAGGGTTAGGGTTTGGATGGGAGTGGGAGTGGTAGAGGGCGATATGGGAGGTGAGGGAGTCGATGAGGGCCTGAGAGGATGATTTCATTTTTGGCAATGGAGATTGACTAGAGACAGAGAGAGAGAGAGAGAGAGAGAGAGAGAGAGAGAGAGGGAGGGAGGGAGGGAGGGAGGTTAGGGTTAGGGTTAGGATTTTGTTGGAGAGAGAGAGTGGGGAGGCGAGAGCGGAGCGAGAAACACGACGAAGGAGATGGTGGGTGTTTGGGGGTAATGGGAAATTCTATTTGCACAATCCAATTTACTTTTGACGACGTCTTTAGTTTTATTTACACTAAACTTTATTTTGAAATGTCACCAATTTACTCTATATATCAAAAAAAAAATTCAAGTTTAACCCTCCTCCTTCTTTCTATCTTCTTATATCGTCCGATCCCAATTACCCAACCAAAGAATCGCTTGGTCGGGTATTAAAATCCTAATAGCAGCCGACGTCTCCCTCACAAAAGAATCATAAATAATAATAAATTGCAAACAAATACACATAAAAAACTAAGAATAAATTTAAATTATACCTTAAATTTGTCCTTCGACACAAATTGCACTTTGGAATTTTCCATTTGAATAAAAAAAAAAACTAAAACTAAAACTAAAACTTCAAACCCTAATTTTACTTTGTTAAAATAAATTCGAAGAATTTAAAATTTCTCCAAAACTTTTTAGGAACATAAATTTAAAAAATTTAACAGGTTAAGAAATCAAATCAATAGTTTTGTGGGAGATGTATTTTTTTTAAAATTAAATTCTACTAAAAAATATTTTTAAAGGCTCTAGAGAAAAAAAAACAGAGGAGAAAGACAATGAGTTGTAGTTCTAAATTTTAAAAAATCTTAATTTGTTATTTAAAAAGGTAAATTAGTTAAAAAAATAAATGGTAAATTTGTAATTATTTACGGGTTTTAAAACCGTGCGTGAAGAGTAAATTTCCGTGTGTAAATAGAATTTCTAGGGGTAATTCTAAATGTGCATCACTTTTTGCCAGTGAGAAGATGACTAAAGTTTGAAATAATTACAACTATGCCACAATTGTTTTTAGGACAAAAAAGAAATGAATATTTTTTAGTGAGCACTATAATCCAATAACTTCCTTTCTGTCTTCCCTCTCGAGCGATGCGAGCGGAAAAAAAAGAAAAAAAACCCTAATCCTCTGGATTTCTTCGCTCGTAATTTCATTCGATTTCGTTGTGTATTTGAAATTTTTTTTAGTGTAAAAAAAAAAAAAAAATAGAGGAGAGCCCATTGGACTGTGAATCTTTATGTGTATTAGTTTTTTCGAATGATTCTCCATGTTTAGAGCCGCATAGTAAAGAAATTTTAAGTAAATAGACTAATTTTTTTAAAGCACGAATTTATTTTGCGTTTTTTTAAGATTTTAAAAAAAAAAAAACGTCATCAGACAGTGAGTTTAAGTTTTTTGAATCATATTGTCCGGATTTTCAACCCCGACCCTTTTAAGTCTTGAACTGGGTTTGAACCCGGACAGTTAAAGGATGGGATGGAGTTTCAACCTCGGACAGTTAAAGGATTAGATTGGGTTTCAACCCCGGACAGTAAACTTCTCGTTTTTGTGGAAAATTAACTGTCTGGGATATACACCCCAGATATTCTATATATCATCCGAGATTTACACCCCGGATGATTTATTTAATTGGATGGAACAAGAACGTCGGACAGAGAATTTAACGATATGACTTTGAATTTCCAAGTGAAGACTTACACATACTCAACCTATACGAATATAATCAATATGAAATATATTAGCCAATAAGAAATATGCTATAGATAATTTTTAAAATATGATAGACATACGCCAAAATAGAACATGATTTCTTCCAGTTAAATTACAAAACATTAACAATTATTGCAAAACACACTTCAATGGCGACAGAGCAGAGTTGTTTCCTAGTTACATTACAGAACACTAAAAAATATTACAAAATACAAATCAACGCCGACAAATTTTAGTTTAACTCATCTCTGGCTTCGCTGTACTTATGCCTAGGAACTAACTAACAAGTCAATAGAGAATAGACAGGCAAATAGACAGACTTCCCTATTACTAGCAAACCAAGAAGACACGCGTCATCATCCAACGATACCGTCATCTCCCCGAAAGCCATGTGAAAAGAATTAGTTTCTGGATGCCACCTCTCATCGAAGGCTGAGATCTCGACGCTGCTTATATAGGGGTATGAGCACTAAACCAGCTCATCTTGGGCTTCTTTAGTGAATGGATCAGCCGGTGACTTTGATGCAGTTTTCTTCCGTCTATACGATACTGTAGGATGAATTCATGATGACTGAGATTGATCCATCTGAATTTGACAGTATAATTAAATATTGTGATATATAAACTATGATCTGCACAACAAATTTAGAAAATAATTACAGCATATAGAAGCCAATTGATGCAATTTTCTTCTTCTTTGGTTAACAACATGCCTAGCTACTTGATTCCAAAATCCATATTTACTATAAATTACACAAATAACAATTTTAATTTACTATAACTTCTAATATGAAGAATTTTATCTTCCAAACAATAAATTACATACATCGACTAAAAAATTTTAATTTTAAATAGTTCAATTTCAACAAACTATAACATCAAAAATTCTTAATACAAATATTCAAAGATTAGGAGATCTCAAAACCATAACAAATTTTTTTAAATAAAAAAAAAAAAAAAAAAAAACCTAACTTACAATCGGATGCCCTAGCCTTAGATTCGATGGTGACGAGGATTGGGGGCAAAGGCAGTGAAGGCTGCCGGTGGCTAATCGGCGATGTCACTCCTCAGACGGTGAGAATTGGTGGAGATTGGCGGTCGAGAGTCGAGAGGGAAGCTCGAGAAGAGAATGAAGATAATTTGGAGATGGTGCTCACTAGGAAAAAAGGGTTTGTGAGGAGTATAAACGGTTATAGAGAGTGGAAGGGTAATTTCGGAATATTTATAATGCTCACCAGAAAAAAGACCAGTTTTTTAGAATACCTGCTCACCGGGAAATTGCAGCTCACTAGGAAAAAAGTGGTGCGCATTTAGAATTTCCCGGTGGTTGGTTTGGTGTCCTGAAAACTATGGCACTACATGCGGGGAAATTATTAGAGGCTACTGTATCTGTCAATATCTCAGTTTGAGACTTTTGGTTCTTGTGAAATACATTTGAAAATAATAACGATCAAGCTTGTATATAATGTGAGAAAACCGTCAAATTTGATAGCACATACATGCACTGTACATTGCTCGATTTGTCCAAATTGCCTCAATCTCCTCCTTCCCTCTCTCTACACGTCTCCCTCCGCCCTCTCTCCACCATATCGGTTGAAAGATTGATTGTCTCTCACAGTTCATATCCAAAAATTTTAGTAAAAAAATTTCAGCAAAAAAATATTTATGGACAATCCTTCAAATGACCATAAAATATGAATGGATGAGAAATAAGAGGGAGAACGAGACTGAGAGAGGGAAGAGGGAGGAGATTGAAGAAGGAAAAATAAGAGAGACAGTACTTCAGCAATGGCTTCTGAATTTAAATCTGAAAATAAGAGGATTAGCTGAACGAATCCAGTTTTTTAATAGACATATAATTGATGGAATTACAAACGGAATTGGCGTTACGAGTTTCTGAGTGTTAATAGTATGGAGATAAGCGGAAGGAGACAGTAGTATTTTCGAGATTAAAAATATTTGATATACTTAATTTTCAATGAGAATAACTATATTAAAATGTGATTTTACTATGTTATGTTTCGAGAGAGAGGGTCTAACTATAAAAAAAATTTACAAGAGTATAAGTGTTATAACCCTTACAAATATATGAATAGTTATTGTAATTAAAGATAACATGATTATTTCCTAATATTAAAATCGAAAAATTGAATTTCTCGCAAAATTGTCATATTGTTAGTTATGACAATAATGAAAAATAATTTTAATTCTCAATAATTATATTCTTACTACCGAAGTCCCTTCCACTACACCAAAAGTTTGAAGTTATGGTAAGAGTTAAGAAAAAATATTTTGTATGACACATTTTTAGATAAAAATCTGGATTTTACGCAGCGGTATAATTTTTTTTAAAACCCGCAATTGAATGCGGGTGCAGCAAAAATTGAATCTGGATTGCTCTGACATCATGTTGAAATACCCTTCCACTGCACCAAAACTCCGAAGTTATGGTGAGAGTTAAGGTGAATTATTATATATTTTAATAATTTACATCTCTACTATATTTGGTTTGAAAGAAAGAAGGAGAAAAAGAAAGAGAAGGAAAAAAAGATGGAAATTGTTTTTTTTTTTTTAAATGTTTGGTTTGTAAAAAAATATTTTCTTTTCTTTCAATATTTCTCTCAAAAAATATAATTAAATAGAGATTATAAAAACCATAGAAACAGGGAGAAAACCAAAAAAGGCTCTTCATGGACTAGTTTTTATGCATAGTAAATTTATTATCTTTCTTTAAAGATTATATAACATGAATTAAATTTTCAAGCTTATCCATTAAAATTTCTTAATGTATTTTTGCAATTAAAAAAAATATCTTTATAAGTTTGCTAATCACTTTACATTGAAATTTAGCAGGCAAAATCCAAAAAGGTGTTATTTTCTCTTAACATTTCCTGTAAATTCTCAATTATGATATTAAATCGCAAGAAGTATTCTACTATATTTATGGAGAATAAGTCTTAACAAACTTTAAGAAAAAGTTTAAAAAAAAAGAATAGACTTCACATTTCAGTAGACTTCTGAAAACTGATAAATACAGAATAGATCAATTTCTAATCCGTTCTGTAAAATATTTTGAATTAAAAAAATAATTTTTTATTTTAAATTTAAAATTTTATATAAAATAAATTAAAACTTGATCCACGAACACATCAATCACTCACTAAGGGCTCAAGCCCATTGGATTCTATGTAATTTTGATGATATAAATTGTACACAAGTATCAATTACACATGCACTAGAGAACAACAAAGTATAATTACACACGCACACTCTACATCAGGTGCCCACATAGAGGGCAGAGTTAGTGAGCACACATGAATACGATTACTCTCTTCCAAATCTTTCTCAATGGAGAAGCTCAGGCAGGGACAGCAGTGGGGGTAGTCGGTGGGGCCCTGTTCTCGACGGGGATCTCCACGAACTCCGACAGAATCGCTCGGAACTCGTCGCCAGTCATCGTCTCCTTCTCGATGAGCACCTCCACAATCTTATCAATGGCTTCTCGGTTATTCCTGATATGGCTCAAAGCAATCTCGTAGGCAGCATCTGATAGCCGCTTCACTGCAGCGTCGATGTCCTCTGCGAGCCTCTCTGACATGGAGTTCCTCGCCATCATTCTCATGATAACGTCGGTCTGCGCTGTAGATTCCATCAGCGACCATGGGCCGATCTCGGACATTCCAAAGGTTGTTACCATCTGTAACAAATGGTTGGTTAGGTGAAGGTTGGACCATAAAATCAAGAATGTGCATGAAAATCGCCCCCTACGTCGCACATGACCAATCAATAAAATGAGAAATGAGGATATTCGTGCTAAGCTAAGCATAGTCCCCCACCTACGATGGTTTGGTTACGTGAGACGCAGAGCTATAAATACACCAGTTTGACGAGTTGATTAAAAGTGTGAAGGAAAAACTGAAGAAAATATGAATGGAGGTGATACGAAAAGATATGACTGATCGTGATTGATCCAGCGTGATTCGCTTTCGGTTCGTGTATGCTTGTAGCCTATCCCAGTTATTTGGGATAAAAGGGTTAGTTGTTGTCATTGTTGTACGGAACAATCGATCCACAGAGTGGCACATTCCATCAGTGTGCTTCAAATGGTCAGATAACTGTGTGTGCATGCAATGTGGTCGAGAGGGATAACTCGGTCTTTTCAGAGGTCATCCTCGGAAAAAATATTCTTTTATCGTCCGTCCAATTCAAGATCCCCAGCATACACTACAATGTTAACGATATCTATGGGAGTTGACATATTTAGCTCAAAATCGTTGGCTCTAGAATAGTAACAGTTACCAGTTTAGTTCAGGACTAAGGAGTTACCTGTTTGGCCAAACTAGTGATTTGCTGCAGATCACCGGCAGCACCAGTGGTCACCTCGGGCTCCCCAAAGATAACCTCCTCAGCCGCTCTGCCTCCAAGACCGCCGACAATTCTTGCAAAGAGCTGCTGCCTTGAGATCAAAGTAGGATCATCAGACGGAATGAACCATGTCAGGCCCCGTGCTTGCCCACGAGGGACTAGGGTGACCTTTTGCACCGCATCATGACCAGGGGTCAGAGTACTGCAGCAGAGAGCCGTTGGATGTCAATTAGCTGAAATATCCAAGACTTAATGAACCACAAAATTTTTTGAAGTATAATTACGCAGGACTAGTTAGAATGCAAGTGTACAACAACAACAACAACTAAGCCTTTTATCCCAAGTATTTGGGGTAGGCTACATGAACCAAAAAAAGAATCACGCGTGATCGATCACTCTGATAGTCCTTCTCCATTCATTTCTATCAAGTAATATCTCCTCATTTAAACCTCTAGAATCCATATCTTTTCGTATCACCTCAATCCATATTTTCTTCGGTTTTCCCTTCGTTTTTTTAACTTGTCCTACATTGATAAACTCCCCTCGTTGAACTGGTGCATTTGTAGGCCTACGTTACACATGACTTAGAATGCAAGTGTAGATTGAGAAAAATATATGGAAAATCTTTTCTTTTGGCTGTTTATAATACGAGTATGAGAGTGTCGTCTAATATGCTTAGAATGTAAATTTGAAGTTCATGGTTTTGCAATGAAATGAACGACCCGCCATAAATGGAGAATTCTATTTAGTAGAAATGGAGCAATTGATGTTATTGAAATTTTATCAGTTCGGAATAACAATTCTAATTAGCTCTTAATGCCATATTCTGTATATAGCTATAGAGATTACTCGGTAAAATTGCCCGCTTGTTGATAGGTTATATTTGATAAGATGGTAAAATCGTGGAGGCGACAGACCCTACCTAAGAAGATTAAAGGGCGATTTGTTGGGAGAAAAATAGGTAGTCTCCTGTGATTTCTGTCTGAAATGGTTAGTTAAACAGATATAACTAGATAAGATATCAAGTTTTAACTCTAATAAGGGTTAATTACAGTGAGACTCTCACTAGATAAGATATTAGTTGCATTTTATGTCACTGAAGTCAACGCAAAGAAACATTATTATTCATTGACGATGACGAAGTGTCATCATTTCAATCTACTGGTTTATAATATTTTTATGTAAGCATACCAGTATGATAAACTATCGTTCTTATCTTACATTGTAGACAATTTGTTCATTCTAAATAACAACAACAACAACAACAGTAGGAGCTAAGTCTTTTATCCCAAGTACTTAGCTACATGAACCAAAAGACTGTCATTGTAAATATGTTCATTCTAAATATATTTCAATATCTAGATTCCCTCCACATTTACCTCCCCTTTTAACCAACCTAGTGACTGTCAATTGCAATCCGATCAAGGTTTAGACCTATAAAGGTACCTTCCACTGCACCAAACTATGGAGTTATTGTGAGGGTTGAGAGTTATAATTATATATTCTAACACACCCATGCAGGTTGAGTGTCCATTTAATGGGCCAAAACTTGGGTTTTTGCGCAGTGGTATTTACTTTAAAAATCTGCAACTAAATACGGGAACTGAATCTAGATTGCTCTGGTACCATATTCATGTCCTTCCCACATCAACAAAAGTCTGAACTAGTGGTGAAGGTTGAGAGCTACATATTATAACAAGACCATTTGGGCCTTGTGCAGTTTTAAAACTTTTAAACACTGAAGTTCAACATACAACAATTTGAGATTTACCTTTCAATGGCTTAGTTCAACGCTTAGGAGGAGTTTGGTTAGCTACATTTGCCTATAACACATATATGATAATCTACGGTGGATTATAGGCATACCTCCAACGTACATTAGCTAATTTGTAAACCACGCAAATTGTGCAGTTAGACAAATAGGTAACTAATATTATTTGCTATAGGAAATTGCTTTCGTCTCTAAAGCATAAAAAAGATACAAGTGTCAAAGAGCCAAATGGAATCACCTCCCAAGCTAGAGAAATTGCAGAGTGGTGCAATTACTAAATACAGGAGAAGCCTAAAAGCTATTCAGGTTTTAATCAATTGCATGTGAATCTACGTAGCAGTCAGATTTAACACTTCCGGAAAAATTACAAAGCTAAGTCCTAACAGCATTGATTAAAAGTAAAAGATCGAAGAAAGTTTGATCCATACCCGCAAATTGCATGTCCAACTTCATGGTACGCGACCAGGCTTTTGCTTTTGCCATCAGTCATAACTGTTCCTTCCATTCCAGCCACAATCCTGTCGATTGAGTCATCTACCTCTTTAGATGAAATGGCTGTCTTTCCACGACGGCCAGCCAATATGGCTGCTTCATTCAAAAGATTTGCAAGGTCTGCTCCACTAAAACCAGGTGTCCTCATGGCTATGACATCAAGAGAAACATCACTGTCAAACTTCTTGTTGCTAGCATGTACCTTCAGAATCTCTGTGCGCCCACGTACATCAGGAACATCAACAGTTACCTGGGTAGACAATAAAACGAAAGATCAGCGAAAATCTCAACAACTATTTTCATATGACATGATAAAAATACAACAAAAGATACAATATCACTCGTGAATGCAGTTAAACTGACTATTGACTTATGCTCACTACAAATTAAAGGATGAAGGCCGACCTGTCTGTCAAAACGTCCAGGTCTCAGCAAAGCTGAGTCCAGAATGTCAGCACGGTTAGTGGCTGCAATTACAATAATCCCAGTGTTCCCTTCAAAGCCATCCATCTCAGTCAAAAGCTGATTGAGAGTTTGTTCCCTTTCATCATTCCCTCCGCCAATCCCAGTTCCTCTTTGCCTTCCAACAGCATCAATCTCATCAACAAAGACAATGCAAGGAGCATTTTCTTTGGCCTTCTTGAAAAGATCACGGACTCGTGAAGCACCAACACCGACAAACATCTCTACAAACTCAGACCCTGAAATCGAGAAAAATGGAACACCTGCCTCACCAGCAATTGCCTTGGCAAGCAAAGTCTTTCCAGTTCCCGGAGGACCAACAAGAAGAACACCTTTTGGAATACGAGCACCAATTGCTGTAAATCTCTCCGGCTTCTTCAAGAATTCCACCACTTCCATGAAGTCTTGCTTTGCCTCGTCCACTCCAGCCACGTCGTCAAACGTGACCCCAGTATTGGGTTCCATTTGGAACTTGGCTTTAGACTGACCAAAAGCAAGGGGAAAGCCAGGGCCTCCAGGTCCGCCAAGTCCACCAGAGGACCGCCTTGATAAAAGAAAGAGACCGCCAATGAGGATAAGAGGAAAAGCTAAGTTCCCAATTAAGTTGAACAAAAGAGAACCAGATTCCTCCTGGGCATTGTGTGCTGCAAAATCTATATTTTTCTCCCTGAACTTCTGAAGAAGCTCCTGACTGAGCCCTGGGAGTTGCACGCGTACTCTCTGGACCCGATTTCCAAGCTCAGGGGAAACAGCCTCAACAATTGCTATGGTTCCATTCTCGAACAAATCCACCTTGTTCACCCTACCCTTGTCAAGGTACTCCAGAAATCGTGAATATGACATTCTTGATGAAGACACGCCCTGTTCATCGGCATAAGCACTTTTTGCACTCAGCAAAGCAGGTAAGCCAAGACCGGCATTTCCAAGGAGCAGTTTTATAAATCCTCTTCTTCCTGCCTGCTGCTTCTGTTCCAAAGAGGCAGAGACAGACACCGGCCTCGGCGTTAAACTGAGGGAAGGAACGCCAATTGATGAAGCCAGCCGTGTACAGTAGATTTCCTTGGCTAAACTCGATTTAGATATCCAATTTGAAGTGAGGCATACAGATGAAGCGGCCATTGCTTGCTGCTGCCAAGTAAGAAGGAAGCAAGAATTAATACTTGAACGCTTCAAATAAGATATAAGAACGTACTAATACACAAAAGTTTAAACTGCTTCTAAGTTTGCAAGAAGATTCTAAGTATAAGCAATTACTGATTTAGGAATCAACAGTTTCATTCTTTTAGTTAAATATCAGCTGTCACCAAAGAAAATTTGATAATTTTCATATTGCAGATGAAGCTTTGGTAGAATGAATAGGTCGCAAACACAAATATTGAACTTGGATATAGGCAATAGGCAAAAGGAAAAAAACAAAAAATAAACTTTGATGCATAATATCATCAAACTTCCCATATAATCCAAGTGGTACCATGAATTACAAGATAGGAACTGCTCTAATGCAAAGAACATTCGTGACAAAAGGATTGTTGTGTAAGCTTTTGAGCGTGCCACAATTCTATCTGTCAAAATTGACTTCAATATGCAGCTATTTTACCACTCTCTCAAAATTCTGAAAATGTTTGTACTTTGTACACAATTTTACACCAGAAAAGGGAGAAGAACCAGACCCTATGAAATTTCAACATGGCAGTTGCAGCAACTTTTGGCAAAAAATCAAAAAGCTAAGTCATAAAAGGCCCTCTACTCTCCTGTAAACAAACCCAGTATCCTCATTTTTTTTAATTTTTTTTTTATTAATTTGTAAGGTAATTTAGTTCAAGCAATCCAAATTCACGCATATAAAGTGCCGATCATTGGAAGAATTGTGCAATATAACAAATACAACTATGAGCATATTGACCAAGAGTTCATGTTCTTATGCATGATATCGATATATGTATCTAAAGAAGATATCTAATTTAGCTCTTCCATGATTAACATAACGAGTTATCTTATCTCGTTTTTCTATTGGCTACTTCAACTACAACTCCAGCTCTATTAATTGGCTTGAACAAGATATGACTTATTTCAACTGATTCGAATGAACAAATTCATAAAAATCTCTCCTTCAGGCATTCTACGGTCCTTTCCCATGTCAATAATGAACAATTAAGATATGACTAGATCTTTTATGTGAGTTCTAAATTTAAATAGACATATTTACATCAAAAATGGTCAACGGTGACAAACGAACACCTTATATTTACAACTAGATAAGATATAACATGGCTTTCAAATTAGAATAGATCAAAAAAATCATAATCGTAAATAAGTTCATAATTTACACTTACAATTACAATGAACTTTCTTCGACTGCTACCACAAACTGTTATCTAAGCCTAGAAAAGGTTTTAAACAACCAAATCATAAACAATACTTATCTAAACCCAGTATCCTCATTTTTTTTAAATTTCTTTTTATTAATTTGTAAGGTCATTAAGTTCAAGCAATCCAAATTCACGCATATAAAGTGCCGATCATTGGAAGAATTGTGCAATATAACAAATACAACTATGAGCATATTGACCAAGAGTTCATGTTCTTATGCATGATATCGATATATGTATCTAAAGAAGATATCTAATTTAGCTCTTCCATGATTAACATAACGAGTTATCTTATCTCGTTTTTCTATTGGCTACTTCAACTACAACTCCAGCTCTATTAATTGGCTTGAACAAGATACGACTTATTTCAACTGATTCGAATGAACAAATTCATAAAAATCTCTCCTTCAGGCATTCTACGGTCCTTTCCCATGTCAATAATGAACAATTAAGATATGACTAGATTTTTTATGTGAGTTCTAAATTTAAATAGACATATTTACATCAAAAATGGTCAACGGTGACGAACGAACACCTTATATTTACAACTAGATAAGATATAACATGGCTTTCAAATCAGAATAGATCAAAACAATCATAATCGTAAATAAATTCATAATTTACACTTACAATTACAATGAACTTTCTTCGACTGCTACCACAAACTGTTATCTAAGCCTAGAAAAGGTTTTAAACAACCAAATCATAAAAATACTTCCTGAACGTGCTTATAATCTTAATTTTTAATAGAATAGTGCATAAAAAAACTCAACTACTCAAGAAATCAATCAAGACTCATAAAGGAATTAGCCGTCGCCAACCCAAAAAATGGTCAAAACATAGAGACTAATGTAGAAAAACACTCAATTTGAATATAGTTCATCAAAAACTCAATTACTCAAGAAATCAAACAAGACCCATAAAGGAATTAGCCTTCCCCAATCCAAAAAGATGGTCAAAACATAGAGACCCATGTAAAAAAAGAACTCAATTTGAAGCAAAACCCATTAATAAAATACCTGTTGGGTGCCCAAAGAGAGAGAAAGAGAGAGTCGAGGAAGACGATGGAGATGAAGGTTTTAAGCGGCCAAATCATAGAAATACTTCATGAAAATGCTTATAATCAAACTATAATGGAATAGTGCTTCAAAAAGCTCAATTACTCGATAAATCAAACAACACCCATGAAGGTATTAGCCGTTGCCAATCCAAAGAAATGGACAAAATATAGAGAGCCATGTAAAAAAAACTCGATTTGAAGCAAAACCCACTAATAAATTACCTGTTAGATGCCCAAGGAGAGAGAAAGGGAGAGGCTTTTCTCCTATTGGAATGAATCGAAGAGGGTTTATATAAAGAGAAGTTGAAGTGGAGAAGAAATTTGGATGGAGATTCTTTTTGACCGCTAATTTTTTCTCCCGCTCTTGGATTGGAGACGTGGTTGAGCTCAAAGCCACGTTTGAGATAAGAGAAGTTGGAACAAGGAACGATCAATCGACAAAAGGAAGCGGAGAGATTTTTTTTTTTTTTTTTTCCTCTGGATTTTTTGATTTTGATGGGAAAAATGCTAGTCTTTGGGAAAACAAAAAAAAAAAATCTTGCGCTCGGGTCCGACCCGAGTCGAAACCCGAGACTTACTAGCGGGTCGGGTCTAGTCTAGATATTATGGGAGTTTTGACCCGGTACCCATCATAGAAACACTGTAGAAGAATGTTCGTCCCAAAGTGAAAAATTAGAAAAACTTTAGGTATGAAGAGTCTATGAAAAAAAATAATTATTTTAAATATTAATAAAGCGATGAAAATTTTAAAGGTAAAGATATATGGAAAATTTTAAAACAAAAAGGAGAAAGGTATACTTTAACTTTGCTTGAGAAAATTGATGCTGATTTTTTTTTAAAAAAAATAATAAAACAATGGAGATGCGGGGTATCGATCCCCGTACCTCTCGCATGCTAAGCGAGCGCTCTACCATCTGAGCTACATCCCCACAGTGTGCTCGGTGGCTCAACTTTAAACTTTTCAACGGCAAAAGAAACAACAACGAAAACAACCATTACACTTTAGCGGGTCAAAAGCATATAACGTCCTTATAGAGCACCAAGGAAAGAGTTTCGACAGTGAAATTTTATAGTAAATCGAGAAACACATCCGCGCCAGTACTCGTGGTGTCCAAAATTTTGAAGAAACACACACATAGCATGTATTCATAATTCATCTTGTCGGAAACAAAAACCAACTGATAAAAACAAAAGACTACAAAAATTATGCATGGCAAGAACAAAATTTTATTGATCTAGAGCAATCTGACGGATCTTGCAGACAAGGTGGGCGGTTGGGAGATCAAGTTGGCTTCCGCCTTCAGGTGATCTGACGAGACTCCGGAGCTGGTCTCTAGGAGTCGAGAGGCAGGTGTGGTACGTCGAGAGGAATGGAGGAACTGGCATTGAGAGAGCGGAGAGGACGTTGCTCAAGTACTCGATGTCGGCTGAGAGCTGCTGTGCACCTCTGTCTGTGATGTAATGGATCCCCCGTAGCTGCTCCATGAAAAGGGCAGTGGCTCCCTCTGCAACCTGTAATGTACAAGTAAAATTATGACGTGAGATGCACAATTTCTTGATTTAACTATTTTTATGATCCCAGGTAGATCAATGTGCAAATTATGATGGAAACCTATTTTAAATAACGTAACCAGGAAAGTAGTTGGTTGTCTGAAACATGAACACTAATTTCGCTAGCTGTCATCATAGTTTTGCATAAACATTATCAGGTTGCACTGACCATAAGATTTGTCTTCTGCAGAGGAAATTCAAGAAAAAAGAGAATGAAAGAACTGAACTTTTAACCAATGTGGAAAATAATGCGTTAAGAAACCCATTATATTGTGCTATGATACCTAAAAGAGACTCAACGTTATCTAACAGTTGGAAAATCATAACGGTGCATTTTTTACGTTATGTTATGTTAAATTGCACTATATTACATTATTTACTGTTATTTTTTGAGTAATTTTTATATTGTTATTGATATTTACTTTTGATGGTTAGTTGATTGCTGCAATTTTTTTTACTTGATTTCTTATTGCTTACTTGTTTGATTGCCTGTGGAATTTCAATCTTGCTAATTTGTAATTACTTTCTTATTACTTGTTGACTTAGATGTAAGGAAATAGTTTACTTCACGAAACATGCATGAAAACAATACTATTTTCAGATGGTACTATGTTAAAAGAACTGTTCAACGGATAATTATAACAGTAATAAATATAATAAGCTTATGAAGCAAAGGTTGCATATAATGAGTCAGGTCAAAGAAGCAAATAGTTCCAAATGATAGCGGCAAAGGCTTTATCCCAAATCTTTGGGGTCGAGAGATGGTCATTTTCTCCATTCAGCCCAAGTGTATACGTTAAAGTAATAGCTACCATATCCTAATTGCCTGCCTCTAATCCATGTTCCTTTAGGTGTGACCTGTGGTTCTAGTTCTGCATTAGAAGGGTTTGTTTAGGTCTACTATGTAATCCTCCTCCAGAGAAATAGTTTAGAAATAAGAAAGTTGAAAATTTTATATTACCTTGAACATCCATTCAGTGGCAAAAAACTGAGCTTCATCATTGCCACCATCATTGTTTGAGATGCCTTCAGCTAATGGTTCCAACTGCTGAGGCAGGGTCAGAAGATACTCTCCTACACTGGTTATATATGCCTGAGGATAGGCACTGAAACTCGGCAGTGGGAGAGCACTTTGCTCCTCCACAGAAGACCAGATAGGCATCCAAGATACATCACTTAGACGTTGACGTACTTTGGAAATAAGAACATCATAGACAAGTTCATTCACTGTGTCTGCGAATGCTGCCACCCTTTGTGATGTGAGAGGAAGTGCATGAAATCTTGGGTCTTTTGACTGCGAGGAAAGAAACAATAATTTACATAAAAATGACACAGAGATATTGACTTACAGGTATATTGGTAAATTTAGTTTTCTGCAGTAATAGTAACAGGCTTAATTTTTTGCTAGACAAATCAGCAATTGACAAAGTGAAGAGATCACAATTGAATGCAGCATAAAACTATGTGAGAAGCTTATAGGACAACATATGAGCAAGGAAAAGCTATCTGGTGTATGAAATGCCAGTTGAAAACCTCAAATATTAACTAGCATCTATCTTTCATGTGACATGAAGAAATTCACACAAAGAAAATAGACTTCAAAAAATAATGACAAGGGGTAAATGGCCTCTTTTGTCCTCTTCATCTTTGCTATCACTATCATTATCATACACTCAGTAGGTGTTCATATGGTTGCAACAAAAAAGATAACAATACCTGACAAGCTAACACAAACATTTAAATTTGTGAAGCATGGGCATGGATATGGATACAATATAATACAGGCACGGCCATATGACAATTTTAAAATGTAGGACACAAGTTCTGCAAGGATATGGCAAATTTATGTATAAATCACACATGTAACATGCGCACTATACAAATATGATACGTTATTATAGATATGGCAAATCCAAAAATTTTCAAATAAATAAAATTATGCACGTTTGTGTTACTATTCAATCATTCAGTTATGAAATAATCTCTAATTGCCTGATTGAAAGATAGTGTAAGCAATCATATCCTTTATTAGAAAACTTTACAAATTACATAGATGCAATACATCAAAAAATAAAATAGAACCATTAATCCATCATTATTACATTTAATTTTGACTTTTAAGTCTCAGATACATCTAAGAAACATCTTTAAATACATCCAGTATATGTTGACATTTTTGGATACGCTAAAAGGACTATCTGGACCAAGTATGGGTGTATACGAGGATGGCGTTCATCTATGACCCAGGTACAAGTCCTTCATTGAAGTATCAATGCTAAATAGATATAAATTAAACTTAGATATCATATTGAAGAAAAAGTTAATATCACATTTTAAAGCATTTAGAGATTTTGTTAACTTTCAAATTTTCTGCTCAGTGCATATTTTTATTGTGTTATATGATATAGAGGAAAAAACTGGCACAAAGTTTTTTTACTTAGTTGCAAACTTTGTCAATTTTCCTGGGAAGGACTAGAAAAATGTAGTACTGCACAGGCACGAGCGGCGGTCAATAAACGTTTTTCAGTTCAAGTAGGGACATTCACCACTTATACTAGGTGTTTGATATATATAGTTAAGTCAGTTACTGAAATCAAATCAAGGTCAGTGAAAACGCGTTATCAATGAAGAACTTCTTCAACAAACTAGAGGACAAGATGCCCTCTAATCCGCATTTTCTATCCAGTGTTTTAGTTTTTAGTGTTACTCTTTGCCCCTTAATATTCATATATTTTAAGTAATCCTCCACTGATCTCTTTATCAGATCAATATCTCAACTGGATCACGACGAAAGGATTAGGAGTCTCATACTATAACCTAGCAAAGCCTAGCATTTTGTTATCTTTTCACTTCCACACAAAAAAAAAAAAAAAAGACTAAATGCACATATGATTATGGCTTGCTATCTTTCAGAAGATACCAATGAAAAAACAGGTAAGGAAATGGGAACATCGGCTTAAGCCATTAGATGTAGGTACTTTCTAAAGGCTCTGGATAATAATTATTAATATTTGACCCAAAACCAATTAATTTAGCCATAAACAGGTTGAAGAGAGCTTTAACAGATCTTGGAGGACCAACCCACTTATGTGGGAAACAACAAGGATGATTTATGCATTTCGCTTTTCCATGTCAGGAGCCATCACTCTTTCTCATTTCAGTCGCATCAGGAACAGATAGGTCTCGGTGTTTGGATTGTCTCCTTCTCTCCGAAGTTTGGTTATCTCTGCAACTCTTACTATCGTTGCAACAGAAAATTAGTTGAAAGTTAATAGTCCCAATCTAGTTAATCCACGCTTCTTTTGAGTCAACTCAACTACACATTTCTCGGCTAAAGCTTAAATACACTAGCACGCCCAAGGACGAACAAGCTATACTAAGCAGAAGGATATGAAAGAAAGAACAAGCACAGCTTTCAAAGTTTAGCCATGTAGCTTTTCACATTCAAAAGAAGACACGAAAGCTTAGGTGCTGACCCCTCCAAGGGTCCCGAGTATATTTCACGCGCCTAGGTACCAAAAAAGGAATTGACAAGTCTATGACAATGCTGAGATAAAGTCGATATGACGAATAGTCATGTGAAAACAAAGCAAACATAATGGCCATGCACGAAAGGCTGAAGGAATGAAATCCAACATTCATTGTTGGCAAGAAAGCAAAGAATTTAGATCGACTGCATTTTGTAGAATGCATACTTTGATCCTCTTCTATGGCCCGTCCCTTCTTTATCTTTATTTTTAGGACATGATCCTATCCTATTCTTGAATCCCTTGTCGAGCTTGACCCTACTTGCATTTCCTTCGAGGGGGGCTGCAGAATTGTCTCCACCTGTTGCCAATAGTCTTTCTTCGGAATTATACTAAACGATTTTCTCAGTGCATACCATATCAAATAGAATAACGCCTTGTAGTTGAAGAACCATTAACCTATCATATCTATATCAGCACAATTGTTTCCCTTATGAAAGAACAACCAGAAAGGTTTATATCCCGACAAGGAAATTGTATAATATTATCAAAAATTAAAATGGAACAATTGAATGGAAGTCATGATAAGAAGGAGAAAGTCCAAGGTGTGATGACCAAATTTAAGATCAAATGTATGAGAGGGATTTATATGATGGAAAATGTAACTAATTCACATGCTTCCCACTTTAGTCTTCTTCTCTGACAATGAGGGAAAATAAAGCACCTTTTTAATGTTAAACCTCACCAGAAACTCCACAGAACCTTGACTTCACGTTTGGTTAAAAGTGCTGAGAATGAGAAAGCACAGGAAACATTTTAGTCTAGGCAGCATGGACGCCTCCATGGTAATCAGGTGTCCTATCAGACATGTACCACATACAGATGTCCAGACACATCACACAGTATACTTCATTGTTTGTGTCTACAAGTACAATTTGTTGTGTCCAGTTTATTATGTTGTTTCATGTCAATATCTGTGCAACATCAGTTTAAGATCCGCATGCATAAAGTAGTTTCAATGATCTAAACAAGAAAAGCTTATGTTTCCTCTCACCTTTCTCCTTTCTACTTTTCTTTTCATAATAATAACAAGAAATTTGTTTGACACAATTTCTATATGCTCAACACAACTCAGTCTGATTGTTGATAAAAAAATTCTGATTCCGTCAATCATATTTGGTAACATCAGCACATACAAGAGTACATTACGATCTAGTTTACATCGTATTTTAATGCATTTAAACACTTAAACCATAAGAAAGACAAGAAAGCTATCTACATAAGATCTAGAAAGCACATTCAAGCTTACCTGTTCTAAAAGATTAAAAAGCTTCCGGGCCTTTTCTGGTACATCACTGAGGCGCAAAGCTGCGACATCCAGGCTTGCCCTTCCTGCAACAGATACTTCTCCACTCTCATCAGCTCCCCCAACACTAGGCTTGTCCAAGGCTGAACCAAAAGAAGAAAGCGAGAGGCTTGTGCCAATCCTAGCCAGTGTAGCTCTTAAAGAAGCTTCAAATACCGATGCTCTACTAGTTAGGCAATCAGCAACAGTGAGAATCTGCAGTGCTCCTTGGACTATCGACCATTCCTCTTCTTCAGAGACCATGTCCATTACCCGTGCTCCTTCTTTTCTTTCAAACCCAGCTTCCTTCTTTGACCCATCATTATGTACAATTTTATCTACTCCACAAACTGATCTCAATGATTTTAGAGTCTCTTGGAGATCGGAAATATATTGCAACATGATATCATCGAGTGCTAATATAAGCTCATCAGCCTCAGAGCCACCAGTGAAATTAACGCATCTCTCCACAGCAGATTCAAGAAACACAATGACTTGCGGAATGGACTCCTCCATCCTACGTACTGTTTCACTGAGTTCTATACCCTGGGCACCCACACCACGGGCCACAGCTTTCCGGATATCTATTCCTGCAATCTCTGAAGAAAGGATTGCACGTTCCATTTGCCCATACCTAGAAAAAGCAACAACTTTTTATTGGCAATTGTCAAGTAAATTTTTATTAATTACTAACAATAAACTTGAGCTTTTGCAATAAATGACACATAAAAAGCTTAAGTGCAATGCGAATAATAAAACAAGACACATATAACTACAAGGCTTGGAAATCGTATCATTTTTCAAAAAATTAACCGTATTATTAGTTAACAACTAGGTTTGGACATGTGAACCACAATCTTTAACAACATGCATTTTCATCTACCTATAGAACCTCCGGGCTTCTGGTTTAAATCTCATTTTATTTCATTAGATCATACACAGTTGACCTCATTGACAGTTAAACTATGGATAATGACACACAAATACTCTCACTTGCCAGTCCTTTGAAAAAAATTCGTATAGACTATAAAGCAGTTTCAGTTTAATGGTTGCCAGAAAAATATCACATTGAAAATAAATATAGAAAGAATGTTAAAAACAAAGAACCTTAAGAGGCCAGCAGAGCAACAGCAAAGAAAATATACCCAGCTCAAACTAACAAAAGCCTGCACCCAAATCCACGTCAAATGGTCATCCTATTTTTTCCCAGTTTGAAACAATATCATTCGGATTTGCATGAAACCATAAATAGGTTCTGCTTTTTCCATCAAGCCCATGTATATATAACCCACTTAGATGCCTAATAATAACAGGGTTAGCCATGCACCTTTGCTTAAATGATTCATAAGGAGAATAAACAGCCTTCAACGTGCTCAGCAGAACTTGAAAATCAGATGCGGAAAACAGGTGCTGAATATTCCTAGCAAAAGCACCAGTCATATTGTGAAGTTCGATTAGTGCCTCCAAATGCTTATCCTGTATCTTAGTTCCCTTTGGCATGTCTCCAGATAAAATGTCCATAATACCTGAATTTTTTGGAGAAGAATGATCAAATACTACTGCAGATGTAAATAAACATTTGGCATGCCAACAACAAAAATAATCTGGTTTTTGTCAAGGAAGATACCATGGGGAAAAAACCAGGCATAAAATGTATCTCCCAAGTTATGGACCTCAACTAGGGGAAGTAACATGCATATAACATGGCCACTACAAAGACTAACTCTAAATACTGTATTGAACAAAATCATGAAAAGGATGAGAAGCAACACAAAAATACATGTCAAAATTTTCAAGCATTTCCATTAAATTGCTTAGGCTACATAAAATATTTTCTTGTGTCTATAATTGGGCAAACAGGTCACCAAAATCCCCAGCTGTATAAATGAAAACTACATAGTAAAAGGAGCAGTTTTTCAGGTAAAATGAATACCTTATAACGTTAGGAGACTGAAGCAAATAACTTCTGAACAATTAGAAACCGAAGAAGTACTAACAAAGAAGTACTAACAAAGAACTTAACAGAGAGCACAGTTTTCTGAGATACATCATCAATATTCACATGTTCGCTATAGACATTGTATCTTAGAAAATCAACCATTTATCATTCTCCATATGCTGCTCCAGTTCTGATTCTGGGCATATTGCTTTTGAACATATTAGACGTAAACCACCTTTATTTTGATCCATATGCCAAATCTAGGTTCTTAAACCAAAACTGATGTACATTAATTGGTAAATGTCACATTGAGGAAAATTTCCTCCTTCGGTGGCAAAAAACTCCACCATCCCCAATTTTTTCTCTGATCGAACCCCACCTTATCGATCTCCATCCTTCAGGAATCCAGCATGCCAAAAATTATGGGGTTTAGTGTTCATTTGTCCATAGATCAGTGGGAATAAAACGTTATATTTTGGAAACACATTAATTTCTAGTAAGTTGTAAAGAAAAAAAAAAAGTTTCGTGGGTCGTTGATGTTTAAGTAACGGATAATGGAGTTACACAAAGTACCTTAACCTAGTTATCCAGTTCAATATAACAGAATCTCAAAAATTCAATTGGTTGACTTTGTCATATGCAAATGGACAGCTGAATGATTATTACTACGACTACTTCATTATTGGTGACAATAAATATTTTTGACCAAAAAAAAATCATTAGGTGTCGAAATTTACTGGCTAGAATTGAAATTCACTATAAGACTTTATCTATATCTAATATAGAATAAACATTGCCTAAATGGTCTGATAAACTTTAAAGGAGAAAGAATGATCAAGGTGCTGGTTTGAGCAGAATTTCACAGGTAAAAGTAAGTTTCATAGGATGTACCTTTAGTTAGAGTTCTGGTTTCAGGAACAACATCTCCGGTTGCAAGATTGACATGAGAAGCAAAACTTGCACCTATTTCCAACATGGTCTCTGCCAGTAGCTTCGGAACCAGAGATGAATAATCATCTGGTAAGGCACTCATGCACCTGCAAGCATCACACTCCTTAGCTAGAATTTGAAATTCCAGACAAACGATGCACATCTATAATATTGGTAGACTGTGCAATTGCAATTTTTGCGCATGAAAAGATCTTGTAGCTTGTTTTCTTTCAAAATATGTCCCGCCAACTTTTTATGATGTCAAAAGTTACAAGGAAAAAACATTATCATCCATTTATTATTAATTGATACAGAACGATCAAAGTATAGGAATTGCTAGCACCGAAGAACAGCAGTCTATACAATTTAGAGAAACACTTTATACTTCAAGCCACAGAAGGCCAGTTCCACTATATTAACAAAGGAAGTACTTTTTAAAGATACATTATTTGACAAACAATGGTGAACTGCACAGAAGAATAAAGTGCATTTGGAGAAATAGCCTGCATACCATTTCCATTCTTGCTCAAGGTAAAGTAAAACCTCATCATAGAAACTAGGTAGCCAACTGGAGAACGATATAGAAGAAGGCCTTTCAGCATGCTTTTCCATCTCTATTTTGTTTGTTCGCAGCCTCAAGTCAAAATCTTCCCAAAGCTTCCTCAGAGGCTTCAAGTGCATTTTTGTATAGAGAAGCTCCAGCGACTTGAACCTCCCAATACGAATAAGGATCCATCTCAAATCTTGAACAGCATCAACCTATAACATGAAAATTAACTTTTGTGTCAAATAAAATAAAATATTGGATCAAGCTGCTGAACAAGATTGATAATGAAAATGGAACCTTGCGGTTTGTAAGAGCATCAGAAAGGCGAGGTTGCACCATCACTTCTAGCCTATCTTCCAAGACTTCAAGCTGTTTCCTTACATTGGCGAATTCTGCAACCTGAGAGCAAAGGTCATGTATCAACAAACAAAATTTACAAAGTAGTATTCCCACGCATAAAACAGCAACAAGCTATGAAAGAAATAGATCAAAAGGTAATACCTCCCCAACAGCAGATAAGCAGTGCCTCATGTTAGCCAACGTTTCAGCAGCACGTGGAAGATCCCCACTAGCGAAAACATCCTCGACACTCGCACTTAACTGAGTCAAACCTGCTGCATCCTGTTAGGTGGGAATTTGGAAAATGAAATGGCAAGTTAAAACAACATTGTACATTGAAAAGAGCTCTAATAATTAGAGGTCCATTTTTCACTAAAAAAAATGTCAACCAATAAAGTATACCTGCAATGTCTCATATGCTGCTTCCATCCGCTGCTTCACTGTATCAATCTTTGCAAGAGCAGCTATAGATTCAGCAGAGGTTCCCTCAGCCTGGCATTAAAACCGATAATAGCCAAAATGAGCTCTGATCAGTTAAATTTTTTGCTGTTTACTTTACTATACATAAGGGACATAAAAAAATTCACCTAAGAGCTAAAATATACCAATGTCAAGAAGAGCGTGCATAGTAATACTAAAAAAACATAATTACTATATAACAATGACAAGGATTTTATCTAAAGCTATTGCGACTGGCTACATATACTTCTAATAAAACATGTTCTAATGGTTACAGTTTTTGAAATGTAGTATATATACACACATGATGAGTACACCCACAGTTATGCCCCTAAGTCCTACTTTTTAAGAATTTGCCATGTTCATGTGTCCGTATTGTATATGTGTCTCGTGTTAGTATCCATGCTTCATAATGTACACGTCTAAACTGATTCTCGCTTATTTTATTCTCAATTGAAACTACCTCTCTAACTTCTTACATATGCAATAACTTCTCCCTATATCATTTACCAGGCTATTCATCCATCTGCACATTCTCACTACAGTTCCGTCATTTGCAGATATATGTTTCTTAAGTGCCCAATATTTGATCTGTAAAGCTAGCATAGCTGGTCATTAGCAATCTTGACTACAAGCTCTCTTCAGTTTTATAGTAGTTTACAGTCACATGGTATTCTAGAAGCACTTTCCATTATAGCCCATATAAGATAATTCAATGAACAACCTCTTCAAATTGCTCGTCATCACAATAAATAATTGATCCTACATAAAAATCAAAATCAACATCTAACACAACTTTTATCCCAAATTTTTGGGGTAGGTTACATAAATCATTTTCTTCCATTTAGCTCAGTTAAGGGATATCTCCATAGCTACATTCACCACCCTCATGTTCTTTTTAGTAGCTTTCATCCATCTACGTTTAGGCCTACCTCTAGTCCTCTTAACTCCATAGATTACAATTCTATCATTTCTTCTAATAGATACCCATAAAGAACTTTGTTATTCATGCATGGACCATCTCAATCGGTACTCTCATTTCATATCCAATCAGAGCAACTTCAAATTTCTTGAGGATGCACTGATTTCATATTTTATTTCTTAGTAAATTACCACTCATCCATCTTAACATTCTCATTTCTCCAACACTTATTTTCTAAATATGAATATGTTACTTTCTTAATTGCCCAACATTCAAAGCCATAAAAGCATTGTTAAACTTATAGTCATATTATAGAAATTTTACTTCTCCTGTGGTATTTTACTATCACATAAAATTCCACAAATATTTCTCTATTTTAACCATCTCATTTTGATGTTATGCTTCACAGCTTCTTCAATTTCACCATCTTCATGAATTATTGATCCTAAATATCGAAACTGACATGTAAGAGGTATATCTTGATAATCAATTTGAAGATTAAGCTCATTCCTTCTCACCATACCATCAAAAATTATAGTGTACATATTTAGCCTTTGTTCTACTAATTATACATGGTTTAGATTCCAAAACTTCTCTCTACCTTTCTACTTTGGATGTTATCCCTTCTCTAGACTCATCAATTAGTTCAGTATCATCAGTAGAAAAAAAAAACGCACCATGGAAACTCTTCTTACATATACCTACTAAATTAACCTATAACTAAATGGATAAGGGCTTAAAGTCGCGATCTTGGTGCAAAATTATGGTAATGGAAAAACTTATCTCGCCTCTCAATATTCTCCCACGATAACTACTCTATTGTACATATCTTTAATCACATCAACACATATATAGACACTTCTTTCTTTTCTACGTTCCAACATATTATCCCATTCAACGCTCAATTATAAACTTTTTCTAAATCAATAAAACTGCATATAAGAGTCCATCAATCTTTTTATCAAATACTAGCTTCTATAGTCAAGTTCCCAGGCATAAAACCAAACTGATTTTCCAAAACAAATATTTCTTTTCTTATACTTTGCTTGATAGCCCTCTCCCAAAGTTTCATAGTATCGATCATAAGTTTAATTCTACAATAATTAGAATAGCTCTAAATATCACCTTTATTCTTATATATAGGTACTAACATAGTAATCCTGTATTCATCAGGCATTTTTCTAGCATCCATAATTTTGTTGAATAGCTTATTTCTAGAATCCATAATTTTGTTGAATAGCTTAATTAACCACACTATGCCTATATCTCCTAAACTCTTCCAAAATTCAATAGCAATATTATATAGTCCTATAACTCTTTCATTTTCATCTTCTTTAAAGCATATTTAATGTCACCTAATTTTATAATAATACTTATAGTTCCTACCAAGAATTGAATCATTAGATTTAATCTTGTGCTCTCCCGTATGATCTCCCTATTAAAATAACTCTTTCATCTCTCATTAACTGCATCCTCCTTACACACTCATAATACATGTATGTATGTATGTGCATGTGTGTATATATATGTATATGCATGCATGTATGTGTGTGCGTACACACGTGTGTGTGTATACATCTATATCTACATCTACATCCGTGTGTGTGTTATAAAGTTTACAAGTCATTTTCAGATGTAATTGAAGGCAAAGAGAGAAGATTTCACGAGACTCTGCTTGGTAAACTGGTCGATTGTGGGTCCTTCACTTTCATTACATCAATGTGGATTATCTCGAGAAATAGCAATAGAGCTTTTCCAAACATTTGTTATATATGTGTGTATGTATATACAGAGTAAATGGACAATTCACCGGCCGGGAAGAAAGTTTCTTCACCGCCGCTTAGGTGGCCCAATAAAATTATTACACATGGCGCCACTCAAAATGCAGTTAAGCGAATTCTTTTATTTGTTACCTTGAGTGGCGCCACATGTAATAATTTTATTGGGCCACTTAAGTGGCGGTAAAGAAACTCCTTCCACCGCCAATGAATTTCCCGTTTTCTCATATATGTGTGTGTAATCCTTCTCTCCCTCCTTAGTCCTTCTCTCCCTCCTTAGTTTATAACTTCTTAGTTTTTATATAGATTTTCATAAGTTTTAGATTTAGCCTCACAAACAACTTTTGTAGCCTCCTTTGCTAACTCATGTTTCTTTAAGTTATCTCATTTCTATTTTTTTTCCAATCCTTGAAAGATGTCCCACTTTAATAAATAACTAATGCTATATAGAGAAAATTACTGCCTCAAGTATTTATCTACGATTAGTACGAAATATAGTATATAACCTTGTTAGTTCTTTTTGTGACTTTGTTGAAGTTGCATCAAACAATTAATGCTTACAGATTTTTTATCCTGCTAATGGTAGCATTTGGATTAGCCTTCCTACCTTTCTACAATTAAAATAACCACTCGTCTCAACTAGTACAATACTAAAAGGTCATCAGCAAGTAACATACACTACGAGTCTCATTGTGATACAATGTAATTCATTTACAAGTGATACAAAGTGGTTAACTATAGGAGTATTGTTATGTTGTGCTTATACTCTATCATATACATTCTTAATCACAGATCTTGCAACTACTGGACTCTTTTTATTTTCCATAATCCACCATGTAATCTCCCAAGGATCCTATCTCAAGAATTTTCTAAATTAATAAAAAACTATATCTTGAATTTATTCCTCTTATTGAAAAGGGTTTTGCCATACTAAAACTTGTATTTTAATCTTTCTCCATTCCTTACCCTTGAAATCTTCATAACTCTGTAATCACATCATAAATTGTATTAGTTGGGATTAAAAAAATAATAACCTTTGTCAATCCATTCATTAGCCAGTCAAAATAGTATATGAACTTATTTAAATGTACTGAAATGCTCGATATTTAAACAGAAAATTAGAACATAGTCCTGGTATATTTTCACGTTTATTAGTTACTAATGGGAGGGGCCTTTTGTCCCAACTTACATAATTTTAGATGTGAATATACAGATATATAGGTTTTAGAGTGGATAAGAAAATAGGGAAGGTTGTAGGTAAGGTTTTAAACATTGTTAAAACCAATATATAACGTAAATATCGTAAGATATTGAGGTATATGCAATATTTTGTATAATAGGTCCGACAATGCCAATAAGCTACGCTTGATACTCCCAATGTAGATACCATAAATCATTGGTAGATATTTTAAACCTTGGTTTCAAGTGCCAATATGGGGGGACAACGCCCCCTCAAAATCTTTCTATAACTACTCTCAGTGAATTGGTAGCATGCACACTAGACCTCCCTAACAAATATTAAATTGACTTTCCAAATGACCTAAAATTTTCTTAGTCTTTGCTCAAACTCCTTTCAAAATAATTTTATCGTATGAATCATTAGCTTGGTAACATGATAGTTTGTGCAGCTCTGTATATCCCTTTATCATCAATTCATCATAACTGGATACTAAAAATGCTTCTTCATTGTTAAGCATTTTAGTAGTTTCCATAATTTGTTGAATATGATAAGACATACTAACCTCTGACTGCCCAAGTACCTCTACACGTTATACATCATTGTGTCCTCCCGGCCTTCCTCTTTTCACTCCCTATAAATATGCAAAACCTCATTAAACTTAAAATTCTTGTTATACAACTTATGAAAATAACTCCGAAGCCAATTTCATCTTCCTTTCTTTTGGGAGAGTTCATCTTTTCACCCATTAAAGACACACATAAAGTCCTCACTTGTTAAAAACCTCAAATTTTCTTCTTCCCAAATAATTTAAAAGTTACATATTATTATTATTGCCAACTTCAAATTTACCTCACTATCTACTTTCTCACTTTCTTTCACAAACTTTTTTTTACAAATCCTCATTATCCACGCACTTAAGAATATGTATTAAAAGAAAAAAGAGGGGTTTTTTTCCCCCGAATAATAACTCACCAGATTCTAATCTTTTATGCAACAATTTAGGTAGCTAATTGATAAACACCAAAAATAATATTAATTTGATCCCAATTTCAATCTTGAGAGAGAAAAGGGCACGTATGTAAATAATCGGAAAGGGGAGGGACCTTCTTGAGTTTCTGGAGGATGGAAGAGACGGCGGAGCGGAGCTGGATCGCATCGTCGCGCAGGCGGGCGACGTCTCGGATGGCGAGCGGGACGCGGCGGAGGGCGTCGGAGCTCTCCCGCTCGAGCGAGTCCGATAGCTTCTCGGATGCGGATCTGAGGTTCTCCTCCAGATCCGATAAGAAGCGGTCGATTGGGTCCTGCGGGTGGCGGGACTCGAGAGCGGCGTTGATCCATCGCTTCGGATCGAAGGCCTCGTCGGAGAACTCGACGAGATCGACGACCACCATTTTTATTTTATTTTATTTTTTTCTACTGTTAGTTGTGTTGCTGCTTCGATGTGAGTCCCGTTACCTCCCGAGGTAAAATGTGGAAGGAGGTGAGAAAACGTTTTCGGGTGGGTACAGTTACCGCCTGCTAGTGCTCACCAATGTTTTTAAGGGTTATTTACAGATCTGTGCCTTACATCTTTATAAATTATAATTTAGTCCCTCATATCTTCATAATTAGATTTAGTCCCCAAATCCTTTAAGTTACTACAATTTAATCCCTAGTTTATATTTTGGCCCAATTTTCCCTTTCTACCCCTAATTTTCACTTAATTCCCGCTTCCCTCTTTCCCTCTCTTCTTAATTCCTATTGGGATCCTCCCTTCTTCTTCTCTTCTCTCTCTATTCATTTTTTTGGTTCTCCCTCTCTATATTGAGATCAAATATATTATTCTTCACTAAATATGTTAAAGTTAGAAATGAATTTATCCAATATAGAGAGGAAGAATCCAATAAACAAATTTATATTTAGAATTAAAGATTTAATATATTTAGTAGAGAATAATACATTTGGTTTCAATATAGAGAGGGAGAACCCAACAAATGAATAGAGAAAGAGAAGAGAAGAATAAGAGGGAACCCAATAAGAACTAACAAGAGAGGGGGAAGAGATTGGGGAATTAAATGAAGGAAATCAGGGGTAAAATAAGAAAATTGGGCTAAAATATAAAATAGGGACTAAATTGTAGTAACTTAGATGATTTGGAGACTAAATTTAAATATGAAGATATGAGGGACTAAATTATAATTTATAAAGATGTAAGGGACAGATCTGTAAATACCCTATTTTTAAACATAAGCAGTGCGTCTCGGAGTCCAGGTTGGGGGTTTCTAAAGTAGCACACCTTTTTTTCCTCTTGAGCCCACTCAATAAATGTCGGGACTCAAAGCCTGAGTCAAACTTACGTCAAGTGGACTTACTAGGAAAAGTGGTGTGCTCATTTGAAAACTCCCGTCTAGGTTCATACTTTCATTAATCATAAATTAACAAAATAAAATTATCTTAGTTTTAATACCCTCACTAAGAAACTATATATATGTGTGTGCAAAAAAAAATATATCCAAGGTGACCTCATAGGGGAGTTGTTTATGGAAAAGCCCTAAATCTCAATATAGATAGTGTTTATAGCAAATTAAAATTGTTAATGGTGATCTCTATGTTAAAAAATGACAGTATATAAAAAAATCATGCATTTTTAAGTACACTTTGACCGTATAGTAGATATGTACAAAATAAACGATTTTTCAATAATAAAACACATAAACTATCTTGCTCGATGATAAAAAAGTGTCTATTGCATGAGTTTCTTCTATATTATATATTTAGAGTAAGAAAATTACAATCAACAGTTTGAATCGTTTACATAAAACCTTTATTTTGATATTTAGGATGCTTCCATAGACAACTTCCTGATGGCGCCGTCTTATATATACTTGCTTTCCACACACATATATAGACACACACTAATAAAAAATAAAATAACTACAAATAAAGAAATGAAAATGAAATCCGTCCACCATTGCCTGTCCTCCTCCTACTCAGTCCATTTGCTACTAGGGTAAATATCAATATTTCATTTTTATATTTTTCATATTTATTTATTTATTTTGAACAAAACCATAGCTCATTTTTTAAATTCGATCTTATTATCTATAAATGAATGCACGTGTCATATCATGAAGGAAAAAAAATGAATTTTGTGATTGGATGTACCAACTCTATCGGCCAATGATTTCTAATAACTAGTATCATCACTAGTTTCTAATCCACATTGATGTAATGAAAGCGAAGGACCCACAATCGACTCGTTTGCCAACCAGAATCTCACGAAATATTTTCTCTTTACCATCAATCACATCTGAAAATGACTTGTAAACTTTATAATACACACACATATATAGAGAGAGAGTAAACGGGAAATTCACCGACGGTGAAGGAAGTTCCTTCACCGCCTCTTAGATGGCCCAATAAAATTATTACACGTGGCGTCATTCAATATAACAAATAAAATAATTTCCTTAACTACCCTTTAATTGGCGCCACGTGTAATAATTTTATTGGACCATCTAAGTGGCGGTGAAGGAACACCCTTCACTGTCGGTGAATTTTCCGTTTACTCATATATATATATATATATAGAGAGAGAGAGAGAACGAGAAATTCACCGGCGGTGAAGGGAGTTCCTTCACTGTCTCTTAGGTGGGCCAATAAAATTATTACACGTGGCACCACTTAAAATAACAAATAAAAGAATTATCTTAACCGCCCTTTAAATAGTGTCACGTGTAATAATTTTATTGGGCTAACTAAGCGACAGTGAAGGAACTCCCTTCACCGCCGGTGAATTTCTCATTTCCTCATATATACACACACACACACACACACACACACACATATATATATATATATATATATATATATATATATATATATATATATATATATATATATGTGTGTGTGTGTATGTATATATGTGTATATATATGTGTATATATGTATATATCTGTGTATATATGTATATATGTATATATATATATATATATATATATATATAGAGAGAGAGAGAGAGAGAGAGAGAGAGAGAGAGAGAGACTCCAACTACAGATTATTATGGCATTAGAATAAAAAAACTAACATGACTTACAAGGAATATGAATCCGAGCTTCTTCCTTGTTTTTATTTATTTTTTATTTTTTTAAGAACATGGAAGTAGGTAGAAAGATATTGCTTAAACTGTACATGTAGTTTGAAATTTATATTTTCCTCGTTATTTAACATTTCAAGACTATATATCACTCATAATATTATATAATTTTTAAGAACTTTGAAATTTGGTGCCTAAGTTTATAATTAGTCACTCGAGATTATTTTAGGTGAGTTGTCTCTCAGTTGGAGAGTGACATACTACCAACTAGATGAGAGATAACTCAATTTCATACTTCAATAGCTAATATTTTTTTTCATTTCATTGTATTTTAATTATTGCAATAAGTAAAGGCTTTATGTAACTTTTTTATTCTTATTTATGTTTTTTCCCTCGCACATCTCTATAATATGAGAAGATTAATCTTGAGTTTTTAACCTATGATTTGTTTTTAAATTCTGGTTGAGCAGTTAGATTAGGGAAATTTGGGATGAACTTGTACAAATGTGCATCTTTGTAAATTTCTTACCCTTACCAATTTTTTCATGCAATTTTTACTTACTATGCAAATTTATACTCATTTTGAAACTAATATACTAAACTTTATGATGGTGTCCAGATTCATGAATGTACTAAAAAAATCGAATAATCTATCATTATCCATAGATTGAGATAATATATAATCTTTCTCACAAATTAAGACTTAACAAATATATGCCAGAGGTTATGGCTTAAAGAAATAATTATATAGTTTACTTAGATTTAATTTATAAATCTGATAACCACACATGTAGATTAATAGAAACTCATGTGTGCGTGTGAGTGCATATATATATAGAGAGAGAGAAATGTAAACGAGCTAATACCTCATGCAAATTATCTGAGCTGCAGGTTATTTCCACTATTTCCAATAATTTTTTTTTAAAAAAATTCTTTTGGATTATGATCTCGTCTCCATAGGGTTCACTCATATCCAATGTTTTGGATTTCAGTTTTGATTTGGTCCTCTATCAAGTTAACACAAAATTAATGGTATTTAATGAATAGAATATTTTGTATGCACTTGATGAAAGGGTAAATGAATTCAAAAAATTTATGAAATTTAATCCGAAAGAAGTTAAAGAGATAGAAATAGTAATTGTTAAAAAAATTTGAAAAAAAATCATTAGATCATTATAGTTTTGTCGCTAACTCACGTAATTTTTTCTGAGTTGGCGGCTCACTTATAGTAATCATATATATATATATATATATATATATAGAGAGAGAGAGAGAGAGAGAGAGAACGAGAAATTCACCGGTGGTGAAGGAAGTTACTTCACAGCCGCCTAGGTAGCCCAATAAAATTATTACACGTGACGCTACTCAAAGGATGATTAAGCGAATTCTTTTATTTGTAACCTTAAGTGACATCACGTGTAATAATTTTATTGGACCATATAAGCGGCAGTGAAAGAACTCCCTTCACCGCCAGTAAATTTTTCATGTTCTCATATATATATATTATCTTAGTTGATGAGACAAAAATAGGGGTAAATACCAAGTTAGAGTTATGGAGATATACATTAGAATCTAGAGGTTTTAAATTGAGTAGGTTTAAAACATAGTATATGGAGTGTAAATTTAGTAAACGATGGACCATAAACTATAATACTGTAAAACTGGATAGATAAGAGATACAAATGAACAGTCATTTTAGATATTTAGGTTCTATTATTCTGAATGATGGAGAGATCGATAATGATGTTAAGTATAGGATACAAACTGGCTGGTTGAAATAGAGGAGGGCAACATGAGTTTTATGCGACCGTAACATTCTATTAAGATTGAAAGGAAATTTTTATAGAACTGTTATTAGACCAGTTTTATTATATGGTACGGAATGTTTGGCTATAAAGAAACGTCATTCACAGAAAATAAGTGTAGCAGAGATGCATATACTCCGTTAGATGTGCGGCAACACTAAGAAAGATAAAGTAAGAAATGAAGATATTCGTGCTAAATTAGGTGTAACTCCCATTGATGAGAAGATGCGAGAAAATCGCTTACGATGGTTTGGTCATGTGCAACGTAGGACTATAAGTGCACCGGTTCAAAAATGAGAGTTTATCAATGTAGAACAAGTTAAAAGAATAAAGGGAAGGCTGAAAAAAATATGGATGGAGGTGATACGCAAATATATGGAATTTAAAGGTTTAAATAAGGAGATATTACTTGATGGAAATGAATGGAGAAGGAATATCAAAGTGATCGATTCAGCGTGATTCTTTTTTTGGTTCATGTAGCCTATCCCAAATACTTGGGATAAAAGGCTTAGTTGTTGTTGTATGTATGTGTGTGTATGTATATGTATATATGTGTGTGTGTGTGTATGTGTGTGTGGGATTACTGTAGGTGAGCCGCCAGAAAAAGTTACGTGAGCTAGTGGCAGAATTATAATGATCCAATGTTTTTTCTTCAAATTTTTTTAACAATCACTATCTCTACCTCTTTAATTTATTTCAGATTAAATTTCATAAATTTTGGATTTCATTTACCCTTTCATCAAGTGCATACAAAATATTTTATTCATTGAAAATCATTAATTTTGTGTTAGCTTGATGGAGGACCAAATCAAAACTAAGTCCAAGAAGTTGGATGTGAGTGAGCTTTAGGTGGTCGAGATCATAATCCAAAAGAAATTTTTCTAAAAAAATTATTAGAGATAGTGATAATGAACTACAGTTCAGCTAATTTGCATGAGCTGTCAGCTCATTTCCATTTCTTTCTATATATATCACATTATTCATATATTATATAAACTTAATGGGTTATGAAATATTAATATATACATATAACACATAATTAATTATAGCGCTCTGTTTGAGATATGCTTCTAAGTGGTTAAAAACTGGTAATTCTAGATTGGTCTCTAACAGGTTCAGGTGTAAACTTGATGGATAAACACCCTCATTCATATCTGTCCTCTCTAAATGATATGTTTGATATATTTTAGTGATTAAGTTCCATGGTGGTCAATGACCCTCCTAACAATTTGAATTTTTGCAAGTTTGAAAGTGCCATTATTTTAAAATAGGAATTTTTACATATCGGTCCCTTAATCTTTAAAAATTAGACTTAATTCCTAAAATCTTAATTTTTTGTTTTAGTCCCAAACCCTTAAGTTATTTCAATTTAGTCCTTGGGTAATTTTTGGTTCGAATTTCTTTTTGTACCCCAGGAAGCATGGAGTTAACAGTTATTTTCCTCTTTCTTCCTTCTTCCTCTTCTTATTGAGTTCCTCTTCCTATTTTTCTCATCTCGAAATAACTGATATTTCCCTCCCTTTCAAGAGTATAATAGGAAATTCGAACTAAAAATTATCCAGGGGACCAAAGTGAAGTTTGGCACTAAAACAAAATATGAAAATCTTAGGAATTAAAATATAATTTTTAAAAGTTTGAGGGATCGATATGTAAAACGCCTTTAAAATATTTGATACACATGTTACATTTCCAGCCCAGAGAGAAGCCCAAATCTGCAAATTTAAAAATGTCAAAGTACTCCAATGTAAAAAACACCAGAAAAGGAAACAATAACCAGTCGAACTCTCTCTCTCCCCCCCTCTTTTATTTAATTCCGTTGCCACCTCCACTCTTCTTCCAGTTTCTTCGGTTCCCAAATAGGAAATTTATTTTTTTTTTAGAAATTTCCATTTAGATCTCTCTCTCTCTCTAGCCGTCGATTGATCGATCGATCTCGAAATGAGCACCGGCGAGCTACTCGAAATCGATCCGCTCGAGCTCAAATTCCCATGTAATGCCTCTCCCCCCTCTCGATTCGTCCTACTATCATCCGATCTCGGTCAATTTTAGGGTTTCTCATACAATTTTCGGTTTGTTTCGATTAATTTTGTGTTTTTTTGGTTTGAGCAGTCGAATTAAAGAAGCAGATCTCATGTTCCATCCAGTTATCCAACAAGACCGATGACCACATCGCCTTCAAGGTAATTTTCTCTGATTTTTTTTTTTATGAGTTTTGATTATAAATAGTAAAAGTAAGATAACAATTTTGTTTTTTTGCGATTTTTTTGATGATTTTGTTCGTGATTTAGGTCAAGACGACCAGCCCTAAGAAGTACTGCGTTCGGCCCAACACCGGGATCGTTTTGCCTCGATCCACGTGCGATGTCATTGGTATTTTGTCCATTTATTGTAAAATTGGTCTCTTTTGACGTTATTGTTTGGGTGAAGTTTAATTGTTTAAGCTTTTGGTTGCAGTTACAATGCAAGCGCAGAGGGAAGCGCCTCCTGACATGCAGTGCAAGGACAAATTTCTCGTTCAGAGCGTCGTAGCCAGCCCGGGAACCACTGTGAAGGATATTACTCCTGAGTTGGTAAGCTTTTTACTCGGTTGTTGCAGATATAATTTAATTTTAATTTGAGGATATGAGAGAGGTTATTGCAACGTGACATGATGCATGCAATTGGGTCTGTTTGCTTGTCTTTTGGATATAGAGACTGTATGTTGTTCCAAGCTTTGCGTTTTGTTTTGTCAGCTTAACATGCCTTTTAAGGTGTTCTTTATTTTGAACTACGATGGATGTATTAAATTGTTTTAGTGAATTTTCTGATTAAATCTGGCCATGATGCATGTGATTTGGTCTTGTGTGGTTCGCTAATCTTGTTGTGCCATGCACTTTTTTTAAAAAAAAAAATTGAACTTTTTTTAAAAAAAAAAATTAAACTTTTTTTTGTCAGTTACGCCAAGGAAGTTTTGTTTTATCCAGATTGGCACTGTTGCATGAAATTGGGTTTTTTATTTTTATTTATTTTTTACTAGAGTGGTAATATAGACTTTCGTATGAACCATAGAGTTTTTCTTTTTAGTTAATGATAGTTGTTGTCATTGATAAATAACAAAACTGGGTATTGAAATAATTTAAAAGTATAAAATTATTGTTTTCTTAAAAGTTTGAAGATGACCCATAGGTTAACAGTTAACTTTGGAGGCTATGATCTGATAAATGAAACTAAGGATGTATTCTACCTATTTGAAACAATAAAACTTAGGATCCATTCATGAAATTGAAATTTCTTTACTTGCTAGTACAGCCTGTGGAATTTTCTTACTGGTTAGTCCTAGGGGCTGATGTGTGCAATTGGGGGTGTTTCGCAGTTTACCAAAGAATCAGGTAATACAGTTGATGAGGTCAAATTGCGAGTCATTTATGTGTCGCCACCTCAACCTCCATCTCCGGTTCCTGAGGGATCTGAGGAGGGATCTTCACCTAGAGCTTCAGTATCAGATAATGCAACCTCTCAGGAATTTGGCATTGTGAGTATCTGAGATATTTTTTTGCTGTTATAGTTGTTTATTTTACCTTCTCCTTTTTATGGTCCTAATGGAGCTTCTGGTTTTATTAGACATCTAGAGCATCTGCTGAATCACAAGAAAAATCTTCAGAGGTAAATTTTCTTCTCGATTTCTACTTACATGCCAATGAATGGATATTTTATATAATTTCAAATACTATTGGTTTACTTAACTTAGTATATGACTGTCACCATTTTCAGCATATGAAAAAAAGTAGTCTTGGTTACCCATTGCTTAACTGGGATTTCTTTTTAACTTTAGTATGCTGGTCCTCTGTTATACCTCCTCTGTGTCATATTGTTGAATGTGGAGTGCCAGTGATATTTGATTTGTTTGCATGGATGGTACATAGCTATACATATCTACAAATGCTTATGATTCTAAGTGCCAGTGGAAGGATATTGAAGCCACGGGAGGTACTGCGAGAGATAATCTTGGAGTAGCATGTATATTATTGAAAGTGTAAAAGGACAAGGATGGTTCATAAGGGACTTTTTAGATTACAATGCTCCATGGTTTTTTTTTTCTTTCCAATCTACCATGTCTTAATCTGTAATTTTTTGACATATATGGAAAAGAACAGGGGTACTGGCCAGCAGGAATTTAGTTTTTGGACATGACAGGCCTGATCCGTCCACTTTAGCAGGGAAGATGAAAACTGTGTGAGGTTTCAAGTTACATAAAATGCTTTTTCTAATTTATTACATTGGATAATTGATCCAGTTGTCCATTTGAAGATTAGCCAGATGTACAAATATGTCAGCACCTTGGAGAATTGGAGACGCAGATTATAGTTAGTTACTTCATTTATGGTCTTTCTTACTTTTTATTATATCAAGATCATATTTTTGCATTGTCCATGGGATGAAATAATGTTTTGTAATAAGATATATCATTTAGGCCACGTTACTACATCACTAAATCCTGCATAAGTTGCTGATGTAAAACCAAAAACATCAGAAGACTTTTCAACAAGTATTTATGGTCATAATATATTAAGAAAATAGGCATTCAGGACATTGTTCTAGAAAGATTGTTGTCTTGTTTCATCTATGTGAATCTTCCCTAAAGCCTACTTATGTTCCCCTGCAAGTTATAGTTGGAGAATACCATTTTTTTGTGAATATTGACCATAATTGTGTCTAGAAACATGTAATGAGAAGGATGAGTACACTGAAATAATGTTTTAATTGAAAGTGTGATTTTGACTAAGGTGAATGCTTGGTGTTGGATATTTTTTAAACTCTCCCCTAGCTGCAAATATTTTTTTCTTTTGTATACAAGCATGTTAGAAACGTGTCCTTACTAATAAGTTCTTAGGTGTTGAAGGAGTTCATGAAATTTGTGCCCTGAGTTTTTATTTTCTTGCAAAACAATCCCAAATAGAAATGTCAACCCTTGTTGAAATAGTTTTTAAATTAGTTACTCCATTGATCACCACATTTTGGTCCTGCAAACATAAGTTTTAACTTGAACTTATATCCTGGATTATCTATAACGAAATGCAGGTCACAGTAGAAAAATATAGGAAATGTTTTACATAATATGTCCTTCTGTACACATCCTCTTACATGGACTTCTCTTTGTGGGTCAGTGGGGAGGGGATACTTGTGGGTTTCTTTCTCTGGTTATAGACATTTATCCTAATGTAAATGGAAACTAGCATGATTTTTTTTGCAGACCTAAATTCGCTCAAAGTCCACTGGTTTTATAACGTGCTCCATTATTTGTTATTAGGGAATCAATGTGGTCTCATGGTGCAATACCACTACAAAGCTATTTAATTAAATAGCCAGGCCTAGAATCTAGAACGCTTCCTTATACAAAGGCCTTCTTAATGAGTTATTTAATAGTCTTTAAAAATATATCCCAGGACTAAATCCCTTGCAAATTGCAGAGCATGTCTATATTACCTTGATCGCTGCTGCAATAACTTTAAGGTGGGCAGTTTAACAGATACTGATATTCAAAATTTTAAGCTAAGCCTTGCCGCTTTAGTAATGAGCAATTACAAATTATTTCCACAAGACTAGAATGTGGAATTTTGTTGTAATAACTCATGCCTATGGATAAAGTCAACATACCCTAGAGCCCTAAACCATCAGCCACTCCCCTATCAGAGTCCATGTATGTGTATCAAGTCTTATATTACCGATGTTAGGAGATCTGCATGCCTTTTAATTCCTACTTCTGTTTACCCCTTTATCTTTTTCCAATTTCCATGTCTTCTTCTAGTGCTCTTTGGTGATGCATGGAGCTTGATGTCATTCTTGGTTCTTTTCACTCATGTTGTTAGTAAAGTTCAATGCTTACTTAGCACAAGAGCCGGAAAAGTTACGTTGATAAATCTGCGAAAGGTGCACGTGGCATTGCATATGAGATACGATGAGTGCCGTCATCATATTTAAAGAAAATAAGAGTTTTTTGTTGCAAAAATAAGATGGTTTGTATGTGTTTCGCTGCTTTTGCTTATAGGCCAGTTCTTTTGCAGGACTTATTCCAAAGTGCTTTTTAGAAGAGAAAATTTACATTTATAAAATGTTTGAATTTTAAAATTTTCAGTTATAAAATGTAAATAATTGGAATAATTTGTTAGGAAGCTTTGGATAAATGGATCTGTGGAAGAGTTTAGATAAGGTTCTTGAGTGAAAAATAGAGAATTCAGTTATGGGCGAATTTGTGAAGGATTATGCAAGATTAAAAATAGGAGAGAGAGAGAGAGAGAGAGAGAGAGAGAGAGAGAGAGAGAGAGAGAGAGTTTTCACTTAAATGCGCCTTTGTTTCTACAATTGAGAGAAGCTAAAAATTTTGGCCTCCTCTAGACATCTTTTCGGATTGTGTTTTTCTTATAAAATTCTTTTACGAGACGATTACTAGACATCTAACTTTAAAAGACAATTGTTTGAGCTACGAAATGATTACTAGACATCTAACTTTAAAAAATAATTGTTTGAGTCTAAGTGATGAAAACTTATATCATGTGTTGTACCAAACATACCATTGGTAATGGGTTTAGAGATGCTTTTAAAAGAGGTAGAAGTCAAGTAACTTTTAGTTTGGAACCACCATAGTTGTGGTAGCAGAAATCCACCCATGTGATTGCTTCTTTCTTCCCTTTTATTTTTTCTTCTTCCGAATGATCCCTTGTCAGTTAGCCTTATCTGTCATGAAATTTTTAATCTCATTTGAACACTCTCTTCCACACATCCATACTTACCTAACTTACCCAAATAAATTTTTTTCATATATTTATTATTGGTAAGGACATGTACGATGGATTTATAGCAAATGTCAGAACTTGTGGCAGTTTAATAAGTGATTTGTTTAATCAATTTGGATTGTATGAAGGATTTGCATTGAGTTCATTCTTATTTGTTATAGTGATGGATGAGCTTACTAGAGTTATTCAGAATAAAATACCTTGGTGTATGCTATTTGTTGATGATATTATCTTAGTCAATAAGGCGAGAGCAGGGGTAAGTGCCAAGTTGGAGTTATGCAGACAAACATTATAATCTAGAGGTTTTAAATTGACTAGGTCCAAATCAGTGTATGTGGGGTGGGGTGGGGTGGGGGGCAATGTTGAATGTACTTACTCAGAAACATCAATTTGCCAATTTTATTTAGTTTTTACCAGGTTGTCTGCACCTTCATTTTATAGTATAGTATATGGATATGTTAGTGCGGTGCTTAAAGTTTTTATTCTTACTATTTATCCCCAGCCAGGATAAAGGAGGGTTGTGGTAGGTCTGTGATAACCAGTGCAAACATTGCCACATATTATGGTATGAGCCAAAAATTGAATTTCGTTGGGTGTACACTATTAATCGACATGCTATACTAGAACTCTAGTGTTGTGAAAAGTGTGAGGGTTGCTATATCGTCGCCCGACTCAACATGTTGGGCACCGACGTGTTGTCATATATGAGAGGATTCCTACACCCTGTGAGCAGGTAAGGGTAAAAAAATTAGCTCATGAATATATGATTCAATTTGCCTGGAATATATATTATCTCATGGATAGATTAACAGAGTTATTTTATATTATGATTAGAAGTGTTAGTATTTTGTGTGTGCAGGAGGTTTAGTGGGTAGGAGAGAAAGCTAAAATTATTGAGCCTTGGGATTATAAAATTTGGTATACGGATAAAAATAGAAATTGTAATAAGGTAGGTGTGATCATAGTTAAATAGTTACTTGGAGATACATGGAGGTTAGGAGAAAGGGTGATAGGACTTTATTAGTTAAACATATTTTAGATAAGGAGATTCTTTAAGTTATTAGTGTCTATGCACTATAAATAGGACTTGTGAATATAGTATGTCAATTTTGTGATGATCTAGATGAGATGGTATAAGAAATAGCGCTATAGAAAAGCTCCTTATTGGTGGTTCAGCTTGATTAGACTTTTCTCACTCACCTTAATGGGCATGTAGGAACTAGAAATGGAGGATCTGGTTTTGGAGAAAAAAAGAAGAGCAGGTCATCTTTTCTAGATTTTGCATTGTCCTATAATTTGATTTTAGTGAATACTTGGTTTAAAAAGAGAGTTTCTCATTTGATTATTTTTAGATGTAGATTGAGTGAGAGCCAAATAGATTTCTTTGGAACTAGGAGGATAGATAGAGGCAATTGCATAGATTGTAAAGTTGCACCAGCGAGAGTTTAGTACTCAACATTGGCTCTTAGTTTTAAATGTTCGGATTAGAAGATTTAAAGATTAAATATAAGTTTAATCTTAAAATTAAGTGTTGGCAGTTAAAAGGTGAGCAAAGAGTCTTTGTAAATAGAATGATAAATATAATATATATATATATATATATATAATTATATATAATTACTTGAGTAAGAAAGAAATTCTAAAGACTTATGTACTATAAAGTGCATTAAAGATGAAGATTAGAAAGTCCTGGTTTGAGATGGAGAGATCAAGGAAAGATAGAGAGGTTATTTGATAGATTGTACAATGGTAATTTTAGTTAAGATTTGAGTGACTTTATTATTCAGTGTGAACCTTTGGGTTAGGATGATTGAACACATGTTAAGACGGACTATTAGGATATCAGAGAACCATTTGAATTCATATCGGGGCGATCGACGACAGAAACTATTTATTTGCTTCGTTAATTTATAGAGCATTTTTGAGAGAGAAGTAGAGATATGCATATGGTTTTTATTGATTTAGAAAAGTTTATGATAATATATCGAGAGAGGCATTATGGTAGATATTGATAAAGAAAAGAGTCTCCATCAAGATATTTATATAATTAAGAACATGTATGATGGGGTAGTGACAAATATCTAAATTTGTGGCAGTCTAACAATTGAATTTTATATCATAATTGGTTTGCATCAATGATTTGCATTGAGTCCATTTTTATTTGCTATAGTGATGGATGGGCTTACCAGAGTTATTCAGGATTAGATATTTTAGTGTATTCTATTTGCTGATGATACTGTCTTAATCAATGAGACATGAGTAAGAGTAAATGCTAAGTTGAAGTTATAGCGACAATCTTGAAATCTCGAGGTTTTAGATTAACTAGATCCAAAATAAATTATGTGTACAAATTTAGTAAACGAAGCATATGAAACTGTCATATTGTGACACTAGAAGATGCCAATGAGTAATCAGTTTAGATATTTGGGTTCTGTTATTCAAAAGGATAGAGGAATTGATAGTGATATTAAACATAAAATCCAAACTGGCTAGTTGAAATGGAAGAGCGTAACATGAGTTTTATGTCTTAATATTTCATTAAGACTGAAGGAAACTATAGAATTGTCATTATATTAGTTTTGTTATATGGCGCGGAATGCTAGACTATTTAGAAGATGAGTGTAGTAGAAGATGAGTGTATTAGATGAGTGTAGTACATGTTAGATACGCTATAACACTAAGAGTGATTAAGTGAAAAATGAGGATATTCTTGCTGAGCTAGGTATAGTCCTAATATAAGATAAGATGCGAGAAAATTTTCTACAGTGGTTTGGTTACGTGTGACGTAGACCTATAGATATACTAATTCGACAGGTAGAGTTTATCGGACAAATTAAACGAGCAAAAGAACAACTAGAAAAACGTGGATGGAGGTGAAACAAAAATATATGGATGGTAAAGGCTTAAGTGAAGATATATTGCCTTATAGGAATTAGTGGAGAAGAATTATCCCTGTAATCTATCCGATATGATTCTCTTTTGGTTCATGTACCTAAGTGCATGGGATAAAAGGCGTAGTTGTTGTTGTTTATGGATCTAGATTGGAGAAGAGGCGAACTTTTATATCTAGAGGAATAAAGTACGTAGTATACCATGGAACAAGTAAGAAAAAATCTACAATTACAAAGCATAATCTTTAATAATTTAGTGCCAAATAGTTTTCCCTAAGCAAGCACCTTTTTCTTCTTATAATATACTCATCAACAGTAACATTTTAGTCATGGTATACTGTTTGAATTAATATTTTTATAATATACTCATCAGCTTCTTTTTAACATCTATTGTGAGAAATATATTAATAACTAGCTCTTTCTATAAAATCTGTGCTTCAACTGAATAATGAGGTAAATGAATCATGTCCCCTGACCCTCACATGTCCTTTTGTGTGCCCCTTTTTTTTTTGTTGGGGGGGGGGGCACTTATTTTCCGCCCTGTGAATGAATATGATTACCTCGGACTTTCTTATGTATTTTTGAGGTTGCTTGTTAGGTTACATGATTTTAAGTTGCATGCCCAAGAAAAGGAGCTGTGCCTACTGTCAATTAGTTGTCAAGGTTTTTACGGATTGGGCCTTAAATTATCTGTAGTTACGTTGTCTGGATTTGACAGTACCTCGTAGCCTTGTTTGGCGAGTAAATTTGGCATGAGTTGGGTAACTCCTGCCAAACAGAAAAGGGCTAGGAGTTTTAAAGTATGAACTTAAGGGTTGAATTGGCATTTTATCAACAAATTATGCAAAACCTCCTTAATTTTTGAGGAGAGGGAGTACTCTGATGATTGATATTACACACTTGGTTCATTCCTTTTTTGGATTTTTTTTGGGGTCAACTGGTTTGTGTTTTATAGAAGGGACGAAGGTTTCAAATGAAATATACAGGTTTTAGATGGTTTGTGCAAGTGTCGATTTCTTTTTTTTTTTTTTTTTCTTTTTTTTGGGGGGGGGGTTGTGTGGATCTTCTAGGCAGCAAAATCTATTTGTTCACCACCAAGTCAAAGTCAAGAAAGTGGGAAATCAGAAAATTCCTGACCTAGTTAGTGAAATAAATGTTGATAACTGCAAACCCAATTGGTATGCTTTGCAATCAATGGGAGAGTATGTTGGCTCAGTACAACATATGGTAGAAATGAGTTATATGGGGGTTGGTTTGGATTTGGGAATCCAAATACAAACTAACTAAACTTGGTATGTCATAGTCTATAAAGCATGGAAACGGATAGTGATATGTTAGAATTAAAAAAAAAAAATCTTAATTTTAAATTTATAAAATCCTATCAAGTTATGGATATTAGTTCCACCGATATTTTACCTAATATAGCATTTAGGTTCTACTGATATAATATCCCTCTTATGTGAAAAGATTCTTTTGTCTCTGTAAAAAGTACATGACTTAAGGTGTTCGGCATAAGATCTTTGACAGTTTTAAAAGTTTTTGTGGTTCCGACACACAAATTCGTCCTCGGTTCCGGAGTGTGATATGTATTGGAAAAGTGTCATTCAAGTTGGTGTTTGATATGCATCTTATATAGAGACTCGTACACTTTGAAGTGTTCATGCTTCACAGTCCATAGAAAATATTTACAGGCTTCTACAACACAATTAACTTGTTTAGATGGTATTGTCAAGGTTTTAAATTACCGATAAAGGTATCTGGTAGATAATATGATGGATAATATGGGTCTAAGTATTGCCGATACTGCCGATTTGATTCGCTCGATATTATTGATTTCGATACCATAAGTAATTGGTCGATATAATAGTAATTTCGATATTTTAAATCTTGGTATCGGTGTCTCAAATTGATCTATCAAATTTGTACAGATTCTTAATGAATGAACTTACATGTAATAGAGGAATCTAAGTTAGCAAAAGAAAAAGGCTAATGCCGTAGTAAAAACCTAGACATCATTCTTGTGATCTTCAATTAATAACCTCATGCACTATTATTTCAAATATAACACTATCCATTATATTTGATCTATAGAAATATTTTCGGGATGAATCTAAAACCAAAATTTATACAGTAACTCAGAGCTTTCTGAAACCGATTCAAACTTTTTGAGGGGGTCAACCAAAATCAAAAGCGAATTGTTTTCTCGAACTTTTTTTTTGTGACCAACCTCATCTTGACGAGAAGTGGTATAAATGAGGATGATGACGACAAATAAAAGTTGGGCAGCTTTTGATTATGGTGGGGAGTTACAACTGGAGAGGAGGAAAGCTGCACATATGGTGGAAACATGTGACTGGAACAAAGGAACAGGTATGTTAGAGGGAACGGAACGATGGACAGTCTTTGGTTGGGCACTGGTGTCAGATTCTAGCCTAGTGTGAGCGTTGTTTCTATTGAGAGCCACATCAAAGAGCATTTCCTTCTGTTAGTAGAGTAGGAGTTGCTGAACAAATACTTAAATAAAGATAGACGTGTTTTATATGTTTTATGCTGAGACATTTCCTTATCAAACATCTCAAAATTTATTCTTTATCAAACAACTCAAATCTTCTCCTTTATTAGATAGCATATCCTTATTCGTTCTCAATGTTCTAAAATGCATTTTCAGTATGCATGCAGTCGAGAACCGCGTAATGCATAATCGGATTATGCGGATTACACGGAATTATGCGGAATATTAATATTTTAATATATAAATATATATATTAATATAATAATTATAAAAATGGATATATTAAGTACTATAAAACTCTAAAAAATTATAAATAATAACTGTAAGCATGTAAAATGAAGATAAATTGGCAAATTAAGAAATCTACATTAACAAATTTGATTAGAACTGTGTACTTTAATAATCTAATATTACATTAACAAATTAAATTAACACTAACACAAATTAAGTACCACAAGACCGGACCAGGTCTTTCGGACCTTAACACCCAAATTCAACAAAAAAAAATTCAACAGTTTTCTCTTCTCAATTTTTCTTTTTTTACTTCTGCAAACCCAGACCCAAATCTGGATGGAGAAAAAAAAATTACCTGGATGCCTGCAACTGCCGGAGAAGCTACCAGAGCGGAGCGGGGCCTTCGAGCTCCGATTGGATTCAAGGGCGAGAAGATTTAGCCCTTCGACTTCTCACACCTCAAAGGGCCGAGTCGATATGGCCAGGAAAGAGGAGAATCGGCCAGTTCGAGAGGTTGTTTTGAGTTTTTTTTTTTTGGGCCGGAGGTGAGGAAAGAAGACACTTGGTTGGAGGCGAAGAAAAGAAATTCCAATTTGGAAAGAACTACGCCCGATCGGAGGAGAGGAGAAAGCGATTAAGGGGATTTAGGGTTTTTGATTTGGGGACGATTTTTGCTGGCTCTCGCGACTCGCGAGTTCAAGTCGGGAGACAAAAATAAAAGGAAGTATTAACGGGTTAAGAAATAGGGTTGGGTTAGGTTTGGAATTGCAGACCCGTTAGAGTGTTAACCGCATAATCCCATTATGCGGTAACCCGCATAATGGATTATGCGCGGCGCATAACCCGCATAATGGATTATGGGACCGCATAATCGCCCTGTACGTATGGAGAGGGCGATTTCTCCGATTCCTTTGCATTCTTTGGCTGCATACGTTTATGCTTCCGCATAAGCCGGTTTTTAAAATATTGTTGTTTCTTCTTAAAAAGCCTCCTTGGTATCCTCCCCTTTAAACATTATTTTCTTTGTATAACTGGAACCAGCTACTGATCACTTCTTTGTAGGTCAGTCCAACTTCAGATTTGGTACATTTTGTGTTTTTTACACTTCTATTTTAAAAAAAAAATTTATGTGTCTTCAAGTATTTCACCCTTGATTCGAGTTATTTTTCCTTTTTCGCCAGGCAATGACTTTAATTTCAAGGCTGACTGAGGAGAAGAATGCTGCAATTCAACAGAATGCTAAGCTTCGGCAGGAACTGGTCAGTATGATAACTCTGTATTCTAGTATCTCTTACTGTTGCTATTCATTGGGCTGGAGCTTTATCCTATTCTCTAAACTAACACATGCTACAGAATAACAGGTCTAAACTATCTTGATATATGTTTATACATTAATTTTCATTATCCATGTGAAGGTTTTCTTGACCCTGTTCGTTCTTTGGGTGTCTTGAAAGATATAGGATTTGATTCTCCATAAATGTAATGACATTTTTTCCTCCTCAATATCTCATCGATTTTTGAACCTTTAATTTCTTCATCAACAGTTCCCAGAGCACATTTTTTTGTACTTACTTTTGGGCTAAGCTTTCTGCATCTTCGTATTTTCTGTGTCTCAGAGTGTGTTATTTGTTTGTGTGTCTGCGCTCACTTGCAGGGTCCAAGGATCATGGTATTCTAAGTTCACAATTTTTTAATTTATGGTAGTCAGCTACTCAGCATGTTCATCAGGCTAATAGGCTGACCAGAAGTATCTTTTAGATGGGAAAAGCCCGTGCCTATGTCCTTAAGCATAGATAGGTCTACTGCTTTGGTTGTCCTCTTGTTCCCCCTCAGTGAAGCAGCTTGCTATTTGAACATCATTTGGTAAAGGGGATAATTTTGTTTGTGGCTGTAAGATGAACGGTACATATCTTCAAGTAGGGGTATCTATTAAGCGTAACATTCTGATTATACATAATCAAAACTCTATAAAGCCTCTTTTCCCCTTTCCATCCTCTTGTAGTCTCCTTTCTCTATTTACTATCAGAACCAAGAAAATTGCCTTCAAGCTACCTCCTTAACGTTCTTCCTGCTGCTATAGGATCATGTGAAACCTACTAGGCCCATGTCTCCCTGCCCATCCTATGTAACAATTATTGACTGGCGTTCCCCTCCCTCCCCCACACCACCCACCACCCCCCCCCCCCCCCCCCCCCCAAAATAAAACCTCTTTTCCCCTTTCCATCCTCTTGTAGTCTCCTTTCTCTATTAACTATCAGAACCAAGAAAATTGCCTTCAAGCTACCTCCTTAACGTGCTTCCTGATGCTATAGGATCATGTGAAACCTACTAGGCCCATGTCTCCCTGCCCATCCTATGTAACAATTATTGACTGGCGTTCCCCTTCCTCCCCCACCCCACCCCCCCCAAAAAAAAAACACACACACACACCAAAAAAAAAGCCAACTAGGATTATACCTTTTACAGTGTTAACAGACAATCTTAATGTGTTAAGCAACTGCTTAGGTAACTGCTTAAGCAGTTGACATGTCAATCCATTTTGAATTTTAGCAAATGATTCTCGCAGTTATATTTTAATGGAGGGATTCTCGAGGTTCAGTATTGGCTGAATTTTGGAAGGAGGTCTAATTGTTTCAGCATATCACATCAACTTTATGACCTTTGGTTTCAACATTTTTAATTCCAATTCTGTTCTATTCGATGAACTTAAGTCGTGTCAATTTCATTACCCCATGTTGATAGCTCCACCTCTCAGCACTGCATCATTGGACCTGAGCTTGGATAATTAGCAATCTATTGTCAGGGCAATACAACTAAAATAATTCCATACTACTAGAATGATAGATGAGTTTATAATCTCATTCAAGCACACAAATATAATAGGCTTGGCAAGTTATCCTGCTCTGCCAAAATTGTACTAAGCTGTTGTACAGATCATCAGCTCCTTGGGCCTTGTATAAAAAAATTATTGATGTTTTAATGCCTTGTAGGTCCATACATATCTTGAACCAGTGCTATCTAACATCCTTAAGAATTATACCGTATGCTATCTGTTCATACAAAATGAACATATTGAGGTCTACAAGACTTGGTCCTGAATGCTCCGATGGCTGGAATTTTTTAGTGTCTTTCTTGGGTTTTGCGGACATTCGGACTCTTTCTATTTTAACTGTACAAGTAATTATTTCATCGTGACAAGGTTTTTGACAGATAATATTTATGGATCATGCGATCTTTCATTTTACCACTTGCTAGATATGATAAGTTTGTGCTGTTTCAAAGGAACATAAAAACCTAGGCTACATTTTTCTCGTCTTCAGGATTGTGATATTTGGCTTGTCTCTGCTGTATGCAGGAAGTCCTGAGGAAAGAGGTGAGCAAGCAAGGTGGTGGTTTCTCATTCATGTTTGTGGTGATTGTTGCATTGGTCGCAATCCTTCTCGGCTATCTTGTGAAGACATAAACTCCAGGCATCCCTCAAGATAACGGCCTCCCAATGGAGCAACTAAAAGAGCCGAAAAAGAAAAGGACTTGACATTATTTTCTTTGTTAGAAGTGTGTGTGCTTGTAGAATTCGGACTAACTCATTCGGGTTGGTTGGTTCTTTGTATGCGATTCTTGGCAACTGTCTGGGAGTAACTCCTTGCAATGTCGGGTCGTGTCTTTGTCGGACAGGTTCCTCGTTCAACTTCTCTTTTCTAGTTAGGGTTTTTGTGTCTAGTCCCTTGTTATTTAGCTTTTGCAGATAGGGTTTCAGGTATCTATTCATCATGATTCTTTCATTTCCAGTGAATTTGGTTTCTCAGATACCTGTTAGTCTTTGTTGAGTTTGACTTGGGACTATTTATTGTCGATGTAACTGGAAACTAGAGATGCTGATGATTATTATAATCTCAGTGGCTGCGTGTTATGCATGTTTCTATGTTGTTTTGAGATGGAACTGAGCTCTTTAGGCTCAGTTCTTAATAAACAAAGCTACTGGCAGTTTGTGATAGCAGTTGCTTGTGAGATTACAAATCATATTAGAACACTACACGACATGTGAGCGGGGTACTCTGAGCCAATCATTTCTCACAGCCCCAACCTGGGCATGTTTGATTATAGAACAATTTTCCTCAACCCAGCATGTACTAAAACATGTACTAGGACTAGGACTAGGACTGTATTATAATACAAAATAATTGTTCTCAATTTTTACTGTATCAAACCTCTCCGTCCATAAAATTTCCGATAGCTTTTTATCTGTTTTTTTCTATTTTTTTTTTCTAGATGATGTGCAATCACAGGTTTGAATATTTTCTTAACTAATACATATTATATCATTGTGATTTACACTAACATATACTTTCTACTGATAAAAAAAAGAACTGAACAACTCACCAATTTAATTTACGGCGGAAATTTATGTTTGGATGATTTCCACTGAAAAAAAAGAACTGTAACAACTCACCAATTTAATATACAGCGGAAATTTGTATTTGGATGATGTTATTTTTTTTAACAATATTTTTTGAGGTTGCCGCCCGAATCTCTCAATCAGCCACAAGTTAGAATTTTGAAATAAACGTTCTTCCAAAGAACAATTAATTCAAAATCCATGATCAAGAAAGAAGACCCATTGAAATTTAGCCTTTTGTACGAGATCGGATCCCAAACGCTAATCATCTTTGATGAGCATTCTCTATCTTTTTTTTTTTGGAGATCGGATCCCAAACGCTAATCATCTTCAATGAGCATTCTCTATCTTTTTTTTTTTTTGGCTAACAGTTATTCAAGAACTATATTCTTTCGTATATCGTGCACTTGAAAATATTTCTTATCGCGAGATTAACAAATCGATGAGAAAAGTTTTTCTGTCACACAAACTTAAACACCAACAAAAAGTCCTCATTTGCATTAAAATCAGTATGCATGTTCCTCTTCCTCCAAATATATTAAACATGAATCCATGCAAAAGATGAAAACCAAAAGCCAACATCTCGAAAGGAGTAGATATTTAGTAGATGACATTCACACCAACAAAAAGTCCTCATTTGCATTAAAATCAGTATAGATATTTAGTGGATGACATTCACACAAACAAAAAGTCCTCATTTGCATTAAAATCAGTAAAGATATTTAGTGGATGCATGTTCCTCTTCCTCCAAATATATTAAACATGAACCCATGCAAAAGATGAAACCAAAAGCCAACATCTCGAAAGGAGTAGATATTTAGCGGATGACAGTCACAAGCAGTGGGCACTCAAGAAAGAGGAACATATGCCTAAGTTTCACCTTCCAATGCAATTCTCTGACCAAAAATCCTAACTGAAGCCCACACAAAGACCTCGTATAAGTTCCTAATTCCAACCAATACCCCAACATCGTTCCATATAATAAACCCTAACACCAAACCCTAACACCAACCTTATTGTCATGACCAGAGCCATTAAAATTTAGAAACTTGGCAACCGTGCTTCAGAAACAACACCACCACTACGCCTCCACCACATGCACGCACGCGCACACACCCGCCCACCCAACACACACACACACCCGCAATGTAAAATTTGTTTCCTCTGTGTACCAAGCCAGCCCAACCGCACTAAGGACCATCAAGTTTAAGAGTAATAGAGTTTCACAAAACACAGAATTTAAACATGAAAATGAAAATTCAGTGATGCCCATCAAACAAGTATAAAGACAACAGAATGCCTAAAGGATGAGGAAGACTACATTGTTTCAGACAAAAATGGAAGAAACTATATAACTCATTGCACAGATGATGAAGTGATCTGAACAAAACAAATTAAACTTTCGTGATCTTGGATAAACTTGTAGACTTTGCCAGAAAAACCTAATCTGACCAGTTAAAGAATTGGAAGATATTATAACCCAGAGACTCGAAAATTTCTCAAACCCATGCAGTATAAGTTTTAGAACTTGAACAAGATTTGAATCTCATTTATATGATCCAGCATGATCCGGCACTTCACAATGTGCTCAGCCTGGAGGAGTCATCTGGGGCGCAGTTTCTGCCCAAGAACTTCGTTATTCCCTCTATTCTCTTTTTCTGTGTCATTCTTTACAGTTTGAAGTTATGTTTGGGCTCCGGAGCAACAAGCAGCTAAGTATTTGTATAAAACCCATCCACCATGTAAATCTTTCGAACTCAAACCCCAAATAGAGGTAGAGCAATCTTTATAAAAGAGTATGTAAGTGCACCGGTGAACACGTAGCTATCAACTCTATCAAGTATTCCGCCTGCACATTAATATACATCATATTAGTGAAACAAATTCTGAATGAATCAAGCAAGATGGAATTTGTTTATGAAGAAAGGAATATGGTTACCAAACAGCAAAATCTGACCTGCATTTTTTGAATTTTAAGGTAAGTGTAGACTCTTTTGGATTACTATAACATCCACTACGTAGGGTTTGGTTTAATCATCTCTCCGGAATTCATTCATTTCTAATGAAATGGTCCAGCAAAATTATTTAGGAAGAAAGGAATATGGTTACCAAACAACAAAAACTGACCTGTATTTTTTTTTTTCTTTGAATTTTAAGGCAAGAGTAGAATCTTGGGGTTACTAATAATCATCTTTCCAAAATTCATTCAATTGTAATGAAACATATGAAATGGTCCTGCAAAATTATTTCTCTTGGACCAAGAAAAAAGATGATATACAGGCAATGATATAATGTGATAGTGAGCTAAGATTCTTACTGTGAACCAGCCCAATCAGTTAACTTGATGACCAGCACCATCCATCTTGATTATATATCATAAGTGTGTAGAAAATTTTGTAAAATTTCGAGCCTTCTAGTAGTATATCAACTATTTGCAAAATGATATGGTTTTCAAGATATCTAAATAATTAACTTTATTGGACTAGTTTGCTCCATGCTTTAGAAGGCTTCTAACCATCCAAATTTATGCATGCGAATTTAGTGATATGTAGAACAAGATGAACGGCGTCAATCTTTGATTAACTAACTAGGTTAGCTCACGATGAAAATCTTCACTCACAATCTCAAAATATTATTAATCATACAATTGATCATAAAATCATGGTTACACATAATTATATACTATGATATTTATTGTGGGTAAGTAGATAAAGTCCAAAGAACTTCAGTTTTTTTTTATAGCTTATATATCTTTATATGGGAAGGGTTAAAATCGGAAACACATACTGACAAATCCAAGGACCTCAACTTTCTCTTTTTAATGTAGTATAGATATATATTCTAGTGTCATGTCACCATGCCCTCTTCCTCCAGATGTTTTAAGGCATCACCATATTACATGATGATGTCTACCCCTTGTTGTGCCCTTGCTTCTCAACTTTACTTCTAGATTTATACTCCATACCTAATCAGACTTTAACGAAAAAAATGCTTAGATGATGATATCATTGCATAAATTATGCTTACAAGTCATTCATGTCCTGTAATTGAGTTTTAGTTTATTGAAGGTTTTCCTATGTATTTTTATTATAATGAGAAGGAAGGCACTCTCTTCAGTGCCTTCACTGCCTTCCTACGAGAAAACCTTCTCTTCATCATCTTTTTCCTATTAAACATGAACACAGGTATGGGTATGCACACGGATAGGAGAAATGTCAAATTTGCAAAATATAGGGATCATGATACAACAATATATATTGACACAAACAGAAAAAGTGACATCTAATACTAAAATTTTAAATGCATAACCCAAATGAGGTCGTGATTATTTTTCATCCAATAGTATCAATGTTGTCACTTGCCATTGCCCTAAATAGCTAATATAAAAATAAAACTGAGCATAACAAAAAAGTGGGAGACACGTGCACCTGTCCAAGAAGTATCTTTAACTTAAAAATATATTATAAAATTGAGGCCATGATGGAGAAGTATTCAAGTAGTCCCACAGTGGGAGGTGTTCAAGTAGTCCCACAGTTACTGGACACTTTGTACAGATATACGTGTTTGCAAATCCAGTTTCTGGCACCAGGGCCATAACATGTCTTGGAAATATAGAAAACTATCCCAATACATTCCAGAAGTTTATTGGACACTTATAAAGATATTTATCCAACACCTAAGGGAAACGGTATTTGGTAATAAAGTATTAAGCATCGGAAACTTTCAAGCGATGGTTTTTATACAAACTTTTATAGCATATTAAACTTTTAGGAAACCATATTACTTGATAAGCATCAAGCGTCCAACACTATTGAGCAAAAATAAATTTGGATTCTTCTTGGAAATGGTAATTTGCATTTGAAGACACTTCATAGAAGTAGTATCTTTCATAAGGACATTCGCTGGAGACTATATTTGAAAAATATAAAGAGCTTTTGCAAGAAAATCTAAAGTACTTGTTAATGTATTCTCATGAAAAAAAAAAAAAATAGTTTCATTATGTTACTCATAAATAAGTTTTATAAACTTATATTATCATACTAGTTGATAGATATATAATTAAACTGCAAGATTATTTTTAACATATTACTCATGTAATGAGTAGTAAGCTGCACCTTTTGAGACATAAGAGGTTGTGTCTAATGGCGAATGGCAAAGTAAATTGTTGATCATATGATATTAAAGGTTAAAAACAGTACATAAACAATCTTCTAAATCAAAACAATTGAACAACGTTTGTGTAGAAAAGTTACAACAATATAGAATTTACAAGTGTTTCAAATAGGGCCTTTTGGTAATATAGTTTTTTTTAAGTCTCATATAAATTTTTCAAAAGTTTACCATATCTCATATCATGTCTCTTTAGCACTGCTCTAAAAAGCGTTTTATGCGGACGATTATACATCCGCATAATCATATGTGGATTTAAACCTATGTAGAATTAAGAAATCACCCTATTCATGTGGACATGACAATTAATCGTTCTGAATGCGGATTATGTGCCCGCATAACCCGTATAATCCGCATACGGATTTACTTTGTTTATGGTTTTGAACCCGAAAAAATCTGACCCACTCTCTTAAAACCATTAGCTCCTCGGACGCCCAAATCAAAACCCCTATCAATCCCCAATTTCTCGATCTCTCTCCTATCTCGCTCTCGTCTCCGCTCCTCGATCAATCCCCAGTTCATCGTATTCGGTCATCTCTCGTCTTATGTCGCCTCCTATCGTCTCTCACCTCCCAATCGTCCACCACACACGACTCTCTCCCTTTCCTCTTGAATTTCTTATTACCGACTCTAATCCGATTCTCTCACCACACCCACACCCACACCCACACCCGACTCTCTCTTATATTTAATTTCCGATCGCCGACTGACCTAATTCTAATCTAAATCTGGTCACCACACCCTAACCCGACTCTCTCTCCTCTCCGATTTTCAATAGCCAACTCTCTTTTCTCTTCAATTTTTGACTCTCTTCAATTTTCGATCATCCTCTTTAATCTCAGCTGAACCTAGTAATACTCAACTTGAGCCAAGCTCTCAGCTAAACAACTGTGCATAGATTGTATGGTCACTGTAAAGATACTTCATCTCTTCAATCTTGATGAGGATTAATTTGACTAATTTTTATGAGATTAGTGTGATGTTCAGTTCATTATGAATCTCTAATAGTTTATTGTGAACTTGTTAATTTTTTTGAATCCTTTTTTGAGGATCAATTCACCATGAACTTGTGATAATGTGATGTTTAATTTTTGTGATTAAGTGAAGTAATGATTAGATGATTAGGTATTTTTTTTGTTATCAAAGTAGAAATCATGACATTCAAGGAACACTATATGGACATAAACAAATGAATAAAAAAGAGAAATTATCAAATTAAACACCATGAACGGGTTTAGGTTAGATGATTAGGTTATTATCTATTTTTTAATGTTTTTTCCTAATATTCTTGAATTTTATATCACTCAATATATGCATTTTTAAGTATATTATATTAATATATATTAAAATATTAATATTTCGCATTATTCCGCATAATCCGTTTAATCTTTGTGAAATTCTCTTATGCATTATGCGCTTCCGAACAGCATGCATTATGAAAAAGCATTTTTGAACATTGTTCTTTAGTACCACAAAAGTTTCTGAAGAGTATTATTGCTCTTTTGTTTTAAAGCTTTCGTTGAGCTTCATATAAGTATCTCAAATATTTCTCTATCATATATAGTCTCTAGTATTACAAAAGTTTCATATAAGTTTTACAATATTTTTTCTTAAGTTTCTCCAAGTTTGATAATATCACATTTTTATGATCTTTTTGGGGCAACGTATCCCATATCCATGTCCCATATTGATATCATGAATTGGTAACCATGTGTTTAACACATATCGTGTCCAAAAAGTGTCATTGTCAAACATAGTTTGGTAAGGACATAGCGAATTTTAGAAGTACCCGTGCTACATATGTTTTTTCTAATAGCTTGGTGATAATGAGGTTGCAATTGCATTATTTTTTTTCTAATATTTTGATAATAATGATGTAACATATCTTATTATTTTATGTCATCGAGACATTTTCTCCATATAACAACAGCTTGAGGATATTGTTTAAAGACATAATACTAGATAGAGTTAACAAATAAAAAAGTTCATTAACCATTCATAGATTAAAAAAAAAGGGAAGAAAAGAAAGCATTTATTTTCCTCCCACTGAATCTCAGTATTTTTAATTGCATCATTTAAGGACTCTCCCAGCCTTCAAGGCATCTTTATAATGTGAGTGGTGTAGTCTTTGTGACTTCCTCTAAGAAAATCCCTCTCCATTGACTGTTTCTAAAATGTAGATTCTATGGCCTTGCAGTGACACATTAATTATGAAAGAGAGTTAAGATTTAAGAAGAAACACTGGAAGAACTGAGATTCATCCAAATAGTTCTATTTTGATGAACATCCAATTCTTATTAACAGCTTAATTCTGAACTGATGAAAGAAGAAAGTCCAAGGTAGGTTTAAACGTGGAATATAGGAACTAATGTTGAAAATAACGCGTTGTGAACCTGTGATACTTAACGCAAACCCAGCACCATCTACTTATAAATGAAGGGTTTTTCAACTGAATCAACCAGGCAGGGCAAGCTGGGGGGGGGGGGGGGGGATCATCTCTCTTTTTTATTCTTCCTCTTCTTTCTCATATCGAGACTCTAAGGCAAAGACTTCTTTTAAAAGAGAAGCATATAAGGCCTTTAATCACTTTCAAGAACTCTTGGTAGCTAATGATTCCACTGCCGAATCAACTTTCTCAAGTTTCATTGTAAAGATGTGGGCTAAGGTAGCTAAGAAGGTAGGTCTGATAGCACTTGTCGTGGATAACCAGGAATGACAGAGTTGATCGTGTTGCTTGTAAATGATGCTTGCTTCATGAAATATCTGTTAAGGCAAGGCAATTGCGTGGCTACTAGAAGGGGAAGCGATTTTTAACAGTTGAGAGAAATGTATTCACCTTCACGGTGTGTTTTTTGCATTATTTTTATGTTATATTATAATATATTATCGTTATGTCACGTTATTTGCTATTTTTATGAGTAATTTCCAGATTGTTATTAGTTATTTATTTTAATTATTCGCTAATTGCTTCATTTTTTTGCTTAATTACTTATTTTTTATTTCTTTAATTGCTTTTGAAATTGCTAGCTTGCTCATCTGTGATTGATTGCTTGTTTGTTGTAATCCCTCTCTAGTTGCCGGAATTTCTTAGTTGTTGATTCATTAAACTCCCAGCCGAACAAAAATGTACAATTATAAATAAAATGAACTGAGCATTATAAAAGAAAAAATTACAATATTGGTGATGACTGAAACTAAAATAAATAAATTTAAAATCTTGTTTTCGTGTTTGATGATAATTAAATTATGATAATTGAATTATGATTGCGAACCTAATATTATCTATGAAAATAAATATGAAAATTATTATGAAACTTATTAGAAACTTAGAACAACTTCTATTTGTTATAGAATTTTTATATTTAAAAAAAAAATTCATTTTCTAATTTATAAAAATTACTATATACAACTTTAAATTTAGTTTTATTAAATAAATAGGAATTTGCATAACCTAAATTATGTATCATGCTATAACCAAACAGAGACAAACCATTGGATTACTGTCATCGCTAATTAAACATAGATAGGGTTTCCATTTATATCATAAGATGACTTAATCTCAAATTTTCTCATGGCTCAGAAACAAGAGGATATAACATGTCCTGTGAAAAAGCATGTATATACTCTGTGAACATAATTCTAACCAGTGCCTTACATGGTGGCCAACATGGAAATTTTGGTCTCGAGTTGTCATGCCATAGCAACGGTGGCTTTCTGTGGCGTTTAGATTCAAGGCAATAAATATTGCAGTCTAGAATCTGATTTTTCAAATCCCATGGCGACATCTTATGGTAGCAACCTTCTGGACCAAAACATGATTTGAACATCGAATTAAGAATCACATAAAAAATTCAAGTTAGATTTGCAAGGACAGACTTCGAGCTATAAATTAGGAAGGACAGCATTTCATGCTAGAGTTTGGAAGGTCGGATTTCATTCTTGAACGTCATAACCAATGAATGATAGGCGTTAGTCTATTCAATTAACAAGTATATTAAGTACCCACTCTTCCAATTGATATGTCAATAACGGTCTCATCTCACGTGTTTCAGAGGAGCATGATAGACATTTTTAAGGGTTCAAAAAAACAAGTTTAGAATATATCTAATTCTTCAATCCCCCAAGAAAAATTCTTTTTTTTTTTTTTTCGATTTTTTTTTTTAATCTGCATGGTGAAAAAATCCATTGTTCAGACAAGGCTACAGAGAGTGAAGCAAGGTGCTTCAAACTGTAGCAGAGTACTTATATACAAGGATCCCAGACATATATGCATGCAAAAATATTTTTACACAAGCGTAGTGTTGCATTTAATTGGCAATATATGATTATCTGACAAGGATGTCACCTGGTTACTGTACAATATATGAGACTCAGATGCTACAGAGGTTAGGTTCGGCTGCCAAATCCTTTTCTCAAGATATAAAATGGACTTCAGGCCGAGGTTCAGGCACTCCCGACAAAACCATCAACACCAAAATGAAACCACCTAAACCTTGATCCGTTCTTCAGGACTTGAAAACCATCTCAGATAGCAATGTTATGATAGAAATACCTCTCATGCAAATGTCTAAATTTTCATATAAATTTACTCATTTACTACTGGAGACATTCAAACTGGTATGAATAAGAATGCATCTCTCAGTTACTAGACGGCTAACAAAATTACTCGATGTATGTTGCAAAATATTGGGAAACTAAATAATGGATCTCTTCCAATTTCCTTCAGCAATGATGTACAATCTAAAGTTTCACATATACAACCAGAAGATGGGTAAATATGACAATCTAATACATACTGTTCCCAAAGGGAATGAAATGACATTCTGGAATTAAAAATACATGTAAACAGCATCTGCATCACACATGTATAATTTTTCCTTTTGTTTACCAATGCAGGCCACACATTATTAATGAGGCCAGCACACAGTAAAACATGGAAAGAACGTAATGCTAGTTTAGTTAAATAATAGAGATAAGAGCCCTTGTGTTCAAAGACGACGTGCCAATTTGGACTTTTCAATCATGCCAATAAACTAATTAACTAAATGATAGTGACATCACTAGTCATATTGACTGTCAATGTTTTGGAACAATTTATTTTAAGTAAATCTTTGCAAAGAAAAAATATTTACCATGTCCTGGTATGAGAGATCCGGAGTCTTTAACACCAGCATCCCTTTTGATCATCGACTCTATAAGATCCCCAAAAAGAGATCCCATGAAGTTGAGAATTCCAAAAGCTGAAGCACTGAACAAATAGAAAATTTGAGTTAAGCTGCCAGCACTACTTGGGTAAAGAAATTGACAATCCATCACGAGAACGCGCGTGCACACGCACACACATATCATATTTTGATGTCTATGGGCAAATAAGCCTATTTGCTTGAATATGTGTTGTGGCCCTTCCAGGTGAACCAAAATGAAAGAACGTAAGCTGATGACCTAACCAAAGCAGGACATGCTGCATCATGAGAACTTTATCCGAGGGAATCGTTATGATGTAAAGGAAAATCTCTGGAAATAACAAATATGTAAAGAATATATGCAATATGCATCACTTCAGACACACACGTTAAGGTACATCATAAATGTGAGGCTACATCTTGTTGCTTTGAAGAAGAAGCCCAGTTAGAAAATAGATAGGCAGATAGAAATTATAAAAGATGCTGCCAAAGGTAAATAGCAAAGGCTGATCTTTGCTTGGCCCGTGGGCATGAGACAATTCTGAGAGAGTAAACTTGTAACTGGGGATATGCAAAGGTTCGCAAATTAAATAGACATTGTACTGCTTGTACATCAAGATAGAGCCCAGGTAATTTGGGAGCTTCAATCATGTGAATCTCTCAAATCACAAGTTCTAGTTTAACAAGGTTTTTGGAAAGAAGGTCATAAGCAAACCTCAACAATTCAGGAAGATCAACAAATGATGGCAAACAGAAGTTTACTATATGCATTTTACTGTTACTAGTATTTCATTTACATGGCCTCCTAAAGTTGTCAGTCAAATAAGCTAACTATTGCCTGAAATGCAACTGCAGTGTTCTCTATCTGGTTGCTTTTGGTGTTGAGTAATATATTGCTTCAGTAAAAGGTGGCTTAGAGTAACGACAAGGTTGTTCAATTGCAACCTGGGGTACATGGGTTTCAAACACCAGAAACAATCTCTTTGCAAAGCAAAGTTAAGGTTGCATATATCAAGCTCTCCCCAGACCCTACATGGAGGGTGCCTCAGGGTTGCCCTTTTTAGTAATATATTGCTTCATGCTATGGCAAGTGACATCAATATTCTAAAGAAATTCAACAACAAAGATGATGCTGAAAACCATGAAGCAATGACAACATAGGCTAAACAATTAGGAGCATATTATAACTATATATAGAAGATTAAGCTAAAAGAGGAAATGAGCATTAAGGAATGGTTGAAGATGACCAAGGATCAACCTTACTGAAAGCAGGGAAAACTAAAAGATCAGGACAACCAAAAAAAAAAACAAAGGAATAATGTCATGATTGTCATCTCATCTTCCCTCTAGAGAATGGATGGTCATTTTCAGATTGCCCACTACTTTAGAAACCCTGAATTTTTAAGCATAAGAATGGCACATGCAAATAATTATGTGGGTGGGTGAGTTGGGGTGGAGGTGGTTTGGTACAGAGTTGCATTCAAATTTTTAACCAAAACCAACCAAACTGTAATTGCCAGTTATGATGACCATCTAATTCCTAAAGAAGGGAGTATCCAACTCTGGAAGGCAGAGTCAGCTTCCTGAAAAAGAAAAGTCGTTGGAGCTTGGTGGGCCACACATTACAGAATATCAAACTAATGAAGAAAACTTGTATTTTCAATTGTAACTTCTGGTGATTAACTGGGTTACTAATTTGAGGTGAAACAAACTTGAAGGGTTTAAACTGGAGAGGTGCACAAGACTATTTAGTTTTTTGGTGGGACCAACGTACCAATTCACAAGGTCGCTCAGTCCTTGGTTAGCATGACCTGAAAGGAGATGCAAGAGGGAAATGGGAAAAAAAAAAAGAAGAGTGACAGTTGCATGCAATAAAGGCATGACAGAGGAAAATGTTCGCAAATCCAAGGTAATGGTATAAAACACAAAGCAAACTGAGGGCAGTTATGGGTGAATCAAAGGTTGTTGCATGCAATAAAGGCATGACAGAGGAAAATGTTTACAAATCCAAGGTAATGATATAAAACACCAAGCAAACTGAGGGCAGTTATAGGTGTATCAAAGGTTGACCAATAAGCGAGGGGAGGAGAAGTCTGCAACCTTTCTCTGATACTAAGCTGCAACCCTGTGACAGGAGAAAGTTTATACATGGGAAGTAAGACACCTGCCTATATGGATTTGCTAGTGAAACTATGCAACTCTGTGACAGGAGAAAGTTCACACATGGGAAGTGAGACACCTGCCTGATATGTATTTGGTTGTGAAGCTATGGATGCCATCTTCATCCCTTGCATGACCCCATAATAATGCTTGACCTCATTATAATAGGGTCTCAGAGAGTAATAACAATATGATCATCAGATGGAAAATTATATTTTATAATCTAGTTTTTTCACCTTTTTTCTGGGCCAAGTTTTTGTCAAAAAGCATATATTCAATGTGCCCGGGTTTCAATGTCTAGGGAAAAGTGAAAAGTAACACTTTGGCCCATCTTTAACATAGCCATCACATATCCACAAATTTGAAACACAATTCAGTTTAAGACTATTTCGATATCGAACTCAAAATTCAATTTAATTGCAGCAGTTGATAATCAAACACCACAATTGATTCTTGATGAACTTTTAGGAGACAATGCAAGAAAGTGTGCAACATAGTCTCATCATGTGACTTCAAGCACAATGAGAAAAACCAGTATTTTTTGGGTAGAACTGTAGAAGAAAGGGCGCAATGAATGAAAGTAAGAACTTACCTCAGTCCTTTAAGGACAAACATGACTATAGATGAAATATTTTTAGCAGTAGATAGAAAGAGCGGAAAGATAGAATAAAATAACAGGCATATTCACCAAAACCCATTAAAACAGAATCATCACACCCATTCCTCACGATTGAGTTCATGTTCTAAAGTGAAAGCGATTTCAACAGACACCATGCAAATCTATTAGACGAGCCAAAAGGAAAAGAGAAAGGAAAGATCAATAATCAGGGTGGACAAAAGAGATACGACCACGAGGAAAATGATGAGATGTAAATATTCTATGATCACTCTTACAATCGATATGGTACTGTCAGGAATGAAGCCATGATCCAAGTGTTGGGGGGGTCAAGGTAACTTACAGATAGTTGAAACTTATGCAGGCATGAATCTGCAAAACATTGATTAGTTTTTTTCCTTCGATTGTTGGTGAACATAAATTTTTCTAATGCATTCAATTTATTTGTATTTAATACATAGTCTAAAAATATAATTTTTAACTTATTTACTTCTCATTTGATATCTACTATACAATTTTAAATTATACAATGATTACTAAAATCATTATTATTTTTCAGAACCTGTAATTCTAAAGTTTCAATGATATTTTAAATTACAGACCGTACATAATTACGTATTAACTGCATTATATACCTATCTAAATGAAAATGGAGGCGCAAGATAAGAGCATACACACTTTAGTAAAGGTAAAACCTCCAAGAGAAAAGCACCATCATGTTTTTAATTAGGTATATGAACAGAAAGTGACTACAACTAGCTGTCCTATATAAGTAGATATGATAAGAAGATTGTGGTTAGTTGTTCAACAGATGAGAACACTGACTGATGTAAGCAAAACTAAGATTAAACTATTAAATTGGAATACAGTTGGTAATATCTCAATGCTCCCAAGAAAATGGTTCTAGGTTCGATTCCCAACTATGCCAATTAGGAGATTTAACTTGGATAATTAATCAAGCTATGGCCTATTATTAAAAAACTATGAAATTGGCATGATGAGATATGATTTAGAAAATCAAAAGAGAGAAGAAAGAACACTTTAAGTGATACCCACTGTAAATAACAAATAGTAGTGGATACACTCGAATGTTTAAGAGAATTTTGAATATAACTATCAGATATTCTAGTTATTTTAAGTATGAACATGGAGGGCCACTTTGCTAGGAATAGTTTTTGCCTTATAGAAGTCCTGCTGTGAAATAAGGTTTTTGGAAATTCTTGGTGAGGCCACAGCCCCAACCAAGTAATGACATAGCTTTGTCCCTGGTGCCATGTGACTTGGACCTCTCACTAGGAACCTTATAATAGCCATATGGGCAGAAAAAGTGTAAAATATATATAGGCTACGTGGGCCAAGATGCTCTGTAGGGAACAAAAGAAAAATATATCAATATGAGTACCAAACTATGTTAAAATATTGTGTGGATAGACTAGAATAATATAGGGGAAAAAAGCATACAAGGAAAACCAGAATGTTTGACCCTTTTCAGACTTCACAAATGTGTGCCATGTCCACGTGGTTGATGTACTCTATACTCGTGACCAACCCACACAAGTCTAAAAAGTTATAAATGGGTCTTCTTAATCACAGCCTGACTCAACCAATTCAATATCAGTCCATTAACACTAAAGATAATTAATACTCCCTCCGTCCCAATTTAGTAGTCTTTTCTACCAAAATTTTGTCAAAATTACTCATCATTTACATATTCCAAAGTTACTTCCGTAATTTCTAATGTGAGATGTGTAAGCCAAGGATTCGGATCCTCTCCATGGCAACTGATTACAAGGACTGTCCAAAGTACAACCTCACCTATCCATTAAGTTGGTGGATGACTTTTTAGTGTAACGTAGATAGTGCAAATCACGATGTATGTGAGTTAATTTAGAAAATATCTTAACCACCCACTAATATAATAAATGATTGAGGCGTGCTATGTATGGTCTTTGTAGTCTCTTGTTTTAGAGAGGATCCAAATCTATAAGCAATATCCATATATTTTCTGTGTATTACAAATTTAAATTTTTTTTATTAACTTTTATTATGGATAAGTGTGACTGACAATGATTAGTTATGCACCTAAAATTAAGTTTTTTTGTTAAGTGTGTGCATATGTTTAGTAAAAAAAAACGAGTAAAACTGGATGGAGAAAGTATATTCTTGCAATACTATAGACCAAAACAAATTAGAGACATAAGAAAATTAAAACAGCTATCCAGAAATCAAAAAGACAAGAAAAATGCTCTCTTTAAATTCTAAGGCATATACCTTAACAAGGATGTTGGCCAATGAAAAAGTTTGGATAGAACAATTGCAACAATTATACATCCACTTAGACCAGCGAAGGCCCCTTCCAAAGTCTTCTTTGGACTGATTGCTGTAAGTGGTGTGCGACCAAATGCCTGCAAAAATTAACGATGGGATGCTCGATAACAATATCCCAGATAATCAACATTGACAAAAAAATGATTAAGTTCAGTGTACCAACAGAAATAAAAATTCTCCTCATTTTGAGGTGTAAGAGTTTTGAATGCCAACCCAGTCAAATGTATGAATAACATTAAACAGTAATTAAGAAATACAATAAGGAATATGTAAGAAATGTCAGAGACAACTTCAATGAGATAAAAAAGAAGTATTAAAATGGCTTGGATATTGTGCAATGGAGGTCAATAAGTACAGTGGTTGGGGAAGGATAGGATTTTAGTTAGCGTGCATTTAGTATTGCACGAATCCACATGGGAATTTAGACATTCCCACATCAATCCCCATGTCTAGGCATAAGCAAAATTCGACGTTCCAGGAAATTGTGGAAGCCTGCTCTCGTCTCATATTTGTATATGACATTTGTTGAGATTCTAATTTTACCTACTTAATCTAAAATCTTGAGATTCTTATATTTGTCTCTATATCTCCAATTTGGCATTTACTTCTGCTCTCGTCTCATCAACTAGAATAATATGAAAAACAAGGGGAAAAAAAAACTCTAACAAGACACCAAAATATCTCATCATTTACATCAAAATATCTCTAAAAATCTTATCCATCACTATGGCAAATAAGAATGAACTCAATACATATCCTTACTGCAATCTAATCATGAAAAAGAACTCTCTTGTTAGGCCGCCACAATTTCTGATATTTGTCACTACTTCATTTTGTCCTTGATTATATCAATATACTTGATAGTTGATAAGGACTCCCTTATTTATTAATGTCCACTACAGTGCCTCTCTCCATACCTCATCATAAATTTTTTTCCCCCTAAATAAACAAAGATAATATGCAAACCATTACTTCTATCTTCGAATTGCTAGTAAAGAAGTAGGGATTTGCATATGGCATTTGTTGATTTAGAAAGGCCTATGATGACCATGTGCAATTATCTGCAACCTCCTTTATCCTGCCATTAGCAAAAATGTTGATATGACCTTGACATGTCACCTGTTTTGCATGTGATATTCACCATCATAGGCTTTTTCTTATGAAATATTAAGAATAAAGTGGCAAATTCACTAGGTGATGCATTCTATTCTACTCTTGGCTTTATGTCTGGCTCAGAGTCAAATGTGATTCCTCTAGCAAACATATTATGATATCCCCTTCTAGTCATTTTCTTAAGTCTAGGAAAATATGGTAGATGTCAATTAGCCGTTCCGTACTATGAAAAGCCCCTCTCTAGCCTATAGTTTGCAAGATCAGCACTAATTATAAATGGATAGATATTTTGTTGAAAGTTGGTGATAAAACTTTGTCAAATGTTCCATAGAGCCTTGCTCCATAGCAGACCACATTTTAATAGGAATAGGTGATGATGATAATGATGACGACGACAACGACGAGAAGGAGGATGATGAATGCAACAATTTTACCCCAGCTAACATTGTTAGGGAGTTTTCGAAAAAATTAGAAAGTTCATAGCTTTGTTTGATTAGCCAAATTATTAATAGGTAAAACGAAGAAATATGAGGAAACATCAAGTATTTCATAGTGAATTTTAAGGTGGAAGCCCATCAATTTTATGATATCTATCAACCAGGAACAACATATGTTAGAGGATGTAGATAAAACCATAGTGACTATCTTACAACAAGATCAATGACCGTACACATCCTAATGCCATAAACCTCAATGGAGAGAATATAAGGAGGAGAATGCAACTGGTCACTCAATCATAAATTAATCCCAGCTATAAGAAAATCAACTTAAGTGGATTGAGTTTTATGCCACTGCAGGAGTCAAGGCGATCTCTTAAGCTGATCTAGAATACTATAGTTTCTGATGGCTTAGTAGCTTTGCTTATTCAATGTATCGATAAAAAATTTGGCAATAATATCAGGATGGACTAACTCACATCTTCTTCTAAAAATTGAATAGAAAATGAGGAAAAAGATTCCTAGGTAATGATGACAACTCAATTACCTAGAAAACTATGATTCAAGGGCACGGACAAAGTCCCTTAGACATGCACATGAGATGCTGAATACTGAACCCTCTAAACTCTGGATAGAGGACATGGCTATATGTGTGCACTTTTAAATATGCCTGCATCCATCTCTCGTCAGTATACATATTCAACCGACCAGGAAAAATTCCATGCACTATTGGTTTCAAAGTTAGTTATAGCTATGGTTTCCACAGTAACATCAGCTTCATCATCTGCATAAGAAATAAGGGGAAAGTAAGGTTCCCAGAAATGCAAGATCCAACTTGGACTGGGCTAAGAAAAAAGTATGGTGCCATGTCCTATTACATTAATCTGTTAAGATGCAAACCAAATTCTTGAAGATGGCAGCAGCAACTAAATACAAGATTCTTTTTTTAAGAAGACGCTAAATATAAGATTCAAGAAAAGATCGACATAACTTCCTGATGAATAAATCTGGAACAGAACATACATTTATTTTACTGAATGAAAACAGACTTTAGCTAACCTCCTAGAGTCTTGATTATTTTCTGTTTTAAGTGTGTAAGACTGTCATTATCATCATCTAAGCCACTTTCCATCTAATTGGGGTTGGATGTGAAGCACAGGACTCCGGGAAAAGATTGCAGCAACTATAGTACCACGTCCTATTACATTACTCAATTGAGATGCAAACCAAATTCTTGAAGATGGCAGCAGCAACTAAATACAAGATTCTTTTTATAAGAAGACGCTAAATATAAGATTTAAAAAAAGATCGACATAAATTCCTGATGAATAAATCTGGAAACAGTACATACATTTATTTTATTGAATGAAAACAGACTTTAGCTAACCTCCTAGAGTCTTGATTATTTTCTGTTTCAAGTGTATAAGACTGTCATTATCATCATCTAAGCCACTTTCCATCTAACTGGGGTTGGATATGAAGCACAAGACTCCAGGAAAAGATTAACTAAATTCTGTTACCCCCCTGGCCACCCTCAAAACCAGAGCAAAATTCTGATCCTAGGTCATAAATATAGTTGGTAGGTATCCAGAAGTGGGTGTGAAAAGCTACTTTAATTTATTGGTAGCAGTAACCAGGAGCAAACCATTATGGATTCTCTGTCTTGTCTCAAATCCACAGGGTAGGCCAAGATAGCCAGGGTTGGGTTAGGAGTGTGACATTCTCCTAAACTAAAAAAGAACTTATAAAAAGTTATGGTAGATTATTAAGACTTGCATCTATGGCAAAATATATGCCAAAGAACCAGATAGAACGCTCATTTCCCAAAGTATAACCTGTTCACGAGAAAAAGAAAGCAAACACAGATGCAGGAGAAGAAAAAAAAGACACATGTAATATATTATGGAGTAAACATTAGGGTCAGCTTTTCATGCAGTACCATTAAGCTCAATCAGAGAAAAATGAGAAGTATACCCTTCCACCAAGAAAAGCAAATGTGTCCGCGGCAATTATGCTACTAATAGACATCAAGGTTGCAACTAGACCAATGGTCCAATGAGCTTGTCCACCGAGAAAATTAGGCCACATATTCCCTAATTCTGCCAAAAAGTACCTTCAGCGTTAAAATATTTCAAACCTCTAAGGCTAAATGACCAAACTACCTTTCAAAATAGATTTAAGATCAATAAAGCAGCACAAGTTCAAAATTCAGCTTAGAAAAGGTCTAGAATTTTTAATCCAAATCTACATTAAAGAATCAAGAAGCGGGCTAAGAGGATTTAGCAAGTATAAATTTGTTTTAAAATTTTCAACCAGCTTATATACCCAACCTGAATTGAATTAAGGACCAAGAAAGAAGAAAATACATGAGTGGTTGCTTCCCTCTCAATCATAAGAATTACCATAGCAGAAAGAAGGAAACTATATACATGCTAGATACAGACTATAATCATCAAAACATGACAATCCAGTAAAGAAGTCAACCTCTTGAGACATTTGAAACAGTTAGTGCAATAAGATGAAAAGATTATTGGATATGAGTCATACTTCCCATTACTCATGAACTAATACAGATACTCATTTGTTCTGCACCATAATTCTTCATCATTTGGAGACAATTTATATCAACTTGTTAACCATGTGTTATGCATACCTTCAGCTTTCCCCAACAATTGACATGTTATACAATGTACAATAGTTAAGTATCTCCTGAAACATCTGCATATTTAATCTAATGGTCACACTTAAGGGGGAAATAGATACGGATTATCCCATATATATCTGGATCCCGATCTGAATTAGATGCGGATACAAAATTCCATATTTGGTCATATATGGATAAATTAAGAGGCAAATACAGATACGGATATGATAATATCCGGAGACAAATGTCTAGATTATAGAAAGATTAGTCATACTCATTTTCTGTCACATTGTTTTTCAGCCAACAAACCAGAAAACCTATAAAACCATATTGCATTAGTTTTTCTTACGCTTAAGACCAATATGTTTTCAACTTAATAACTTAATAAGAGTCATAGAAGATAATCTTCAAGTCCGAATAACAATGAACTTTTTAAATACCATTTGTTCGGAAATTGCAAGGAAACTTCAAACTTATAATGGTGGTGGATAATTATCTTCCAACGCTCAAATTTTTGGTGATTTTGAGATCGACTACTTTTTACGTAAAATCTAAAAAATTTAATCTAACAAATTTCAAAATTGAATCAACAGATTGACAATTTTTTTCATCTAACATGCTTTAGAGGGTGTGTTTTTATGCTTACCTGTATTCACTTTTTGTCTCGTATCCTTTGTGTCTGTAGTCAATCCATACCCGGGTATATCAGAACCATTTCCATTTTCAGTTTTGGCTTATAAGAACATGAATTTCTCTTACCAAGTCACAAGTACCCAGTATCGAAAAGCAGATACGTATATGCTAAATACAATATCCAATCCATTTGCACCCTAGTCACAATATTCTAATGTGTATAAGTTTCTTTATGGATTTCCTTTTTAAAGATCATAAAAGAAAAGTAAAAACAAATTATGTAGTAAATTTAAAGGTTGATCTTCAAAGAAACCAAGCCTTATTTTAATAGTTACTGTTTGTTTGTGTCAGTGAGTGTTCAAATATTTATTTAAGTACAAAAATACAATAATTAGACTAATATGACTAATGTTATGGATATAATGCAATGCAAATGCGATAAAATCCTCACCATTAGCAGCTTTGGCATTATTCTGATTCTATTGGAGACAATTATGTAAAAACAAGTTCACCTTGGCCTCATACATATTTCCCTTTGAAAGGAAGAGTGGCACATGTGTGTGTGTTCGCACGCGCATACATGTGTATGTAAAAAGGCACTAACAAAAACTATATTTCCTGAGCAACGATTTTGCGCATGAAGTATACTTAAGACAGATTGCTATAGCAGTTTGGCAGTGTACTGAAGACAATAATGTTTTCAAAGAAGAAAAAAAAATTAACACAAGACCAACACATAGATGTATAATATATGGATTTGCATACACACTAGACCATTTTCTAACTATAAGATGTTGCTTTAATCTTCTGCAAGGGTTGCACAGTTAAAATTTAATATTTAAAATTCCAAAATAACAGCATGTGTTTAGAGGGTATGTCTGCTAAATTGTAGATTTCCACTTGGGTTTATATGCAAAATAATCATTTAGAAACTTACTTATACATACATTAAAACTTTAGAATAAAAGCTTTGTTGTTGTCATTGTTAAATTTATGCAAATGGCAGCATGGTTAATTGCTTCCACTTTCATGTTTCGCATGCATAATAATTATTGTATTTATGTAAACATGACCATAAAAATTTAGGATAGACTTTCTTGTTGCTGTTGTATTTATGCAACTGTAGGCAAAGAATAATCACTTCCAGTTTCATATGGGGTAACATAAATAAAAGAACATGTTTGCAGGTCATAGACGAACAAGTAATTGCTTATGAGGTAAGAGCATATATCAGTAACACAACTACACAAACATTAGCCTCTTCAAAGAATCAGGGAGGAAAACCATAAGGTGAATTGCAAACCTATTAAAAGCGGTTTATGTTACAATAGTAGAGATATGGCATTCGATAGAACAGTTTCTGACCATGTTTAGTGCTGAGGACATCCAGATACAAACATGCATTGCCAACATTGTGACAATACAGCTAGCTAGCAAGTGTTTAGATGGTTAATTTCTCCTCGTCCCCCTTTTTTTTGTGTGTGTGTGTTTTTTTTTTTTTTTTTTTTTTTTTGGGGGGGGGGGGGGGGGGGGGGGGGTGGTGGTGCATGCGTGTCATGAGGCCTCAATAGAAGCAAATGTGCAAATAAGTTTCTTTGTAATGGACTCTCATTATTTCCAATAAGCCTCTCTATGCCAAAAAAAATCATGGAAATTAATCATCTATGTCTTAAGTGTAAATTCAACTACAAGGTCCTGATTTTGAACAGCTAGTCTACCTGCTAAGCTTCATTGAAGCATTCTCCTAATATAAATACTTCATAAGAAAAAGGGAGGATGAAAACCTACTGGTATGCAAAGCAGGAACTGCCAAACATCGAAGCTTAACCCAGAAACAGGGAAGATAGCCACAGTAGAACAGCCCAAATATAGCACTACTAAGCTGCGCAAAACGTGGATTCCCTCTCTGTAGAATTAATGCCATTGCAATGATAAAAGAGGATGATGTCACAGGTACATCCATCTGACCAAAGTACCTAGTAAATAATTATAAAAGAATAATTCAGCCTGAAAATCCCGTGATGCAATGTGTTAATGCGCACAAAATCGTCAAGCATATTGTTGAAACAACCATATAAAGAATGGTAATATCCAAATTAACCTAAAAGTCAAAAACATTTGGTCAACAGCACGAACAGAGTTTTAACTTAAAAAAAAAGTAAAACATTTGCATGGCAGAAATGGAAAGAAGCATGTGAAAGCACATTGGTTTTGAAACAACAATGTCTCGAAAGTAGGTCCAGTTATCATTTTGAAATGCATTACACATACTGCTGATATTAACATTCAACACAGCAACATCAATTCAACAACTTCATAAAGTACTTGTAGGTTCTATAGTATCATGTAAGAACTTTGAAATTTTAGTGGGGCCATAGTAGAACTCTTGGATTAAAATGTGAACAGATTGAAAGAACGAACCAACTGAACAGTGCTTATCCATCATTCAATCTTGAAAGATAATATCTTACCATAGGAGCTGCTCCTGCATGATTCAGAAATCCTACTAATCATAGGATGAATATCCATGACCTCTACTTGAATTAGCCATGTAAAAGAACTACAATAGCAACTCTTTCAATTGTGTGAAGACAACATGGGAGAAAAGCTCCATACTAAGAGTGAAGAAATCTACTATACTGTCCAGAATCAAGAGTGCAGGGCCAGGCTAATTTCATGAAGGCATGCTCGACAATGTTGTTAATCTTGCATTTGGTTACAAGGGGCCATTGACACGATTTTCTTCCTATCCACAAGCCATGAATTTAATCATTAAATATATCCAGTGAATCCTCAAGCTGATAAGAAATTACTGCCTAAATACATCCAGTGCACATTCAGGTTACTTCAACCCATGATTATGAAGGCCTGGGTTGGTAGTAAACAAGTGGGATTGACAGCAAGTTCTGAGTCTTAGTCAGCCTACAGATTTTCATCAAAAATTAAATTATTCCAATGAATTCATAAAAATTGTAAATTTGAATTCTCAAAGTTCTATGAAATGCATAGCACCATAAACAAGACTAATACAATTATAATATTCTCCAAATTGTTGCAGAATGCTTGCATCCTAGGTAGGTTCGACAGCTCTTCATGAGTTATTTTCCTCCTTTATTAAAATTTTTTACTAGAAGCTCAATAGTGGCATCCTATAATGACCCCAGAATTTAACTAGCGAATTCCCATTTCAGTACCACTAAAGCAACATTTTAAAATCAATTAACTAATTTATACTGGCAAGTTATTGATCGTTTGCGTGTGTGCCTATACTACTCAATGTATGCATGGTTTGGTGTTTCCAATATATGTCTATTGTTCCGGATCTTTAACATGTAAGTAATTAACCAAATCAACTTGCTAGTATACTTGAATAAAATGAAACTTACAATGTTAATAAGGGCATCAGAGCACATATAATGGAACAAACCCTAGACACATATCTCGGAGGTGGTGTCATCCCATCAGCTATCCCACGGCTCCTTACAAGTTCAAAATACTCCCTGGACCCAGCAAACACCACAGCCGCCAAAGCTGTAGTGAAAAACCATCCTCCAGCCACAACTATCCCACCAGCGCCAATCCCAATACCAAGTCCAAACACAATCCGCTTCCTCAGCTGATCCATTGCCAACGCCTGTAATTCCTGCACCATAAGCATGGGTTTAGATAGCAGTGAACATGACAAAGTTAGCTCTTGGAAGTTGGCACAAGTCCTGCACATAAAAAATTTAAAAAATATGCCACCGTTAACCATGGTCCATGCTCAAGAAAGTTCAACAGATATGTATCCATCATATGACAAAAGTTTGGTCAAAAATGATTTGTACTCTACCTTTTAAAGTTTCAAATAACTATTGCTCTCTCTTCTTTCCACAATAGCCAAATATTTGAGAATATTCAGCCAATAAAAAGTTCATACTATTGTTAACCTGACCCAAGCACTCTTTAACTATGTTGGAAGGGTACCTATGAACAAGGTGGTCCTTGCCATATGTCTTGAAGCACTTGGCATGCAATTAGATCCAAGCTCATCCCATGGGGCCACAGCCAACGAATTCTCCTATTTTTCATCTTAGCTGACATTTGGTTCTACCAGTATGCTTTGCTAACTTTTTATAATAAAGTGTATTGAAAGCCACGTGTTTAAATCTATATGTAGAACAGGTATGTTGGATCTCAAGAACATATCAAACAACAATTAAATTTATCATAGAAAAACAACTGTTATACTAAAGCAAAATTTTAAAATAGTAACATGTGCATTTTAGAGTTTATTTTAGTTAAATGGTATCTTATTGGGTGTTGTATCAATAACACCAATAGCTACCATCTCCATGATAAGTGCCACCACCAACAGCAATACACAAATCTCTAGAGTTAGCAAATATGACTTATTTTCCTCCATCTAGCTCCATTAGCAGTCATCTCCTGATTCTCCTCTATTAATTTAAAAGGTTTCATATCCATTAAAATTATCCCAATTCATGTTTATTTAGATGTAACTCCATTTCTTGTTACTCGACTTACTACGATTTATCACTCCTAACCAACACACTTATCGATCTCTATTTCACATATCCAAACCTTCTCAATCAATTTTCTCTTATTTTGCTCACAATTAAAGCCATCTCTAACTTTTTATGAATGCCCTCATTCCTTGCCCTATCCATTGAATCAGCTTTGACATTCTCATCCACCTGCATTTATACCTAGAAACACCCAACAGTCTGACATATAAAGTATTAATGATCATAGAGCTGTCTTCCGAGTTATAAGAATTTGCCTTCAAACTCAAGGTCATTTGATGATTATATAATACTAGAGAAGGACCTCTCCATTTACCACCTTGCTTTGATTTTATCAACCACAATCCCTTAATCTCAACCCATAATCACATTAATGTAACTGATGGATGTTCATTGCTTTTCTAACCCCCACTGCTTCATCATCTCAGACAACAGATAACATGCATCAGCTTTTTGGATAACAAGTTTTCAAGCTTAAATTATATTCGTTCTAAAACTCACGAAAGGCGGGGTCCTTAATGAAAGAAGTTCTGCTATTTGAAAATTGCAGTTATACAATCCATTCCGTCCTTATTGGGATATTTCCATATCTGTGAAATTATTACGCTCGCCCAGAGTTTAATTAAATCAAAGAAGCACAAAATCACTTTAAAAAGTAAAATTTTTATGGACTAGAACTCCAAAAGCTCCATAAACAGATTAAAATATCTCATAGAACCAGACACCAAATTTGGCACCAACCTTATGTGTTAGAGTAATAATCAAATTTTCTTCTCTTTTTTCAAATCTTATGAAAAGCACCATAAAACAACCAATCCCATTTGATGTGAAATTATCTAAATGACAACAATGTTACTGTCGACATCAATTTTAGTAATTCAATTACAAAGATGAATGCACCTAAATAACCTGACTTTGCATAAGTAGAGCACGCCAATTTAAATAGAAATATTATAGAATTTCAAAAGAAAATTTGCCCAGAAATTCAAACCTTGATCCTAACAACAACCTCAATATCACAAAGTTGCAGACCCTTTTTCCCTGGTATCATAATGTCGACGATTCTACAAACTTTTAACAGTTAATTTCGACCAATAGACAAAGTTGAGACCTTTATTCACTAAAAAAGCCCTACAAATCCAATTACCTCCGCTGCCTTCCCATCCCTCCGCTCCCCGCCGTCGACCTTCGCTACGTCGCCGGAGAGCGGCACGAAGGCCGCGATGGGCCGCGTGAGACCGCCGCGTGGCCGTCGGAGCGAGACGGAGAGGGTGAGGCACCTAGGGTTTCGGGAGAAAGTTAGAGATTTTAGGGTTCGAGACAGGCAGGGGCAGAGAGGGGCGAAGGAGAGAGACAGTACGCCGCCGCAGCGGCCGACGCGGAGGGCGGCGGCGGAGTAGGAGGAGGAGGTTGTCATGACTTTCTTGCGGTGGTCCGGCGGTGGATCAGGGCGGTGGCATTGAGAGAGGCGAGGATCTCGATTGCATCGAAGAATGTGATGGGGATTTCTAAAAGAGAGAATGTTATCTGTGCTTCTTTTTTTTTTTTTTTTTTTTTTTGCTTTTGTGGCTTTGGTTTCTGGGAAATTCTAAATGCGCACCACATTTTACTGGTGAGCACGACATACTATATAGTAAAATGATTTACAACATAGGGGGAAATGGTGCTCATAGTAAAATATGGTGCGCAGTTAGAATTTCCCTTGGTTTTGGTTTTTTTTTTTTTTCCTCTCTCTCTCCAATTGAAAATCCTAAAATCTCTTAGATTTAGTTTAGGATTTTTTTAGTAGATAGGTCTCTAACAAATGTTATACTTGATATTAATCACTAATTTAATATTAAACTCTATTAAGAAATAACTATAATAGTAAATTTACTTAATTAATCAAATTAAGTTATAGAGATTATTATTCAATTCTCCTTTTTTTTTCCTCCATCATATTTATTTTCTCCACTAATTTAATTGTAGAAGTGTGAGAAGGATGAAAAACTTTATTTACATATTTTTCATCTCTAATTATAATATGTAAAAAAAAAAATCAAATAAAATTCCCAACGAATCAGGAAGAATGGTAGTTTTGATCGATTAGAGATAAATTCATATCACCCATTGCAGTAATATTGAGATTTTTAAATTTCTAACTGTGATTAGATAAAAATACCATGTAGCAAATAGATAAAAATAACTGTTTACAAATATAATATAGTCATTTCCAAATAGCAACTTAATAAGAAGTAATATCCAAATATTAAATTTGTTAGGTATCTGCATCCTAAAAATTATATTATTTTTTATTATTTTCGTTTATTCTCTCTCTTTTTTACATTCTCAACATGAATTTCGACTAAGTGAAATTCATAAAGAATGAGTGAGTAGATAGCTTAATAAAGAAGTTTATTCGATTTATTGTCAGATTCAATGGGAATGGAAATGATACGTAATTATTATTGTTGTATAATGGTATTATATTTTTTTTCGTAAGCAATTATGCAATTGTTTATAAATGATGCTCTACGAGAATTTTTAGCTTCCGCTTAATTTTGATTTTTACAATAAAAAAAGTTTGTTTTTTGCGATTGATTGATTGATATATGCTTCAAATCATCATATTGGTGACAGTTTCGGTAAAATAAAGATATAAGCTTCTTGCATTTCCGTTCCACTATCCACTATAATATAGATAGAATGATTGTCGTTCAAAAAATTAACTTTTAATTTTGATAAACTATAAAACCAATCTAATAAAACACTAGCTTATTTTATTTGAAATAACTTAAATTTTTTTGAAGTAATTTCAAAGACAAAAAAAAAGAAAAGAAAAAGAAATGATGACTAATTTGGACCCAAACAGTGAGTACTATTAAATTTCATAATTTCAGCAAAAAATTCTACCCCCACAAAGCCAAAAGAAAAAACCAAGTCCACTTCTTGTCTGTGAAAATCTAATTGCGCACCACACTTGACATAGGAAGCACCATTTCCCCTATGGTGTAAATCACTTTACTATGTGATGTGGTGCGCACTAAGTAAAGTCCGGTGCGCATTTAGAATTTCCCTGCTTGTCTTGGAGAAGGGGATCTATTTAAATCGACAAAGATCAAAACTTTAGGAGAAAAAAAGGGAGTTTCCGAAGGAGCACACTATTTTACTTGGTGAGCCCACTTTCCAACCGAAAGCCCGACAGAGTGGGCTCACTAGGAAAACTGGTGCGCTCCTTCGGAAACTCCCAGAAAAAATTGTCACAGAGAGAGAGAGAGAGAGAGAGAGATGGGTTTTCTACGAAGTTGCATCTCCTTCATGCTGGGCACGGGCGTGGGCGTCTATGTCGCCCAGAACTACAACGTGCCCAACATTAAGAAGATGGCCGACCTCGGCCTCGCCATCGCCAAGCGCTACGAGGAGAACTACCGCAAGCGCAACAACAAGGGAGACCGCGACGGCTCCAATTAACGGTGCGATCCACCCCCCCTCTTTCATATAGATTTGTAATTTCTATACTGTTTCCATGATTCCAACCAAAATTTGAAGAAACCCAGTGTCTCTCTGTGAATCTTTTCTGTTAGTTTTGGGTCAAATTTGGATCTTGGCTTGTATTCTTATATTGTGCAATGATCTGCCACTGTTCTTTATTGGAGTGTTGCTTGCTATGTTTGAGAACTAGGGTCTCTGTATGTCTCAGTTATTTATGTTGTCAGATCGAGTTTAATAACGGTAAAAGAATTTAGATCGTAGATACTGTAAGAGGTCTTAGAATCTTAGCTATCTCTTTAATATCTCTTTAATCTGCCGGTTTAGTACACGCAAACTCTGAAGTTGTGGGGAGGATTAAGGGAAATTATTTTGTATTCTAATATGCCCCGCAGGTCGAGGGCGCATTTTGATCCGAAATATGGGCTTTATACAGCGGTATTAATTTTTTTCATCTGTAATTAAATACACGTCCGGTGGAATTTGAATCTGGATTAGTTTGATACCATATCGAAGTCCCTACCATATAGCAAATCTCTGAGTTACGATGAGAGTTGATGGAAATTATTTTGTATTCTAAAATATACTAATTCAAGAGGAACCTTGTAAATCAAGATTTGTTAACTATAGTTGTGGTTAGTAGCTACATCAGTGAGATTACGTACAAGAGAAATTCCTTTGCAAAGAGCGATAGTAGTTGTGTAAGGAGATTGTTCTCTTGTCAGTATCATGCCCTAACATCTCTTTTCCTGTTTGCAGTATCATTTCTTAGTTACTTATACTTCAAATCCACAGCTTAGCATAGGAGCATTATGGGTAAGAATAATTTATGGATGTTTTCCACGCCCTTTGCTCAAGGTTTTGAATATCATATATCCGGATTGTATCTGATAGGAAAATTCCATACTGGATATTACATATCGGGTGACATATTTGGTATACTAAGTAAAAAAAGATGTTATATAGGATGGTAAATATATATGTAATGTCCTAAGTAAGATCTTGGCATGACAATACATGCGTAAATTTTATAAAGCTCTACGAAACTTGATTAGGTTATACTTAGCAATGCATATTAAGCCTATGAATCAATGATGACTCACTATCTGTAGAATCTTCTCAGAGACTAGCGGATTTGTGTCTATGAAGGACTATGATTCTTGTCATAATCAAATGGGGGAGATTTGTTGAGTAAATAAATAAAGTTACTGATAGGTTGAAGTGGCTTGGATAACCAAGAATAATTGAAAATGTTGGGACATGATAAAGTCTAGGTCTAAAGGTGTGTGTTCTTAAATTTGATATTGAGCAAACCTTGCATCGGAGTTGTTTTGTAAGAGGTGTAAAAGGACAGTTGAAGGATATTTGAAACAGTTGTTACTTGTTAGAGGTGCCTATTTGGTCCTGGTCGGTAAAACATTGTAACAAGTACATATCTTTAGATATCTAAAATGATATCATGTCAGCTCATATAGATTGTATGGACTGCACATACAGGACTACACTGGATGTGGAATATTTGTGATTTAAGCCTTCAAGATCAACTTAACTCAAAGACAATGAGTGTAATATCCATGTTGTTGTTGCTTTGGTTAAAACAATCTATCTTGTAAATACAACTCAAAGGGTTCATAAATTCAATAGTGAAGGCTTGGCTCAAGCCTAAAAGTTGATGGTAGCTGATGCCACATGGGAAGACACTATTCCTATGTGAGCTAAGAAGTAGAAGCAAAAGGTTACCCTGGATGAAAAGAAAGATTTTGTATAGGATCTAAATGTCAAGTACTTTGTGGATGGCGCCTCACCTAACTTTGTGTGCAAATCAGAGTAGTTGTAGCATACTATGTTTTAGAAAGGAAAATGGTTTTTGTGGATCACCATAGGATATGATAACATATAGTTTGCCTGTCATTCACATAGTAAAATTCGATCTCTTTGCACATATTTTTAGGTGGCTACTTAAGCCCCATATATATAGAATTGGGCCTGACTGGGAGATGCGTCCATGATTCTAAGTCTTGATAGGTGATAATTAGATACTAAATCTAATCAAAATGATCGACGAATACTTTGTTGTGATAATATTCCTCAGAGGGTTAGGTGTAGAGAGGAAACAGTCTTGAGTACACCGGTCTATTAGAATGTAAGAAGTAGATCCCATGTGGACATAAATACATGTGGCTTGGATGTAAATATAAATCTATGAATGGATGTTACAAGTCCATGCATCATATGTTTGGCTACAATTGCAAACTTCATCATGCATACCGAAATTTAGTATGGTCTTATTTATGATGATTTGAATTTGAGAAAGGGTCATGTTTCCCACAAATACTACCAATCTATAGGTCGCTGTATTTTTCATAATATGCATTTAGTACCTTTTGATGGGGATCTTTTATGAGAAGCATTTATATTAATTCTTGTTTTTTCAGTTTTAGTGACTTTTGGTGATGGGGATCCTTAATGTGGTATTTATGTTGTGGCCCCTGGTTTTATACATGTTGTGCATGCTATCTTTGTTATAAATAATCTTGTAAGAGACTCTCGAAGATGAAGAATGAAGATGAATTACTGAAATGATTTCTATGTGAAACTTTTGGCATGTGTTATGTTTGAAAATCTTCAACATGTGATTTGTCTAAAGTGGGCGTGTGATTCGTCTAGATGTAAATCATATCCTGTATCATCTTATTTAATTTTTCTACTAATTTCTAGTTGTTCTCTCACAATCCTTCAAATCCCCACCACCATAAACCCTAATCCTCTTTAGTGCTGCATCATATTTGGTATCAGAGTTGAAGGATTCATTCTCCACTATCCTCCATTTTCTTTTTCCATTTTCTTCATTTTGTTTTGAGTTTTGGTTTTTAAAAAAAAAAAACTATTGAAAAGAGTTGATTTTTTAAAAACCCATTTCCGCTACAGCACTACTATAGAATTTTGACTTCTAAGTGTTAATTACATAATCTTGGTTGCTACAGTACCGCGTTAGACTACTTCTATAGTGCTGCTAAAGGATTCTGAATGTATAGTTCACCTTTATTCACCGGTGGTCACTCTCAAAATCGAGAAAGTGATGGGGATCCTTTATGAGAAACATTTGTTTTAACCTTTTATTTATTTCAGTTTTTAGTGATTGTTCGTGATAAGGATCATTTTTATGATATTTATATTGTGATTTTTGGTTATGTTGTGACTCTTTGTTTTTGCATATGCCATGTACGTTATTTTCGTCATAAATAATCTTATAATGGGCTCTTGGAGATGGAGATAAAGATGGATCATTAGAATTGTTTTCTATGTGAATCTTTTGGCATGTGATATGTTTGAAAATCTTTGACATGTGATTTGTTTTTTTTAGTGGGCATGTGATTTGCCTTGGTTTTGAGGCCAAATCATGTATCATTTTATTTAATTTTCCTATGAAATTCTAGTTGTTGTTCTTCAATTTTACCAAATCCCTACCACCGTAAATCCTAATCTCTTGTGTTGCATCACCTTTTTTCTGCATAGAACAATACCAATTTCAAGTTGTTCATGCAGGGGCAATTGACGATCAAGGCTATCATTTGTTTCGTCAACTTATAGAGCGATTTCTAGAGAAGTAGAGATTTGTGCATGATCTTCATTGAATTAGAAAAAACATAAAATAAGGTACGGAGATAGGTACTATGATAGATATTGATGAAGAAAGGAGCTTCCATCAAGTATGTTAATATAATGAAGGACATGTACGATAAAATAGTGATAAAAGTTATATAGTGTGGTGATCTAATCGGTGATTTTTCAATCATAATATGTATTGTGTCAAAGATCTACACTAAGTTTATTCTTTTTTGTCATACTTATAGATGAACTTACTAGAATTATACATGATGAGATACTTTTGTGCATGCTCTTTGCTGATAATTTGTCCTAGTTCATGAGACGAGAGAGAGGATAAATGCCAAAATTAGAGCAATGCAGGCAAAATTTTAAATTTCAAGTTTTAGATTAAGTATATCCAAAATAGAGTATATGGAGTAAAAATTCAATAGAGTATAGTATTGTGACGCTGAACGAGTGAGAGATACTAATGAAGCAATCAATTAGATGTCCTATTTCTATTATTCAAAAGGATGAGGAGATTGATAGTTATGTCAATCACATCATCCAAATTGGCTATTAAAATAGAGGAGTGATGAGAGTTTTATACTATTGTACATTCCATTAGGTAAAAGATAGAATTTTATTGGACTGCTATTAGGCAAGCTTTATTATTTAATATGTTGGGCTTTAAAGAGATATTATGCACAAAGATGAGTGTAGCAGAGATGCACATGTTTCGTTTGATTTATAGTAACAGAGGTAAGGTGAGAAATAGTGATATTTTCGTTAAGATAGGTGTAGCCCTAAAAAAAGGAGAAAATGTACTCGCCAGGCATAGCCCCAGAAAACCACCTATGATGATTTGATTATGTGTGACGTAAATATATGGATACACCAGTTAGGCGAGTGGAGTTTATTAACGTAGGGTAAGTTAAAAAATCGAAGGGACGACTTAAAAAAAGATGGATGGAGCTGATACGGAAGGTATGAATGTTAAAAGGCTTAATGAAGGCATGTTGCTCAATTCGAATGATTGAATCAGTGGAGTAGGAAGGATGATCTATGTCCTCATTCCAGCATAATTCTCTTTTTGGTTACTTTATTTTACCCCCAAATGCTAATAAAAGGCTTAGTTGTTGCTGTAGGCTTCTTCTTTTCTGTCAAAACTTTGAAGTAAGGTTTAAATATTGATTGAAACTTATATATATTGTGAATTTCATATCAAATCTTGAGGTTTCGATACGATATGATACGAACTCTATATCGTTATCGACACTGCCAATATTGCAAATATTCTCATGATTTTTCTGATATTGCTGATTTTTTATAACATAAACCCACTGATTGTTGATACCATAAACCATATAACTTTGTAGTTCTTCTCTAATTGGTTGCCAAAATATAGTCAATTAATTTCCATGTCAAGCATTGAATCTGATTTAACTTTGATATATTGGTGAAGCATTTTTTTGGCAAATGCTGAACACAGCTTTTCTGCGATTTCCCTGTGTGAACTTTAGTCTTACCCGGAGATTTCTGTACCATGTGCTGAAAAATGATTGAAAATGGATTTTTTAGATGGTGCAATATGCAACTGTTTAAGCTTTGAATATCTCATTTGTCTGTTTATCAGTGTTTACATAATTTTGGTTCTTGCTGATGCGTTTTATGAGGTACAACACTCTGAAGAGCATAGTCAAAACTGCCTATTTGCATCATTCATACAATTTTTTGCTATGTGCTTCATATATCAGTTACACGGGCCAATATATCTGTGACATCAATTGGTATTTTTTGGCTACCAGATATTTCTATTAACCGACATAGAGAAATACATTAATACTAAACAACGTAGAGTATAACTATATTAAGTGATTTTTTAGCTAGGATCACATTGGCTCAAGCAGAAGAATAAATATTTTAACAATTTTTTTCTTTTTTTTGCAACATAACCCTTATTAACCTGTCTTTGGGGTTAGCTTGAAAGGTTAATTTGGTTAGCATATTATAGTAATAGGTCAAATTACCCTCTGAGCACTTTCACTTTCAGTTTTAAAACCTTTTGCTTTGAAGCATGTGAGGATTTGAAGCAATTTTTGTGACTATCCTAGAGCAAATTTTAGTGCCTGGATTTTTATTTCCATAAATACATTTCTTTTTCATTTAATTTAGATTTGAGGTCAAATTACCCTCAGGTTGCTATTCTTTGAAAAATGGGAAGTTTCTTTTGCAAAAACAAAATGAGTATAGTTAGTTTCTTTCTCTGCCTATTTATGGGTTTTCCTATTTAGCCTCTTCCCTTGTGCTCAGCACTGTTGGATGCTTTTTTCTCTAAATTCTGCATGCCTGCCTCTTTCCCAATACAGAACTGTGCAGCCTCTTTTAATCTTTAATCATAATTCCCTCGATGCCCTTGGGATCCAAAAGCTATGTGATTAGCTATAAAGAAAAAAAAATAGTTGATGAATAATTATCGCTTGGTTACTATTGGACTCACTTCATTTCATTTCTAAGATTCTATCCTTGTATTCCTATTTATACTAACATCATCAATATTTACCATGATAGGTGACAAAATATCGATACTCATGCGTGCGAAAGAGCAACAGCAGAAATTGTGTTTCCCTGCTGAAGGTTTTCTTATTTTCTTTACCAACATGAGGGAAGACACCTAACATTGTCCCTCCATTTTTTTTCCATGTAAACTAATTCTTCTACATGTTGGTTTAAATCAGATGTACCAAATTGAAAACAAGAACAAGTCTCATTATTGGCATCAGCTAACAGTTGCTGACCAGAAGCATATTGTTGATTTGTTAGATATATAAAAATAACCTCTTTTAAATGGACTTGTTCATCTTTTCTGCTAAATACACAATACTTATTTTTCTTGCTAACTTAATATAAATTTTTTGTGGGGTTAATATCCTTACTAACTGAACAAACAAGGTGATCCCTGAAAGAGAGAGGAACCAGTTTGTACAGCCATTTGTTTCTCTTTCAATTTTCCTTCCCTCTTGCTGGATCAAACCCAATGCTTATATTTATTAGATTGTGGTGATATTGTTTTTCCTTTTTCTTGCTTTCTACGTGATTGTTTATGGTCTCGGAGTCATTTTGCATGATATGATGCTAATGTAGTTTTGCTTTATATTCTATATGTTTGAGTCTGGAGTACTTATATTTCGAATGCGTCACCATTAAATTATTCTTAAGCCAAACTCTAGAAAGAGGACACCCATTAGATTAGAATTTTAGTCAAACAACTTGAGTTTTTATCTAATTCCAAAAGGATAGGTAATTAGAACTGAAAACCAACCATGATTCTATACAAAGAAAGGAAACTTGTCGAGTTAGAATTTCAACCAAATTAGGATCCTATGAACACCAGATTTTATTTATAAATGTGTGTGCATGTATATGTATGCATGCATATATATGTGTTTGTGTGAGTGTGTATGTGTGTGTATATATATACATACACATGTATACACACACACACACACATATCTGTGTGTGTGTATATGTATACATATAGATGTACATACACATGTATATGTAGACCTGGTTCATTCCTGAAGGATTTGAGGCCATATCCTTCCCATTCAAAGTTAACTTTTGGACATTCTTATGGACAATCTGCACCGTTCAATTTGATATATATTCGTTGAACTGGCTATAAACTAAAATCAAAGAATTTAAATATTTTTTGACCGTGTATCTAATAGGCACAAAAAATACGGTCTAACTTACAAGTTGGTAAGTTTAATAGTGTAGAATGTCTAAAATCTAACAAAAATTGGTGTACAAAAATTTCCAAGTGTTTGGATCATGACTTAATGGTTGGATCAAGAATTTATATATCATAAAATATAGATCTATGAAAAATAGAACTTTTGGCCGACCATTTTATGCCTACTTATGCATTTGCCAAAAAAAAAAATTAAAAAAATAATTTTTTAAAGGACACTTTACATAGCATAGATCAATTTTAACAGAGTGGATCATTATGTCCCATCATTGAAATCCAACGAAAAGGATATGATTTCAACTCCTTAAAAAAGGATCCAAGTGAGTATATATACACACATATACATATATACACATATATACATATATTTATGTATATATGTGTGTGTGTTTGTGTGTAAATATATATATATACATATACCTATTTATACATATATGTTTATGTATCTATACGTGTGTGTACACACACATACATACATGTATATTTACATATATATAGTTATATACATATATATACACATGCATATACACATACACATACACACACAACTTAGCTGCCTTCCTTCCCTCCTTGCTACCTTCATACCTGATCGGGGAGAGAGAGAGTCGAAGAGGGCATTTACGATCCTCTTCTTGTGTTGTCCGAGAATCTGCTTTTGTTGTGTTTACTCCTTGTTGGAAGAAGCTTGGGCATCCAACATCTCATATGTCCCACCTTCGTGGGCATAAAATCGGATCAAACCTCCTCTAAACAGTTCTTTCCCAAAAAGAAGGAAAGAAGCATGTGAGTCTTTTATCTTCTCCCTCATGTCTGAAGGGTAGTTTACTTCCTCGCATAGTCTGTAAGCCATGGAGGCATGTCAGGGTCACCAACCACCACCACCTGAAGGATAACTCCTCGTGGCCGCGCCTTTCCATTAGCAGTAAACCTCTTTCGCCCCGTCGAAAACCAATTCTACTTGGTACGTAATCCAAATCTAGTTCAAACAAACTCTGTCAACAAGAAACGAAAACTTACATGTGGGTAATACTGCACCATCCCTCTAGCTGCGGATGTGGCCACCGCAACCTCCATGTGTAGGATGCCTATCTCCTCGACCTCTTCAGCAACCAGAAGATCAAACTCCATTGAAAAACTTGATGGTCATAAATAGTCAAGATGTATGTATGAATTGTGAGGAAGTGCCATGCAACTGGAGAATGTTGTACCTGGTGGAATAGGCATGGGAACTGTTGCTGGTTGTGGAATATTACTAGGGCCTTGTTGGCATTTACATGTTACATGATTTTGTCGTGAGCGGAAGTAAGCGAAAGTAGAGAGCTTGCTCAAGAAGTTGTTCGTCCTAAATGCTACTTTTGTATATCTGCAGACGCAAAAAATCTCTCTGCATATGGATTTAGACATAATTTCGCCTATGTCATGTATGGAGCTTCAGGAATTCTTACTGTTGGAGGGGGAGTATGGGAGTATTCAATCGTTATGTATGCCTAATTCTTGCTCTATTCATACTTGATCCCTCTTGCTATATCTAGTTGGTTAGTACTAAGGTAATATGCTTCTGCTTTTCTTTCCTTTATATTTTAGCATCTTCTTTAAAGAGATGATAATGAAATGCACGGAGCATACATACACATCTTGAGGATTAGTCATTATTCAATATCTCTAGCATATGCCATTAACTGATTGTTTAGGATTTGTTTGCATGATTGATCGACAATGTGTTATAGCATTTTAATTGCAGTTATGGCATATTATTTTGATAATTCTTCTTCAAAGATGCATTCATGAGCATCATATCTTCGAAGAACACATTAGAGAATTTATACTTACTAATATTTTTACTATGACATGTATTTCATTTGTTATGGGCAGTCTCGCATCCAAGTAAAAACTGTAGAATTATGTCATAGCACGTCTATTATGAAGTATGTCATGTTTTAAGCACGATGATATTTCTCTTACAAATAGCATGTTTGTCATAGCACATCTGATACACAAATACCAGATTTTCTTTACAATATCATACTTTTAGGTGCTTACATTAGTATTAAGTATAAAAATAAGGGTTAATTGTAGTGAGATCCTTCCTACTATAGGACCAGTGTAACTTATTATCTGTTAAGTTTAAAACTTTTAGTTTAGTCATTGGACTGCTAACGGCGTTAGTCAAAAATTTACTATTCTCACCTCTATTTAACTTAAATTATATTTTCTAAATAAAATTTCCCAAATTACGCTCCTTTGGACATGTTATGAGTGAGTTCTTAATGAGGGAGAGGAGATAATTTGGAAATTTCATAAAAAAAAAATGCAGTTTAAGTTAAATAGGGATGGGAATAACAAATTGTTGATTAACGGCGTTAGGAGTCAAGAGACTAAACTGAGAATTTTAAACTTAAGGGGTAATAAGTTACAGTACCCATATAATATACGGGGTCTCACTGCAATTAACCCTAAAAATAAATCAGTCTCAATTGTTCAACCCGAAACATACATTCAGGGGCTTAGCACATTAATTATATGTATGACACCTATTTCAGTTGTTGCTTTTGAAAAAAGACATTAGAGTTTTCTTAGTTCGCACAGATATTGCTAGTATGACATGCATTTTGAATTCTACAGGTGGTTTCACCATCAATAAAAGGAAACACTGTCGACATACAATGTCTATTATGAAGTATATCGTGTTTTAGATGCACGTATCCAGTACAAATAGCATAACTAAATCTTATCAATAGAACATCTGATACATATATGAATGACATACGTTCACTACAACAACACATCTTTAATGACTTGTATTATATTATTTCGGATATAACAGTGATATTGAACTAGGTGGGCATAAATTGGATCAGATTTAAAATTCAGGAGCAAAGATATTCTCCTTTACATTAAGAATCTAGTATTTACATTGTTATAGTAAATCTAACTGTATGATATATGCGAAGCTTTATGACGACAAGGTGGTTCTTTTTAGCCTGTGGGGTTTTACAGTCAGCATTTCAGAATCTGATTCTTATAATATCTTCTAAATAACATAAACATATCTCCATGATCATGTCATTTATAATGACCAAGCCAGTGATGCTTAGCCGGTCTTTTCGGATGATCAACCACATTGGAACTGAGATCTGGACTCCCATGGGGGGCAGCAGTGGGGAATCTTCGCCTACTAAGCTCATAATTCCTGGTTTTGTGTATGGATGCTTCTAGATTAGTGTTTTGGTTTAGCGGTAAGTGGGCAAGCTTATGCCTTTTTCTCTTTGATGTATAACCTTAGTTGTTAATTTAAATACTTTATTTATGAAGAGGGCTTACCCCATTGGTAGCATCATTCTTTTCCATGAGTGATTCTTGATTCGACTCTCCAAGTAGTTGTTTGGGGGACTTCGTTATGGGTAGTATTGAGATAATTAGTAGTTGAGTAAGGGTGTGGATGTACGATTTTATGGTGATGACAATTTATCTTCCTTTGCCTTGTTCTAAATGTTAACAGAGGAAATGTATAGAACTGAGGCTTTGGCAATAAAAGACCATTACTGATTTGCTTCTGAGCAATAGAAGATGATGCCATTGCCGTATGAATGTTCTGTTTTTCTCCAGAATATGATATGATTAAATTGAACTTCGATCTTGATTTGTGATTCATTACACCCTAAATTGTTCAACCATATGCCGCCATATGTCCACAATTGTTTGAGACGGCAGAATGTGTTCTAAATGTGTCAAACTCTCCAAGATTTTTAGATTGTAAAATTCAGAAACTATTAGCCTGAGTGTTTGAGCAATAGATGTGTCTGCGGTGCATATCTCCATTTGTAATAAACTGATTGTAGTTTTTGTTGAGTTGTTTGCAAGCGCTAGTAGTAACTCCAGTACAAAATTGGCTTGTGTTCAGATTCACACCATCAGTATTTATGTAAGGAGTTCAAAATATCAGCGTATGGAACATAAGATGCTACTTTGTATGGTCGACACTGTCACAGAAGTTATATCCTTCAGTATCCTCAGTGATTAAATTAGGTTTGACCTTGGTATCTCATGTGTGTTGATTGTGATAGATGTATGTCTTTGATGTTCTGATAAGGTTTTAGATTAGGTTTGATATTGGTATTTCTATGACAACTTGCCCAGAAATCATGAATCAACCAAAACACAGGTACAAAAGATATTGAGATATAAAATGACAATAAGAATACACTGATATGTAGTTCTTTGACGTTTATCTTCCAGTTTTATGCCATTACTTGTCGACTGTGTTATTTGATATTGGTACTTCTAAGTCATTTACCTTCCGCTATAACATTTATCTTCCAGTTTTAAATTTATTTCGCTTCGCCTTGCCTACCACAAAAATGTTCAGCAACTTCTGAAACTGATACTGCTTCATGTTAGCTCAGCTTTAACCAGGCTAGGTTAGATCTGTTTCCAGTCAAGTTAGGTTTCAGTGAGGTTACCGATGACTAGAAAAAGATGTATCGAGGAAGAGGGAAGCGTTGCATTGGGGGGCACCCTGCATACAGACATGTAGTAAGGGAATACTTGGAAAGAGATGTTCAAGATGGGTTTGTGATGGCGGGGCATCTCCAAACTTTTTCCTGTCCATGCCCAAAAACTAGAGCCCCTCACTTGGCTTATCTCATTCTCTCCTTGGCTCAATATTCGACGACAAACCCTAGGCTTGCTTTCGTTGGATAACCCGTTGAGACTGATATCATGATAACTGTCATTGTGGTCCATTGGAAAACTGGTCTTCCACAATTATATTGGATTTGTGTCTTGCATACATTGAGCATTCAGATGTGATCGGGGATCACAAAGAGTTTCAATTCATTTGGATCTGGATCAGTTGATGGTATCCTAATTGGATTGGAATATTAATTAGATTATTATAGTGCTATTCTAATAGGATTATGATAAGAACACTATATATATCTCTTATATGTGAAATGAGAGAGGAGAGCAATGTATGAGAGAGATGACTTTGATTATTACGAGAGATGAGAGAAGTGGAGAGATGATTTAATCTCTTCTTGTAATATTTTCCTCATGATGAATCTCTCTTGTTTGTTTTCGTGGATGTAGGTCGAACTTGGCCAGCTGAACCACATTAATTCTTGTGTTTTTCTTGTAATTGTATTGTTTTATTCGTCTCTATAATCTTGATGGGGGATTCGATCCCCGACAATCAATCTAATTCAGGGGACCCCTGATAGTCACAGGATTGATATTGTGCTAACATAATTATTTTCATCTCATCATGCACATTGCCTTATCTCTTTACACTTGGTACAACTTGAATCTTATTAGTGCAACATAATTTTGTTGAAGCTCATTAGTTTGTGATGATTGCTAGTTTACATAATGAATTTTGAAATTGTGTAGTAAGACAAGTGTGATATTCTTGCAGGAAAAGTATGGGACAGCCAAATCTACATGTTTGCAAGTATGAAAAGATTCTCAAGACACTGCAGGTAAAAATTTCTGCACTTTTGTGATACTATACTTTAGAATTTGCTAATGAAATTTTTAAATAGTGCCTTATTATTCATGCAAAGTTGAGGGTTTGATTTGTTGTTGTTAAAAGTACTTGGAGATTTGTTTTTAACTTTTGAGATTTCTAGCTAGATTGGAGTTGGTTACTACTATTGGCAGTTTTCTGTTTCTAGTGAACAAGATTTGATTGGAACCTTTAGAGAGTAGTTGTTTAATTGTTATGAATAATATTCCAATTTGCTTTTTGAAATTTGTTTGATTATCAGATTATGTTATATAGTCCCTTGTGTATTGGATAGTTTTCTCTGTTTCTTTATTCGTTCCTCGACTCGACTAATGGAGATTGGCTACAAGTTTCTTTAGATTCCACCCACTAAATAAACGAGTTTTTTTTTTCCTCGCTTGAACAACAACTATAAAGAAATTTTATAAGACTGTTATTAAACCAGTTTTATTATATGGTATGGAATACTAGACTATAAAGAAATGTTATTCATATAAGATAAGTGTAATAGAGATGTACATGTTTCGTTGGATGTGGAAATATTAGGAGAGATAAAGTGAGAAATAAAGATATTCGTACTAAGTTAGATGTAAGCTCTATCGAAGAGAAGATGCGAGAAAATTATTTACGATGGTTTGGTCATGTACAAAGTAGACCTACAAATATTTCAGTTAAAACGAAAAGAAGTTATCAACATAGGATAAGTTAAAAGAGCAAAAGGAAGACCGGAGAAAACATGGATGGAAGTGATACAAAAAGATATGGATTCGAGATGTTTAAATGAGGACATATTACTCGATATGAATGAATAGAGAAGGATTATCAGTGTGATCGATCTGGCGTGATTCTCTTTTGGTTCATGTAGCCTACTCTAAGTACTTGAGATAAAAATGCTTAGCTATTGTTGTTGTTGAACAACAACAAGAATTACTGTGTGGTTTGGGATATATGCATTTTTACTCTATGCTCTAGTAAAGGGTTATCTCTGCGTTAACAATCATCGATGTATATTCAGTATTTTCATTACTCCGATCAATATTTGAGTATTGAGAGCTTCATTTTCATTATACATGTTCAAATTATTTCAAATCGTTTCTCCCTCATTTTATCCTCAATCGAAGTGGTACTTTTCCTTTTCAGTTTCGAAATATCACTCGAAAAAATGCTTTATTTTATTTGATATGCTCCAAGTTGAGTTTATGTGTCTTTATGGCAGAATAATGCCAAGTATGCCTTTATGCATGATTGCACAAGGGATTAGTGGACTCACTGTGATATCTTCTTCTTTCTATTTCATCAAGATAAGGGCCCAATACACAGGCCAGCTTACCCAATCTTTGCTTTCCAAAGTTGGACCAGAATCCTATCAAACTTCTTAGTGACAAAAGTGATGAAAAGTCTCTTATCATTAGAAAAAAAACTTTTGGATAGGTGAAGGGAGGTTCACTTTAGAGCTTCTTGGTGTAACAACAACATCAAAAGTGTCAGGACAGTTGTTCGGCGACAAACCGGTGGTGGCGGCAGTTACCGAGGGTGATGTGAATAGTAAAAGTCAGATTTGATTAGGGATTTAATGTCGGATCTTATTAGGATTTTGTTTGATTTAGTTTTATTTTTAGAGATTTTACTAGGTTTTGGCTATTTAGATGCACGTAGCTGCCTATTGAAATGAGGCTCATTTTTGGATTGGTGAAGGGAGGCTCACTTTAGAGCTTCTTGGTGCAACAACAACATCAAAAGTGCTAGAACAACTTCCAACCGTCCGGTGACAATTTGGTGGCGGCGGCAGCCGTGACCGAGGGTAAAGGGGATAGTAAAGACCAGATTTGAGTAGGGATTTGATAATAAAGGATAAATCTTATTAGGATTTTGTCTGGTTTATGTTTTATTGTTAGAGATTTTACTAGGTTTTAGTTATTTAGATGCACGTGTGATGCACGTAGCTACCTATTAATAAACTTGTAAGCATGATTTTGAGATGATGGGAAAAAAAATGATTGAAATTTAATCCTAGCATATGATTTGCTTGAGTTTGAAATCTTTTTTCGATGATTCGTTGAAAGGGCATGAATTTGCCTGGATACTCAGGCATAAACCACCTAAAAAATCTCTCTTAAATGCACAAAAACTCGCAAATCCCAACAGCAAATCCTAACTTGACTTTCATCCTGCATTAGAAGGCCCCCCTTCTCCTCTCTCCTCCTACGTGTCGCCCTCTTCCTCATCACTCTAAGAATCTCCTTTCTCCATGACAAGGACTCTAGCCTTTACTCTCCACAATTTGATTCTCCCTTAGGACATGAGTTCTTCATGTTTTAATTATGTTGGCTTTCGCATACCATTGGACAACTGCCTATGATTGGGCTCTCATGAGTTTGAAAAAGACATAGATATGAGGCAAGAACAAAATCTCATCATGGCTCTCTAGCAACAAATTGTATACTCAACAACTGTTGCTAATTCGAAATTGTGAAGAATTTGTAGGCAAGGGTTGATTTACTAAGAGTTGACTTCATTGTTTATCTAAGTGAGGCTGCAATGAGTACTTGCACTAATAAAATCTAACAAGAAAGAGCGATGCTTCAAAAAGAAAACAATCATTTGTTTGTTCTTTAGAGAGATAACGATGAATTTAAGGATTGAATGATAAATATATGGGCGTTATGTGTCGATATATCAGTTGGGCTCGCGATTAAGGACCACAAGGCACACAAAATGATATGGATCTTCAACTATTTTGGTTTCGGGTTCTTTTAGTAGTCTCTAGAGTATACTCGATGATTCCTTTAGAAATCTACTGGAGGAATGAATCTTGATGAAGAGGTCTTGTTCTTGAATCTTGATGGATCTTGACAAGGATGAAGAGTATGGTTTCGATTTTACTATTTAAAAATACATTCGATTCGAAGAGCTTTATTCCAAGAGCTTTTTCCACAATCTTGTCTAGCAATAAGAGAAGGAATAAGAATAAAGGTAACAATTGCGTTCAATTAGAATTTGGATTACATTTGGAGCCAAAGATATGCATGTGTTGCATACATCAAATCTAGAGATCTCAAGAACACTAAACAAAGAAGACCACAAGAAATGCAACCACTTTATATATATATATATATATATATATATATATATATATATATATATATATATATATATATTAGCAAGAGGAGACTTTAAGCCTATTGTTAATAGTCCTAGATACCTTGGCTACCATGATCACAAGGAGCTAGGAATCTACTTTACAAGAAAGCTTAAGATACACTAGTCTCCATATTATGCAAATAGTTACAAAGTTTCACCATAAAGATTGATGGAAGATCATCGTAGATTCTAGTGCAAATCAATGAGCATAGAGAAGGAATTATTTCAAAACATGTTTCGCTATCTATCTGTTACAGTTAGTTAGGGATGGGAAAGGACGGGTCCTAAATAGGACGGGTCAATGATTGGTTTTTAGACCTGCGCATTTTCATTCATGAGTTAGCTACCTCCGAAATGTAGAATATAAAACATATCCCATAGTATATAAAACTTCGATTTATTATAGTTAGGGTTTGTTAATTACAGTTTTGGGAACCTCCAAGTGAAACTTGTGAGCCAAAGAGGCCCTCAAGAAAGATGCAATACTTTCAAGACTTGTTATATTATTTATCCAGCTATTGAATCTTCAGTAATGATACTATTGAAGCAGTGGTGTGAACTTGGGTGCCTTTCCTAATTCTCAAGGAAGGAAAACTTGTGAGCCATTGCCTCTACTTTCTACTTGCCTACATCATATGCAAGGTATCTGCCTCTCTTTTTAAGATGGTTATATATGTTTCTATGCAAGCTTTTAAGTCCTTGGTCGTATCTGGTACGAAATGTTGAACTATAAAGAAACGTTATTTACAGGAGATAGGTGTAGCAGAACTGTGCATGCTTCATTAACTACGTGATAACACTAGGAGAGATAAGTGAGAAATCAAGATATTCACACTGAGTTAGGCGTAACCCCTATTAACGAGAAGATACGAGAAAATAGCCTATGATGGTTTGGTCATGTATTTGGCAAATCTGTAGATGCATCAGTTTGATGAGTGGAGCTCATCACCATAGCACAAGTTAAAAATAGTGAAGGGACAATCGAAGAAAAAATGGATGGAGATGATATGACAAAATATTTAGTAGAGACTTAAATGAAGACATATTATTCGATAGAAATGTGTGGAGAAGGATCATCCATGTGATCGATGTGTTATGGTTCTCTTTCGGATCATGTAGCTTACCTCAAATACTTGAGATAAAAGCTTAGCTAATGTACATATGCAGTATATCATTACAATGTATGATGTTATTATAAAGGGAATGGTTCCAGGTCCGATACCAGCGATAGTGGGATTTAGCTTAGGAAATTAATCCGGCTACGGCCATATTATTAAAAAAAAAAATGTATTATATAAGAAAAAAGAAAAGAAAAAAGAAAAAAGAAAAAAGAAAAGAAAACATCAATATGATTCTCTTTCCATCAATTGTAGCCAGTGGTCCCAAAAACCTCTACTAATTTCCCACCACAAAACATGGACAACTACTTATTGCCATCTAGTTTAGATCTATAAATATTTTTACAAAAAATAAGGATTTAATCAATATCTCATCCTAGATTAGAAAACAAAAGGGTCTTAACTTAAACCCTAGGTTGAGTTAGACAAGGATTGTTTTTGTCCACAACCAAAGCATGTTGGCATGGAATTTGATCTCATAGTATAATGGAAGGCATAAGACTTTCCATTCCACCTGCAACATGGGCTTGATTTTTTTTTTTTTTTAATTTATCTTCTTTATGTTTGCTTTATAATTAAAAAAAAGATGGAGCAGACTCTGAACTAATCAGAGATGAGATTGATTAAACTAATGTTGTTGAGAGGCAACCAAGGACAAGAGCTGATGGAGAAAAGAATGAAATATTGAGGCTAACATGTGAGAGGGAAGGACACTAGCCAAGTTGCCATGTGATGCATCAAGGGAGTGAGTATTTATATAATGCCATTGAAAATTAAAGATTTTTCATTTTATTGGTTAAGAAATTTTTTATTGGATAATTCTAGCAAATTCATGTTTCGTTAAATGCGTGGTAATAATAATAGGAGAGATAAAGTGAGAAATGAGAATTTCAAAGAGAGAATGTGAGAAAATCGTCAATGATAGTTTAGTCATATGCGGCGTAGATCTACAAATGCACCAGTTCAACGAGAACAGCTTATCAATATAGAATATGTTGAAAGAGCAAAGAGAAACCCGAAGAAAATATGAGTGGGGTGATACGAAAAAATATGGATGTTAGAGGTGTAGATGAAGACATGTTGCTCAGTAAGATTGAGTTGAGAATGATCATTCATGTGATTGATCAGGTGTGATTCTCATTTTGGTTCATGTAATCTATCCTAAGTACTTAGGGTAAAAGATCTAGTTGTTGTTGTTGTCGTCGAAGACATCACCATTTTGCATGGATTACATAGATATAGGAAGCTATACTTTCACAAAGTCGAGCTTTCAGAGTTTTAGTTGAGTTCCTCAAAGAAAGAAGATATCTTTTCTAAGACCAGATGCATTCACAAGTCACAGCAAATTAAGACACAGTGCAAGCAAATGTTAGTGAAGAAGCATCCAACAAGGTTCTCGTTGTGTCGATGCACAACACATAAGCAGCAGTAATAATATCCTCAAGAGTTCTATGAACAATGGAATATTGAGTGCATAACCAGCATAAAAAAACATAAACACTTGCAAGTTAGAACAGGATTTGGATTTGTGAAACTCCTTCACCATTTGTTTTTTCCAATTAAAAGTGTACAATTCATCTAAAACCAAGAAGCTATTAGTATGCTTCCATATTACAACATCATTGTTCCAAACATCGGCAGATATGGACGATATATCGATATGGTATGAAAGCCCAATAGCTATTTGGCTCGTACCTGATATATCGTCCAATATTTCACTATCTGACATGAAAAATCTTCGTCCGACATCTGATATTTAGAACCTCGTGTAACAATATACCATCAAAACACCATAAACATAACTACCGCTAGGTCCCCATATGTCCAATGCCAATATCCAAATCACAAAGATAGATGATTTTTTTTTTTTTTGGGTTGAAGTTTGTAACAATCAATCCCTGGCATTAGACAATACTACTACTACTACCATATATATGAAAGTTAAATTTATATGTAAAACAAGAGGATTCAAGGGATGATCACCTCTGATCAGCACCTCCACGCCGCGACCGAGACGAGCTCCGCCCGCTGCCAGCACAGGAACAGCGCAGCCTGCCGCTTCTCCACCTGGAACCCCCTCACCTGCACCCTCTTCAGCAGGCACTCCGCCTGCGTCTCGGTGAAGTTGCTGAACTGCAGCGGCACGAACCCAGCCGATGCGAACAATGCCCGCCATGGCACCATCTTCTCAACTGCCCGGTGGCGGCCCAGCACTGCGTTCTCAACCCTCGGCTGCACCAGGTACCTCTCAATCTTGTTGGCGACGTCCTGGCTCGCTCCCGATGCATCAATGGAATCGAGAAGGATGGTGCAGGCCTGGAGTGCATGCAGGAAATGGTGGGAGAAGGAGAGATCACTGCGGTCGCAGCCGTGCTCGACGGACACCACAATCTTCGGGTTCAGCTGCTTGATAAGCCTGATCATGGTCGGAATCGACTGGTAGCTCAGCCCCGCCGATCCTATCGGAAAATTCACTGCAATGGCTTCATCAGCCGACGACGTGGCCAGCAACTGCAATGGGTCGAATGCGTCGAGGCTGAGCACATTGAAATCAAAGGGGATGTTCAGCTCGGCTGCAAAGTGGGTGAGGTTATCTTTAGTCAGGTGGAGCTCCAGCGGGTGGTGGGACGAATGGGAGGCGTAAGCGGTGATCTTGAGTGAAGGGACGACGCCTCCACGGCGATGGGCAAGTTCCTGCATGAACGACGACCAATGCCCACCAACACCCACATCGAAATCGACGATGTGGATATGGTTGCAGCCGTTGAGCTCCTCCAGTATCGCCTGAATGGAGGTGAAGTTGGTGAACTGAACGATTGGGGAGATCTCCGAGAAGGCCTTGTAGGTGCCGAGCTTGAGGAGGACGTCCAGCGGAGTGGCCAGCGGAGTGTTCGGGTGGCCATTGCCGTCGGTGAGGAGGAGGAGAGCTTCCTTGAAATAGAAAGCGGAGCGAAAGAGGGGCTTCCCTATGACAGGATGAGAAGGGAGCTGATGATTGAGCCGCGCCAATATCCCACGGGCGCCAACGGAGTTGCCGGCCTCGACGAGCTCGGCCGCCTTGAACAGCTGATCGACCAATGCCTGCTGCTGCTGCTGCTGCTGGTGGTGGTTGGCCGCCTCCTCGTTGCCACCGCCTTTGAGTTTCGCTGAGACCGCAGCTGCATTCGGGTTGTGCAGCTGGTTCTGGCGGAGAAAGAGGCTGTCGCCGGCGGAATCTGGGAAATGGGGGTGGAGGGTTTCGATTTGGGTGGCGAATTGAGGGGGTGGGAGGAAAAAGGAAGGATTTTGCGGCGGAGGAAGCTGCTGATGGTGGTTGAGGATGAGGTTGGGGTTGAAAAGGAGCGGTTTTTCCTCAGCGGGCTCCTGCAAGAACACCGGCGGGGTGTTGGGCAATGACAGCGGAGGAAGCGGGAGGCTACCCAAAGGCAGGGTCGATAAACTCTGGAAGCTGTTGCTATTGCACTGCAATGGCGGAGCTCCGACGATGGGGTCGAGCCCGAATGCAGGATCGATAAGGCCGAAGCCCGACCCGTTGCCGCCGTCGCTCTCGTCGATGTTGTCCCCCATGATCCAGCGGAGAAAGCTCTGGTCTTGGCCGCCGCCGCCGCCATTAGTCGCGGCCGTGATGCCGGAGTCCGACAGCATGGCCTCCCAGTCCTCTACGCATTTCACGGGGCGGGCATCGAGGCCGGGAGGGACGGGGTGGAGCTCCGGCGCTCCGGCGGCGGAGTCAGATGAAGCGCCGCCGCCGCTGCTGCCCAGAGAAGAAGACAGCGTTGATGAGGAAGTCGGCGGGCTCGGGCTCCTTCGCTTGTCGAGAACCGAGGTTGGCTCAAGGTTAGCAACACCTTTTCTCTTCTTGTTGCTCCACAAATTTGCAGTGCTTGCTTGTTGAAGAACCCCCTGGCTTTGAAATTTAGTACAGGGCATCCCTCTCATCTAAAGCCCAGCAAAGATGTCGCCTTTTTTATCGACCCCAGCCTCGATCTCCGAAACAAGGAAATGGGTCTGTAGAGAACTGGTTCTAGTGTTGAATCTACGCGAAAAGATTTGATCTTGGTGGAGATTTGCTCTTCTTCTATCTCCAGGTAGAGAGAGAAAGCTACTGTTTTTGGAGGGGTATCAGTGCACAGCAATCTCTAATGGTAGCTTGGTTGCTTCCTCCTCCTCCGCTGTTGTCTTCTTTCCCATGATCCTCCACCTCCTCCTCCTCCTCCTCTCTTCAGAGCTCTCTCTCTCTCTCTCTCTCTCTCACCTTGTGTGTGTGTGGATAGTTTGAGGAGCGGTGGTGGTGCTCTTCTTTAGCTCTCTCTCTCTCTCTCTATACTGCTATGGATGCGTGCAGCATAAAAAAGTTAAATAAAGTGGCCGTCCCCTTCCTTTTCTCCCTCTCTCTAGAAATTTTTTTCCTATTTTTATACTTTATTTTTTCTCTTTCATTAAATAAATATTTGGGGTTTTTTTATTAAATAACTAAAGAGCGACCCCTTATTGTATTAGAGTTTTAGAACTTATTATCTTTAAAGTTTGACCAGTAGTGGGATATTTTCACTCTTTTAAACAAATCTGTACTTGTTTTTTTAGTATTAATTACAGTTAGACCTCCTATAGTATTGAGAGTGTGTAACTTAACATTCTTGAAGTTTGAAACTCTCAAAAAACTTCCTGAACTTAGTTATTTTCACTCTCTTTTTTTAGTACTCTCTTTTTTACTAAAATGCATTCTTGTCTCTTAAATTCCTATTATACTCCCATCCCTCTTTTTACAAGTGTGCTGGTTAAAGAGAGAGATGAGGGTATAATAGGAATTTGAAGGGATAAGAGTGCATTTTAGTAAAAAAGGAGAGTGAAAATAACTATGTTCAGGGATTTTTTTGAGAGTTTCAAAATTAAGGGGTGTTAAGTTACACACTTCTAATATTACAGGGGGTCTGATTGTAATTAATCCCTTTTTTTATTCTAACTTTGTTCTCTTCTCGCTCTTTAAGAATCCACCCAAGACAAGTCAATCTGTTCACCTTCCTACAGATCTACTCAGTATCCCTCCCCCCCTCTTCTCTCTCTCTCTCTCTCTCTCTCTCTCTCTCTCTCTCTCGTGCAGCAGTTGTTATGCAACCATACACAGCAGTAGCTACTGCATAGGGAAGGGAACGCATTGCAGTGGCAGAGAAGAGGCGGGACTTGTTAAGGGCAAGCGGGAGGTTTGAGGGGAATCTTTTCACCTGTCAAGGGCAAATTTGTCTTTTTAACCTCACATGAGCCATCCTCCTAAACGGTTGTTTAATTCTACTAACGGTTTAGAGGGCTAAGTGAGAGTTTCAAATTTGATGAGTAATAAGTTCTAGTACCCCAATATTACAGAGAGTCTGAGTATAATTAATCATTTTCTTATTTAGCTTCCTAAAAGTATGAATTGCAGAAGTTTGTATTTTGTATACATCCTGAAAATCAACCTATCAACTTAGGATGAGTAGAGTTTGGTTAAAACTTGAAATAATTGATCAAAAGCAAAAACAAATCAAAACAAACCGAAATATCTCTATCGTTTTTTCGTTTTCGAGTTTTGAAATCTAAATCTGAATCAAACCGATCGAATTGTTTTACATACATACTTAGACACACATAAAACCATGTGTGTCTAAATCTTATAGATAATAAATTCAATATAAATTAGATACACTGAAGAGATTTGTTTAGTAAAATGATTAAAATTATAATTTTAAACGAGTTTTAGTTATGAAGTTGGAACTGGATAGCTGAATCGAGTTCTCATAATGCCCTTGGAAACTAAATAGTGTAACACCGGCAATATATTCACATAAGAATATGTTAAGTTTTCAGTAGAATAATATGAATTAAAATAGTTTATAATTAGATACGGATTTCTCCAAAAAAATGCTAGCTATGATTAATTTTATGGATTCATGAAAATCATTATAAACTACTCTATCTCTTGTCTTATATCCAATGTGGGGATATTGAGATAAGAGTATTACAATTCTGAATTTGATTTTGTCAAAATTGATAATAAAAAAAAAATCGACCGAAGCCGATCAATGTTCACTCCTATCTGACCGCACATTAGTTAGCTAATACACCACAATAATAATAACTATCACAAATACTATAGTAATAATAATAAACATAATTTAGATTTACATGATTGAAAAGAACCATGGTGATACTACCTACATAAGCTTGTATGTCCATCTAATTAAAGAATAAAGTTGCATAATATAATACATCGCCAAGAATTCAACTAATTAAGGACATGTATGAGGGAATAGTAACCAATGTCAGAATATGTTGTGATATAATAAGTGATTTTTTTATTACAATTGGATTGCATCAAGAATCTGCATTGAGCTCGTTCTTATTTGTTATAGAGAGGGATGAGATACCTTGGTGTATGCTATTTGCTGATGATATTGTCTTAGTTGATAAGATAAGAACATGGATAAATATCAAGTTAGAGTTGTGGCGGCACATATTAGAATCTAAAGATTTTAAATTGAGTAAATCTAAAACAGAGCATATGGAGTGTAAATTTGGTAAGCGAAGGATCATAGACTATAGTGTTGTAATACTGGACGAGCAAGAGATGCAAATGAACAGTCAATTTACGTATTTGAGTTATATTATTCAGAATGATGGAGAAATAGATAATGATGTCAACCATAAAATACAAACTGGTTGGTTGAAATAGAGGAGTGCAACGGGAGTTTTATGCGACTGTAACATTCTATTAAGATTGAAGAGAAAATTTTATAGGACTGTTATTATGCCAGGTTTATTATATGGCACGGAATGTTAGGCTATAAAGAAATGTCATTCATAGAAAATAAGTGTAACAGAGTGCACGCGCTTTCGATGGATATGCGGCAACACTAGGAGAGATAAAGTGTTAAATGAAGATATACATGCTAAAATAGGTGCAGTTTCTATCGATGAGAAAATGCAAGGAAATCGTTCTCGATAGTTTGGTCATGTGCAATGTAGACCTATAATGCACCCCTTCGACGAAGGGAGCTTATTAATATATGACAAGTTAAAAGAGTTAAGGAAAGACAAAAAGAAAATATGGATGGAGGTGATACTAAAAGATATGGGGTCTAGAGATTTAAATGGGGAGATATTACTAGATAAGAATGAATGGAGAACAATTATCAACGTGATCGATCCGGTGCGATTTTTTTTTTTTTTTTTGTTCATATAACCTATCCCAAGTGTTTGGGATAAAAAACTTTGTTGTTGTTGTTGTATTGCCAAGAATTCAACCAACGCAATTCTATATTTTCATGACTTTTCATCTTCCAAATGATCATTATTTTGAAATATTAAATAGTAATATGTCTGGAGATTGTTAATAACAATCAATCTATGTTCAAATGACAAAAATATACGAATGCTAACTAAATAATAGCACTCTATGGGTAAATAAGCAAACTATACATGCTCAAATTTCCATGAATATTAACCATCAAGATTTAAATTATCATTGCAATAATAATAATAATAATAATACTAAAAACTCAAATTTACATGGTAACTGCAAACTTATACAATGGGATCAAAATCAAACAATAATATATCAAATATAATTATTTACTATTGGGAGGTGGTGCATGCAAAAAACTCAAATTGATTACTATAACAAAATTTTTTCACTAATATATTATATAAAATTAATTAATTAATTAACTTTGATTTGTTTATTTTGGGTTTGTTACTGCGCTGAACAGTGCCCAGAGCTCGAAACTGTCAAAAGATATAATTAACGTTCAGATAAACGATAAAAAGGCTGGTGTCCCCACAGACATCGCCATCATTGCCTGCCATTTTGACGAAACTACCCCTGCCTTATCAGCGCTTTGACGTGGGCCGGCCGTACTCTGCGGGGTTGATTTAGTCATTTCGCCGCCTGAGCTGGTTCGCCTGCTACCGTACTGCAACTTTTGAAATTAAAAGCAGCGAGATCTCGAGCATGTGAGATCTCTTGAGATGCGTTCGATTTAAAGTAATTTCTCGCGATCTGCTTTTTGCCACTTAAACAAGTTTATAGTTGGAGTTAATTAAGTTAATTTAGCTTAATTGTTTCTAAGTAAGATTTAGATTGTATTTAAGAACCTGGGACCATTTCTTTTTTCTTTTGGGGTATTCACTGGTTTGTCCTTCAAATCTTTATATTTTATGATTTAGTCCCGCAAATCTCCTAAGTTACTACAATTTAGTCCTCTTCCCTAACTTTTATTAATTTGTGTCTTGATATTACCATTTTATCCCTTCTTATTCATTCTTTCTCTTCTCCTCTCTTTTCTTCCTCTCTTCCTCTCCTCTTCTCATTTTCTTCATTATTCCTCCTTTCTCTTCCTTCTCTCTTTCTTCTCTATTCTTCATTGGAAAAAGAGAGGAGGAAAAGAGAAGGAGAAGAGATGAGCAATAATGAAGAAAAGGAGAAGAGATGAGGAAGAGAAAGAATGAATAAGGAGGGGTAAAATGGTAATATCATGTTAAAAATTAAAGAAAGTTAGGGAGGGGACTAAATTGTAGTAACTTAGGAGATTTGGGGGACTAAATCCTAAATATGAAAATTTTGGGGACCAAATCATAATATATAAAGATTTGAGGGACAAACCAGTAAATACCTCTTTTCTTTTCTTTTTTTGTTTGTTTGCTAGAAAAAGAACTTGGGACCATTTCTTTCTCTTTCCTTTTTTTAAATTTTTATTGCTCTTCATGAGGAGAAAAGAATGTAATTTTTGGATGATTATCTTCTAAAATGTGTGAAAAAAAGATATAAACAAGTATATAAGTTCGCAAAGTTACCAAAAGGAAAACATGATTTTAAATTTATTTATTTTAATTTTATTATTATTAATATTGTAATTTATATTTTGTAAGGATTATTTTATTTTATTTGTAATTGTGTATTTGAATTCAACTAAGAATTGAGTAGAACTATCTAGAAAGAAATATCCAATAACCGAAAAGGAATTGCAATAAGCAAACAAAAAAACAATCATAAATTAGCACGCTACCGATTTCATAAGCAATCAAATAATTAAATAGCAAGCAATCAAGTAAAGAATTGCAACAATTAGTTAACAATCAAAGCAGATAATTAACAATCATCTGAAAAATACTAAAAAATAATAGAAAGTAATATAATTTAACATAATATAACGTAAAAAAAAATTTATTTAAAGAATCCAACAAGAATTATATCAGACAAATATTCATTATATATATGTTGCTCTCTTAAAGAGTCGGTGCGTCATTATATTGTATGAAAATGGTTCTTCTTTTACATCTGACTCTACGTGTCGAACAAATCTAATTTTATTGTCTTCTTTCATAACTATATTTTTATTATTTATTTGTATCGCAAATTGGACTTTATCATAAATTAAGCAAGTTTCTTGCAACTACTCACTTTTTTTTTTTTTCCAAACCCTTGGAGGAAAAAAAATATACCATTACAAATATAAGCACCAAATACAAAGAGAATATCCATTTCCAAGTGAGAACTCAAGATGAAATTAGGGATAAATTCTATTTGAGCACACCATGTTGTTCTGAGCACATCCTATGTTTTTTGTCCTAGTCAAGCTTAATCTTCTAGCGATGTTAGTGTTTTTTGTTTTAGTCGAGCTTAATCCTCATATGTTTGTGGACTAATAAACTCTGATCGAGAAAGGCGGGCTCACTGGGCAAAGTGGTGTGCTTAAAAATTTTCCAAAATCAGGAAGGTGGACATATATCTGCAAATTGACAATCTTGCCCCTAGAACCTATTCAATCAATGGGAAAATTCTAAATGCGCACCAGTTTTTCTGAATGTAGTGAGCACCATTTTCAGCTATATCTCATCTCACTTGACAATAGAATGTGGTGCTCATTTAGAATTTCCCCAATCAATCCCGCAAAAATAAGAACATTTAAGTAATTTCCCGAGCACTAAGGTCAGTGAACAACACATTTGTCCCCCAAATATGAATGGCACTGTCCCTGTCCTGATCTAAAACCCAAAACTTGGGACCACGACCAATCTGGGATTTCTTGTTGACCAGCCCCATCGCCTTCTTCTTTGATTTGCGTGCAAAAAAATCTCACAAATCGAGGGGGCAGTGCCCTACACGGAGAGGGCCAGTGGTCCTATAAAATGTCACCGTTGCTAGCAAAGCCCGAAGCGAGGCGTAGCTAAGCTAAGCTAAGATAGTACCAACAGTCAGCATCATTGGGCGATTGAAATTTTGGGAAATTGTATTTGAGCACACCATTTTGCTCAATGAGCCCACCCCCGAAATTGCAAGAAATCAGCGGAATCCCCCACCTGACAAAGGTGGACTCACTGAGCAAGCAAAGTGGCGAGCTCAAATAGAATTTCCCATTGCCGGAGGGTTGCATTACTCACTAAACATTTGGTGTAAAGAAGCTCCTCTAGTATGGCTTCCCAGCGGGAGTTTACTAGTGAGCCTACTTTTCAACTGAAAGTTCAAATAAAAAAGAACTATCTAGTGGGCTCACTAAAAAAAGTGGTGTGCTCCTTATGAAACACTCCTTCCCAACCTATATGATCTTTACCTGGGACAAGACTGATTTGATAAATAAGCAATGATGGGGGAGATGGTCACCTATAATACGGGAAATTCCAAATGCGCACCACATTTTACTAGTGAGCACCACATACTATATACTATATAGTAGAGTGATTTACAACATAGGGGAAAATGGTGCTCGCTAGTAAAATATGGTGCGCATTTAGAATTTCCCCTACCATAGAGAGTCACATCATTCGAGGGATATAAACCATAACGAGAACCCTACAATTCGAACTAAACCAAATAAACATAGTCGCGTGATTGGTATATTGGCTCTTGATTAGAAGGAGAGATGGCTCCTGATGTGAAGGATATAACATGAAAGTTCAAAGTCTCTTTCTATACAAAAGTTTGAATTAGAAAAATAAAAATTTTATTTTCGATTCAAAATTTTATATATGACGAACCAAATTTTGGTCCGTGAGCACATCCACTGATCCGCTATAATTTACTACAAGATCCCAAGTGTAGGAGGTGTGTGGGATAGTAAATCGGAAAAGAATGATGTTCGTTTTCAACTTTACCATAAAAATGAAAACATCTTGTGCAAGTAAAAATTTTAAAAACTCGTTAAAAAACAATAGTTAGTGTCATTCGAACAAACTTACTTTCACCCTAGTATTGGCAGCTTGTGATGATTTAATTAATAATATTTTAGTCAGTATATTCTCTTTAGAGATCGGGAAATTCTAAACGAGCATACAACTTGACTTATGGTGTGTTTGGCTATTGGAAGCAGTGGAAGAAACTAAGAATTAACTTTCAAGATGGAATTAGAATAATAGATTACTTCTTGTGTTTGTTTGTTAACTTTTTGAAGAAGAGGTGGGACGTGAGTATTATTTAATTGATTAATTAAAATAATAATTATATTATTTTATTTATTTTATATACATATATAATACAACTTTTAAATTGTAATGATAGCATGCAAATAAAAAAATTGCTTTATTTGCTTGATTCTCTACTTTCTAGAGCTCTTCCAACCAAAATTGCGAGGAAGATAATTTCGGAAGTGAGATGCCATGTAGACGCCACCTCAGCATACAAGAAATAACTTCTAATTTCTTTTTTGGCCAAAACACTTGAAGTAGTGAAAGTAAACTTACTTCCACTACTTCTAATTTACTTCCATGCAAATAAACACACCCACCACCTCTCTTTTTTTTTTTCCTTATTGAGCACCCAATTCTTTCAATTTTAGCCCTTTCAAATAAAATCCATATGGAGTTTCCATTAACGATATTTGTGGGTGACCGTGAAATTTGAAACTCTATATGAATTTAAATAATATAAAAAAATTATAGAAATTTCTAGAAAAAACATGGTAATTCATAAATGTTTATTTTTCTTTAGCAAAGTTAAATATAACACTTCCTATCTAATCCAATTTTTCTCTCGAAGTGATAATAATATATACTATAAATAGTTGTTAAGTCACATATTTTCGATTCTAGCATGCTAGCTTAAGTTTTTGAACAAAATGATTGGTCTATAGATATGGTTATGTTGCATGTCATATGATAGATTTGCAAACTTGAGTTAAGACCTATTTACATACACGTTAAAGTAAACTATATTAGCATATGCATAACTAGCTTCATGTGATGCACATAGATTTTGACCTTAACCCATTTTTTTAAACATGAATCTTGTACTCTTGCATGCAAGTACTTCTATGTGGCCTTCCACCATTATTCATTAACCAAGCCACCTCTCTCTCTCTCTCTCTCTCTCTCTCTCTCTCTCTCATGTTTAGGGTGGGCAGTCGCCCCCTCAAATTATTTTACTTATTATCTACAATTTTTATGAGTACGTCATTTCTTCAAATTCCAAGTCTCTTTCTTTAAACCCGAAGAATCAAGACTAAATTTCATTTTTAACCCTCTAATATTATATTTTTCCAACTCTCTTTCTAAATTCTCTTCTTTATTTTTTTTTTTCCTCCAATCAGCAGGCAGAATTTATATGTTCACCAAAATACGTCTCGATCATATATTGGCTTGGCTTGTAAAATTATAATTTTATCCTAGATAGAAATGCTTCGCCTTCTATATCTCCGACGAGTTATCTAAATAGTTTGATCCTGAACAACTCTGTCTTTTCGGTTCGAATGTCCATATTTGCCCCTCTTTCATAGAATCAGTGGGGCAAGGGAGGAGAGAGATGAGATAGAATCCGTGGGGCAAGGGAGGAGAGAGATGAGACGGTTGCCAAACATGGGGGGGTGGGTTGTCCCCCTCTCCAAGCTAAAAATAAAGGAATGGGGCTTTCTACAAGGTATAAAAGAAATAATATAGAGATCAATGAAGGGGACATGCTTGGGGGCAAGTGCCCTCTTTGTTTTTAGGAAAACCATGATTTGGACTTATCATAGGATTTTTCCCTTAGTTTATCTCTAACTTGGCCCCCCATGTGATTGGGCTAACCAAACCAAGCCCTTTGCAATTTGGAAAGTGACTCCCATCCACCCTATAATTCAACCAAAAAAAAAAAAAAAAAATTAAAAACTTCATATATCCACATCAAAAACTTACATTACCAAATTTATAAAAAAAAAAAAAAAAAAAAAATCATATTTTCCTAACCAAACAATATCACCATCACCAGAAATTAACGATATTTCTTTATTTTTTGAGTTGTTCTGCTGGATCGATCGCTCAAAATCTCTGGTCTTCACCCGAATCCGGTGAAAACAATAGAATCATTTTTTATGAATTCGTTGAGAATAATTCTGATCTATTTTATAGCCTATTAGAAATAGATGGCGTTGTGGCAGGATCCTCACGAATAGAGAAAAATTACAATCAGTTTGATAATTGATAATAATCGAGTGACATTACTTCATATGCTTAATATAGCTTGTCAATAGCTGATTAATTTGAAAAACATATAGAAATGCAATTTCTGAATATTTTTGGTTTGATTATAGAATGATTTTTGAGGTGTTGATAGTGAAGAGACTTTCAAAAATCAAAATCAACATCCTCCTCAAAAAGAAACTTTCATTTTGTTTCTTCTCTCTCTCTTCACTTTTTTTATATATTGCGTAAAGCTTTGCTGGCCAATTAGAAAGAGGATGATGACATGTTCTTTCCTCTCCTCTAAGGACTTCCTACACCTCAAGCAATATATCCTAGAGAGAGAGAGAAAGCTCATATCAATTGCCATTGCCAGCTCCTCTTGCCCACTTTCTTTGTCTTGTTCAATCCTACCAAAAAAAAGAGAGAAGCAAAGGACAAGAGCTTGCTAGCCAATAAGATTTTGTTATAGTATTTTATACATAGGGATGATATTATAATACTATAAAATTGCTTCTCCATCGTTGAGAGAGAGAGACTGCCGTAACTAAGACTTTTATTCCAAGTACTTACAACAGTCTGTACAAATCAAAAGAGAATCATGTCTAATCGATCACGTGAATGATATTTCTTTACTCATTCCTACCTAACAATACGCCTTTATTTAAGTCTCTACTATTCATATCTTTTCGTATTAGATCCATTCATATTTTCTTCGTCATCGATCATCATTATATTGCATGTATGTATCTTTTAAAGTGTGTGCTGTGAGGATCAAATTGTGGAAACTGATCTTGAAGGCATCATTGACATGGACAACTTATTATAAAATTTAGTGAAAGTCTAAAATTCCAAATGCAATCAACAATTTTATAAAGTAATTTGTGTTTATATCCCATACTAACAAATTTAAGAACATTAGTTAAGTACTTGTTGGAATAGGACATGTTTATGACATGACCTCATTGATAGAATTATTTTTTGTGACAGTGTTTAATTAGGGTTTGGTTATGCATCTTAATCACCAATCTATTGAATAAATGCATAATATATTGATTTTGTGTTTTCTTATAGTTGCTCCATCTTAGACGTTAGAATATAAAATAGAAACGCTTAACTCTCTCACCACCATTTCGAAGTGGAAAATTTTTTAATATAGTAACAGAGCAATTTATATTCAAATCTTTTCAATCATATATTTAATTACGGGTTTATTAAAAGATTGAACAAGAATTGGGCTTTTACAATTGATTTTTAATTTTTTTTTTTTTTTTTTTTCTATTGAGAGATGGATTTGTAAAGCTTGGGCCAACCTTCGAATTCAATTCGCTATATAAAATCTTTTGTTAAGATACAAAATATTTTTTTCTCGACATTCATCATAACTTTGAAGTTTTGGTATAATGAACGGGACTTTAATATGGTATTAGAGCAATCCTGTTCAAATCCTGGTAATAATACCGCTATGTAAAGCAGGCTTTTTCCATGTGGGAGCGTGTTAAAATACAACAGAGGGTGAGCAAAAATGGGAAAACAGAACAGAGAAATATGGGCCTTTTTCTTTTCCCTACGTAAAGCTAGGGCCCAGCATCAATAAGGTGTTTTAGGCTATAACATGAAATCTTCCAATGGGCTTTTTTTTTTTTTTTTCTTTCTATCTAAAGCTATGGCCCAGCATGAATAAGGTGTTTAGGCTATTCTGGTCATAGCTCCTTGTAGGGTGCTGCGCCATCTTTTCCAATGGGCCTCTTCCTTGTAAGGCACACCCCAAATGTCCGAGGGCACACCAAACTGAGTAAAGTGGTGTGCTCAAATAGAATTTCCCCACTGCGAGCAGTGTTTGCTGCTGTGTGTACTGTAATACCACTTATATTCCCTAGGTCTACTTTATAATAAAACAAAAAACAACTTATCAATTGGCATGCAGCATAACTTGACAGGAACATATCTATCCGTATCATCATGCTATCACTCTTGAAAATTTCAACAAAATGTAAAGTTTTAAAGAAAAATGGTTACATGCTTGACATAAAATGTGAAGGTACAAGAACAGCAGCTAAGCCTTTTATCTAGGTATTTAGAAGAGGCTATATGAACTAAAAGAGAATCACACATGATCGATCACGATGACAATCCTTTTCCATTCATTTCTGGCGAGTAATATGTCATCATTTAAACATCTAGCATTCATATTTTTTTCGTATTATCTCCATCCATATTTTCTTTGGGCCTCTCTCCCCTTGTCGAACGGATGCGTTTGTAAATCTAATTGTGCATGACCAAACCATCGTAAATGATTTTCTCGCATCTTTTTTTTCATGAGGGTTACGCATATTTTAGTAAGAATATTCTCATTTCTCGTTTATCTCTCTTAATATTGTTGCATATCTAACGAAAGATGCTTTACTTATCTTCTGTGAATAATATTTTTTTATAGCCTAGTATTCCATACAATATATAGCCTAGTATTCCATACAATATAACAAGCTGGCCTACTAGCAGTCATATAAAACCTGTCATTTACATTGAAACTTCAAACTTCGATTTATATTTAACTTCTTGAGTATTCCTTTTTGTAAGCCGGCATTTGGATTGTAGCATCATATAAATAATGTAGCCACATATATCCTTAATTTCTCTTCTATTATATCAAAACTCCGAAAATTGTTGTGAGGGATACTCTACAAATTCTAAAAATGTAAGGATGAAGTTTATATATATAGAGAGAGATGGAAATGAGCTGATAGCTCACGCAAGTTACATGAGCTACAGTTCATTTCCACTATCTCTAATAATCTTTTTTTAAAAATTTTCTTTTGGATTATGATCTCGACCCCCTATGGTTCACTCATACTCAATTTCTTGGGTTTTAGTTTTGATTTGGTACTCCATCAAGTTAACACAAAATTAACGGTTTTTAATGAAGGAAACATTTTGTATGCATTTGATGAAAGCGTAAATGAACTTCAAAATTTATGAAATTTAATCTGAAAGAAGTTAAGTAGGTGTAGATAGTAATTGTTAAAAAAATTGAAAAAAAGTCTTTAGATCATTGTAGTTTTGCCGCTAACTCACGTAACTTTTCCTGAGCCGACGGCTCACCTATAGCAATCATATATATATATATATATATATATATATATATATATATATATATATATATATATATATATATATATATATATATATATATATATATATATATATAGAGAGAGAGAGAGAGAGAGAGAGAGAGAGCAAACGGGAAATTCACCGGCAGTGAAGGGAGTTCCTTCACCGCCACTTAGGTGTTCCAATAAAATTATTACACGTGACACCACTCAAATAGTGGTTAAGTGTGTTCTTTAATTTGTTACTTTATTGGCGCCACGTGTAATAGTTTTATTGGGCCACCTAAGCGGCGGTGAAGGAACTCTCTTCACCTCCAGTGAATTTCCTGTTTTCTCATATATATATATATATATATATATATATATATATATATATATATATATATATATATATATATATATATATATACATACATACACTCTTTATCGTTTAGGTTCTTACTCATCAGTTGAGTAAACTCTCCTTGGGATCTAAATTTCGTTATATTTGATTTCAGTTAAAATATGTGATCGGCTGAACATAAACCCGGTTGACTTAGTATCATCATCAAAACTCTAGATATAGGTAGATAGGGATGGAAATATATGTATCTACAGGTCAATTTTTTGTCCGTTCTATACAAATTTAGAACAAATTTTAAATTAGAAAAATAAAATTTTATTTTAATTTAAAATTAGTTATCATCTTGGCATCACCTTCTACATCAAAACCCTAGATTTTTTGTGTATTTATAACACATATTACCTGTAATATTGACTTTTATGCAAGGATCCTAGAAAATGGGAATCTCTATCTTACAAAGTCAATGAAGAGTAGGAATATAAACTCATAGCACCATTTGGTATCAAAATTTCTATTGCCTCCTTCATTTAGCTGTCCCAAGTAGGGAAGAGCATTAGTTGGTTTTTGTTCTGCTTTTGTCAATTTTGATAAAATCAAACCCAACTGAATCATATATATATATATATATATATATGAGAAAACGGGAAATTCACTGGCGGTGAAGGGAGTTCCTTCACTAACGCTTGGGTGGCTCAATAAAATTATTACATATGGCGCCACTCAGAGTAACAAATAAAAGAATTCCCTTAACTACCATTTGAGTAGCGTCATGTGTAATAATTTTATTAGGTTATCTAAGCAGCAGTGAAAGAACCCCCTTCACCGCCGGTGAATTTTCCATTTACTCTCTCTCTCTATATATATATATATATATGAGAAAACTGGAAATTCACTGGCGGTGAAGAAAGTTCCATTACCACAGCTTAGGTAATCCAATAAAATTATTACACGTGGCGTCACTCAAGATAATAAATAAAAGAACTCGCTTAACTAATCTTTAAGTGGCGCCACGTGTAATAATCTTATTGAGTTACGTAAGCAGCGGTGAAAAAACTCCTTTCACTGTCGGTGAATTTTCCGTTTGCTATATATATATATATATATATATATATATATATATATATATATATATATATATATATATATATATATATATATATATATATATATATATATATATATATATATATATAATATGAAAAAAGTGTAGTTAAGGTTACGCAATAGGGGACTTGTATATAAAAGCCTCCTAAATATCAATATAGAGAAATTAAATGATTCAGTCAGTTTGATGGTTCCGTTGAAAGTTTCAAAGTTCAAAAGTGAGAACCGACTAAATTATTTCGATTTGGTTAAATTTTGCTTACTTATTAGATAATCGTTTACCGAATTATGGGAATAGATTCTCAAAGAATAAACCCTAATTTGCTAGACAAATGCCACTTGTGTGATTGTTGCATGTGAATCAACCTAAACCAATACTTGATAACTAATCTATCTTCTGAAAGAAAAGAAAAAAAAAAAAAAAACAGTTGAGAATTAGTTAATTAATTAGTAGGACCTCTAATGATTTTAGTGAGATTTCAAATAAAATAAAGGAATTGTTGCTCACACTTGCTTGCATGTACTAATTACAAAACAAGGACAATTCAACTTATTGCTTAATATTTTGGGATCATGTGATGTATTTGTTGAGGAATAATGTATAACCTAATAGCAGTGTTTTTTTAATCTGCATTCTTCTTGGGTTCACACTTGGTCTCTAATTTTTTAAGTTACATCTAGGATCCTGTATCTAGGTTTCCTTGTTTTTATTTTTATTTTTATTTTTTTAATGCCAATGCTATTTGGAAAGCATCCCCTGTTCCGCCGAGGGGAGTCTGGAAGAAAAAATTGTTCCGAGGGGAGTCTGGAAGAAAAAAATTGTCTGTTGCCCACATCTTTGATCATAGCATTGTCAAACTCATCATCATCGAAATCGTCGTTCTGCCATTGATTGGAGAATGACTTAGATTTCTAGAATTACTTTTTTTTTTTTAGATCTTTCCGATCGTCACTGTTTTATCCTTTCGTTTGACGAGTACGAAGAGAAGAGAATCATCATCGAAATTAACTAGAGGTCATTATGTGCGAGAAATCAACCATGGACAATAGATGATGAGGGGATGGGGGTGTAGGTGTGGGCAATAGGAGCAATTTATCTTACTCAGTCTACTGTTTCCATAAACAACATATATCTACTATGTATTATTTAAGTTGTCTATCTATGAACACTAAATTACATGTCAAGGAATGGATGCCTACTACTATAGGTTAAGATGGTTACAAATTATTAGGGAGAAAAAAAAAAAGAAAATGGTTTGTTGATATATAATATCAAAATCATGAAATTTATATTTCAAAGTTGGAATTAAAGTTTAAATATTACGATATTTTTGGTGGTAAGATCTTGATTTTATAAATCTAGATTTTGCATTATGTGGGTGTCCTTCAGTGGCGGCCTGATCATTCATGCTACGTCTATCTCTCTCTCCTCCTTCTCCTCCTCCTCGATGTGCTACTGTAGCATTACTACATGTCAACACGCCTGCAGGTTTGGCGACTCTAACTAGAGACAGTGGATGGCTCGCCACCGAGGAGGGAGCAGCATTGCTGGTCCTTTCGCCCAACTTTTCCGTTGAGCATGTTGGCGCACACGCTGAGCGGGCATATACCTATCACCGACGGTGATGATGGAAGGGGGAGCATAGTCTCTAGTGGCGGCTCTGACAGGGGTTTGCGATGCTGATACGGTGAGGATGAAGAGACTAATGATCGCTAACATGGTGATTCTAGGAGACATTTTGAGCACTTGAATGAATTTGGTTGAGGTGCGAGATAGGTAAAGTTAGGTAAAATGCGATGATCAGTTTTTGGTCCGTTATATTTAAAATTTTAGGTTGAAAAATTAAAAAAAAAATTAATTTTGATTAGAATGGCAATGATTGCTGAAGTTAATTGAGAAGTTAGGCCACGAGGGATGTTTAGAGCATCTTTTATTTATTTCATTTAATTATGTTCTGGTATGGGCCATTGTCAAGAAGCAACATGGGCCTCAGGCTGGACATGGGCTTTTACACCAAATTGGGAAATTTGTATGAATGCACCACCATAAGATTGCAAGGACCATACAAGATGCAATTTCACTTGCTGAACCTTTGCGCTTATATACCGGGTCACCACCTGGTCAATGTCATAGGACTATATCAAGTCTGATCAATATAAATTGTATCGATCACACCCTACGCAAATGTGCTGAGTCAATGACTCTTAACCTGCAATCGTGCCAAATTCTTGCATGTCTTGTTTGTTGTTCTTGATGTGTGTTGTTGCTAACGAGATCATCAAGTTCGAGCATGTTTTCATGTTTGAAAGTAGAGGAAGAGATGAAAATAAATAAATAAAATACTTATTTTTGCAAAAAAAAAAAAAAAAAAAAAAAACGAATGGAAATGTACAAGATCATAAAATAATATTAATACTTTTTATTTCTAACTTTTCTTTCTACTCATATTTTATGCAAAGTAAAATTGAAAAGTGAGAATTTCACGTTAAATTCGCTTCATTACTTCTCTGTTTGGTGCCTTACTCGAGCTGCTTTTTCTACACTGCCTCTATGCAAATAAAGATAGACGTAAACACACCCCTCAGTGAGGTGGTGATAATCTCCATGTATGGAGAAAATTCTATTTGCGCACACCACTTTCTCAGTGAGCCTGCAAATTTATTTCCAACCATGAGAAAATACATGGAAAAAAAAGAAGAAGGGGTTTTTAGGTATCTGTCCCTTATATTTAAAAATAAGAATTTAGTCTACCAAATCTTTATATTTATAATTTAGTCTTTCAAATTCTTTAATTACCTCACTTTAGTCTCCCAGTCATATTTTGATCCTGATTTTCCGTTACACCCCTGTATTCTTCGTCGAAGGGAATCCCAATAAAAAGAGAAAGAGAGAGGAAAAGAAAGACTAAAATAAAGTAACTTAGGAGTATAATCAGAAATTCGGACTAAAAGTATGACTGGAGATTAAAGTGAGGTAACTTAAAGGATTTAAAAGACTTAATTATAAATATAAATATTTGGGAGACTAAATTCTGATTTTTAAAGATTTAAGGGACAGATATGTAAAAACCCCAAAAAATAATTGTCAAGCTTGCAACTTTTTTCAACACTACAGGTGGGCTCAGTGAGCAAGGGGGCTCAGTGAGCAAAGTGGTGATGGTCATTGCTTTTACTTCACCGTCACAATCAGATGTCTACGGACAAACAAAGTTACTGAAGTTAAAAAAGAAGTAATCAGACAACAGATCAAGTGACTGCCAAAATGGGTTTGTTGGCCAAACAAATTAATTGCAAGAAGACCCTTTTAAGATCCTTAGTACTGTGTTCTGCAGTTTTTTTCAGTCTAGCATACAAGGTATCTGTTCAAAACAACACAAAGTTGAGTCATTGGCATACACATCTATGTGATCTATTTGAGTATTTTGTTCTTTTACAGAGTAATCGAAATTCGCTGTTCGACAAATATAGAGGCTACATAGCTCATAATATACCACCATACCCAAAACATAAATAGGGACAACAATCGCTTATCCTAAATCTTAATAGCATTCAACCCTAGCTTCGATTCACTTCATATCAGCATGCATTCTCTCATGTCCTCTTGAGAATATAGCCAAGAAGGGCACAGACGATCCCCACGAGGGCTACGAACATGACTGAGAAGCCACTACGTTTCTGATTTAGCTCTTTACGCAGTAGATCCTAAAAAAAAAAAACAGCTTAAGAGTCAAAATAACTACAGACAAATATATGATTTGAGGAACACATTTCATAAGTTCTCTCTTTTTTTTTTTTTAGCAATCAACACTGTTAAAATACAAAATAATTTCCCTCAATCCTCGTCACAACTTCGGAGTTTTAGTGCGACATAAGGGACCTTCAATATCGTATTAAAGCAACCTAGGTTCAAATTCTGTCAGGCGCATATTTAATTGCAAATTTTTAAAAAATAATAGCACTGGGTAAAGCCCAGGTTTCTGCCCAGCCCAAAATAGCCGTCACATATAAACGTTTTCAGCAACCAAACTAAGAAAAGGTCATGCAGTACTCTGCAAAGCCATGATATTCAATGCGGGAGATATTTAATGCTTAGGAGTTGAACTAAGATGTATGAGAAATGCCTTTCTTATATTTTAACAAAGATGTGTAAAGCTCCTTACAACATAATTGCATGGAGATAGATGATAGTTACAATTGCTAGCCCTGCATATAGCATTGGTTTTAAATTAACTGCATATTTCCAAGCAGGTTCCTTGCATGTATTGCATGTTGGAATACAATGTAGGTAAGATCTTGGTTTGATAGAAACTTCACAGTTGTGTTTAAGACGCGGATGCTTCAGTTCACATCCAATCACATCAGTTAAGTGGCATGCTTGATTTTAAACACAGAATAAATAGTTAACAATCATTTGACTTCTGACTGATTCGGTCTTTGTAGCACAACCCCACATCAGTCTGTAGGAATGAAGCAGTTTGTTTATACACTCGGCATATTCGTGAACATGCGGACTCTGTATTAGCAACTAATTCGGGTGGGTCATTTAAGCTTTTCAATATTTGAATCTGATCTGATACCGATTGATAAAAGAAAGGGTATTTAACAGACTAAGTCACACAAGAGTGGTTCAATGCGAACTGAGGAAGAAAGGTTGCCAACGGTAGTGTTTTGAAGGCTTCTTGACCAAGAAAACAAGGATTTGGGAGATCTAATGGTGGCAGTAAAATAAATACTAAATGGGTGTCTATTTTCCCTTTACATCAAGGACTAAAAGTAAATTTAACTGCATTCATTGGGGAAAAAAAAGCTGAAAAGGTGTTCAGGTTACCAATGGAATTAATTTAAAGTGACAGACTGCATCACATTGAAAAGTGGCTCACATGTTCATCAACTCTTTTGGGGAAATTAAAATTAACTTTTGAATAACAAGTAATGCAATAGCCCATAAAGTCATAAACTTTATCAGAAAATTCAGCCATCAGATACAAGAGTTGCAGGTCAAGGAAGAAATTAATAGAAAGTGGGTTACTTGGGAATGGTACCACAGCTGAAAGCTTTATCAAAAAAATCATTCATCGCAAGAAAGAGGTGCAGATCAAGGAAGAGCTCGTAAAAATAAGGAAAGCTATTACAGTTTACTTTAGAATAGTGCAAATAACAATAAGGGAAGCTATTACAATTTACTGTTAAAATGGTAATGGGCCAACAGTTCCATAGGGTTCTGCAGCGAGCAGATAAATTTTTGATATTTAGGAGAGGACAAAGGAGCTAAATATGGAACCATAGAACACGGTTGCTTACAACTTGGACAAGGGCGAGAGTACATGAGATTAGAGAATGACTTGAGCTATTTTCTTTTGTTTTCTTGGCATTGACAACAAAGGACAAAAGTTTTTTGCTCTCCCTTGATAGCAAGGTTTAAATTATCAGATATTGGTATCTGTACCGGCTAATCATTTTTGGCCGTATCATATCAATAATATTAGCAATATTATATTGATATTATGCAGTGTATCAAGTATCATGTACCTTAAACCCTGAAACGTTATGTGCTATATATATTGGTATCGTCCGATATTTTAAACCTCGTTTGGGAGTAATCGAGATCATCAATAAGGCTACCCATGGCCTTAATTTAGTTAATATTACTCAACAAGAGTTACCAAAGCATCAGATGTTATCATTAAAGCTTGCCAGTTTTGTGCAGTAGTGCTGCATCTATTGAGGAAAGGTTTGACTTAATTTTATTTAATATGATTTATGCATATGAGCTTAGTTCTGCAAGACTGCAACCAATGAGATAGGCCTCTTCAGCCACTGGAAGAATCTTTTAATCTAGTATGTCCACTTTGCACAAACTTTGCCCAGTTAATAATCTAAGCAATAGACTACAGGGTTACCGTAGCACGTAAGCTGGTTACAAAGATTCCCAACATTTAAGAATCATATCCTCGTACAGATTCGTAAAGCTTTTGGTAAGCTTAAAACTTTACGAACGTGGTTGAGAAAATGATTCACTGAAAGCTGCAAGTCAACTGTCACCAAATCGTACCATCTTATATAGATCACTAAAATAAGTCAACCTAATCACTCGATCGAAGATATGAGCGACAAACACTAATGATCACCATTCAGTCTGGCAAAAATTAATGTGAGATTGAATAGACCCATATGCTTAATATGTAGAAAAAAGGGATAATAGAACCATACCAGTTCTTGTCTAAGCTTCTGATTTTGCTGAAGGGCAGAAGTTTTCTCCTCAGTCAACTTGGAAATCAAAGTTGATGTCTGCAAGTTATGAAGTAGAATTGAATGTAGCCACTAGAAAGCCAAAAATATTTTAATACGACATAGTAATAGTTGAAAACCTCTTATTATGCAATAATACATCAAGTAAACAAACCTTCAAACTGTTTAGCGTTAATCATCATCAAGCTCACCCCATCTTTTGCTACTAAAATCGGGACCAATGTTGAAAATAACGCGTTTTGAAACCCATTATATTGCATTACTTAACCTAACAGAACCCCAACGCTACATAACAACTGGAAATAACTCAGTTCACCGTATCAATACGTTTTTTATGTTATATTACATAACACTACGTTAAATTATATTATGTTACGTTATTTACAATTATTTTTTTAGTAATTTATATATTGTTATTGATTATGATTTTGATTATTAGCGAATTCTGTAATTTTTCTTACTTAATTAGTTGTTGGCTTATTTGATTGCTTGTGGAATTACTAACTTGTTAATTTAAGTTTAATTCCTTGTTCACTTATTGTATTTCTCGTCCGGTTGCTAAAATTTACTTGTTGATTCTATTAAATTTTTAACTGAGTTGAAATCAATAATTATAAATAAGATAAATTGAACATTACAAAATATAAATTACAACAATGATAATAACTGGAATTGAAATAAAAAATTAAAATTTTGTTTTCTTGTTTAAATGATGAATGGAATTACCATTGCAGACTTGATATAATTTATGAAGATATGTGAAAATTATTGTAAAACTTAATATAATATTTGAATAGATTATGTATTATAAAATAGTTTTATATTCTTTTTTTATATTTTTTAAATTTATTTTTCAATTTATAAAAATTATTTTATATAGTTTAACATTTATTTTTATTAAATAAATAGGAAATTGCACAGCATACGTTATGCGTTACGCTATATGCGACATAACATAACAAAGGCAAAACGTTACGTTACCGTTATCACTATTTTAAACATTGATTGGGACAGCTATGGAGCATAACAGCTGTAAGCTGATTCACGTCTCACTGGGATTGTGCCAAATTCCTAGTTGGTCTGTGGTAAATGGTGACTTGTCATAATGTTTAGAAGGAAATCTGGTGGGAATAAATGTAGAGGAAATTTTGGTCATTCTGGATCAAAAATTTAAGCCAAAAAGGCCAAACTGAATCATGTTTCTTACAAACTATCTGAAATTTAAACACAGTCGGAAACCTAAAATTTGCTTTAAGCTTTCTATCACAACATACTTCACTAGCGTAGATGGAGGGAAAGGAAGGAAAAGGGAAAGAAAGGAAACCTCAATCTTCAACAAAGCAACCACCAAAATGAAACATCATGGCAAGACTTTGTATCATAATAGTATGGAGATCTAGTCCAAGAGTATAACAAGGTTCAAGCAAGCATGAATCTAGTAATATAAACAAGTAACAACCAAGTAAATGGCAATCCATGATATGATAAGTAAGGCATGGTATTGTTCGTGAGTAGCTCATAACCAGATCATGAGATGGCTAAGTAAATATAAGTAGCATGAATCAAAACAAAGCAAGAAGTAACCCCACAAGATGATTTATTAAGCAAGCAAAGTATATATATCTTATATATTATCGGTGTTAGTATATCAGGCGAATATGAGAACGAGTATGAATACATTTATAATGTGGTATGCACGCACTTCACCAGTCACAAAAATGGGATAATAAGCATTAATAGGTCATATAAACATGGATACGAGCATACGGCATCATGAGCAAGATAACACACACAATATTGCGACAACAAGGACTTAGAACAGGTATGTGTGCACATGGCTAGGGTAACAAGCATGTATGCATGTACATGGATAGGACATGTATGCATGCACATTGTTAGAACATGTGTGTACATGCGGTAGGGTATCAAGTATGAAAGAGAGCACACACCTATACGCATGCATGTGAGCACATGACCAAGCCATTGTTGTGCTTGGCCAGGGATGGTTGTTTCGGGCAGCAAGAATAACAAACTTCCGTATCCATTACCCAATACAATATGGATAACGACTGAATCAGAAAATATTATCTTGGAGAAAGTTATAGGGCTTAAAGTAAACTTTCCAACAACTCAAGAATCAACTCAATCCGAATTCAAATTGAGTTCCTCAAGAGGTCGTGTAGCTTCGTGCTCCTCGTCGAAGTGGCATTCTTCGTTGACATCGAATTCATCGGTAGACGTACTTGCATTACTGCACATCTCAAGGATTTTATACCTTGCTAGTAATCTTTCTACGATCTCATATTGTACAATGAGCTCTTTCCAAAAGAGCTTTGACAACATCAATATTGGACCCAATCTTAGTCAAAAAATTATGTCAACATGTCTGTAGTTGTATCGATAGTGGCATACCATCTGGGAATTGGAGGAAGAGATGTATAAATCTCTCGATGAAGCTTTGCGTTGGCCCTCCATCTCTTTATCCCTTAGCAATGAACTATGGGATTGCCATCTCGGTATCTTCCTCATCAAAATGAGAGAGAACTAGAGTCCCCATCTCGACCCAGGACTTCATCGATCTTGCTGGTAAGCTTCTAAACTAGTTGAAAACATCTCCAATGAGGGTGCTAATGAATCAACGAGCTATGGCAATATCATTGTTTACTAGATTCCCTTTGTGATAATGGTAGTAGTGGATATTTTAGTCTGGGGACCCCCTTTCATCATATTGTCTAATGATAATGGTAGTAGTAGATATATTAGTCTGGGGACCCCCTTTCATCATATTGTCTAACTAATAGTGTCTGTGTCCCACTCAAAAGGGCATGGTCAGCTCCACTACTCATATTATGCACGAGGGCTTGACCTGAGCGTGAATATTTATAAGACTTTACCTTGAATAATGGAGTTTCCAACATTGACTTCTACCCTCATCTGAGCATGAAAATCTTACTAAGACTTTATCCCGAATCATGGAGTTTCCAATATTGACTTATGGCCTTACTTCCACTATCGGAGTGGGTTAGCAACATTATTTATCATGTCGTCAGCTATGTGATTGTGATCTATGGTCCGATTCAGTTGGTTCTTCAGAAGTTGTGTAATTTGAGTTTATATCTTTTCTACAATGGCCTGCTAATGCTTAGAGGCCTCCTGGAATTCGAGCCATCTAAGGATGTATGCCTTGCTGTTATCAGCAACGTAAACATTTGATTCTCTCGGCTATATATAAGCCACTATGCTAGATGACGCACACGTCGGATTGGAATCAATCTCATCTAGCAGTAGTTCATGCTAAGGACTGAACTATATACCTGAATCAATTGGTATGGCAACTACATGTCTATCATGAATTTTGACTTGTTTGTCATGGCCAACAATATCAATGGTAGCAAATGACAACTCGAGCTCCATAGAGAGTCTTAGACTTAACATAAAATGGTAGCTATCGATTTTCAAAACATATTTCACATTGGACAACCTATTTAGATTTGATAGCTTTTCCAGTTGCAAGGTGTCAACCCTGCGCTCAACATGATACATATTTTGCATTGAAGCACTCCCTTATAGAAGCACTAGCAATACCTCCCTCATGGTTGGGCCATTCCTTCGCGACACATCCACTTAGGATTGTCTTGAAGAAGACGATCTTCACTCTTTATTATTGAGGGGGCGTTGCTGCAATCCACGCCCAATAGATGGGATCTTGAACTTCTTGATCTTCTTAGCTCTATGGTATGCTGTGCATTTGTTGTCAAAGAGAGAGGATGGGAAAAAATACCACATTTTCGTCTAATTATATTGGTTCATCATGGTCTCCATGGTGGTGTCTGGAGCTATAAAATTGGATTATGGCACGATTTCTTCAACGACAGTTGTAGTCCGTAGTGGAGTCACAATTTTTTTGGCAAGAAATTCGAAAGGTTATAGCTTTATATAATTGAGCAATTACAATATACATTCCACTCCAAAATAGTATTAAAATACAGTTCACTATTACAATCACTAATAAAAATTAGAACTTTACTATTATTCTTGGAATATATGACGATGAAAGTCTAACTAGAGTAGCTTTGCAGTTCCATTGACGATTTGGTGATGATCCTACTATGGTAATCACGAAAAATAAGGATAAAAAGCTGACTTGCTAGAGTGTCATGTTAGAGCAAGAGAAGTCACTTACGGTGATATGATCCTTCTTTTTGATGGCTTTATATGAAAGCTCTTGCCTTGATTAAAGTAAGACTAGGTAGTGGAGCTTTAAGAATAAAGGAGGAATAAAAGACTTTTTTACTAGAGAGATACACTTGAACAAATGACAAAGTTCTCAATGGTGTTGAAACCTCAAGGTTGGCTTGATATGAAAAACATCTCTGTGCACAAAAGAGGAGACCTTCTCGAAGACAAAGAACATACGAGAGATGTTGACGTGAAGACTCCTGGTTTGCTAAGGAACTGCTGAACACATGACCTGGTTAAAAATATAGGTTCTGCTAATGCATGGACAACAACTTCTAGGAATTTTTATATGGTTAACGACTGAATCAGCAAAAATACTATAAAAAAAAGTTGTAGCGCTTGGAATCCCCTTTCCAACAAATCCTAAGTGAGCTCAAACTGAGTTCTAATGAAGGAGAGATAGTTGTTTTTTTTATTTTTTTAAGAAAAATCTACGGTACTGTTGAACTGGCAGAACCTAATATTGCAAAACAACTTCCAGGTAATTTTTGATTGGGATAAAAGCTGAATGTAAAAATGGTTTCTAAACAAAAGTAGATTATTGAATTATCTTTTTAATGAGTCCAAAATGAGATCAATCAGAGCTTTAAAACAATAGTTATGACTGTTTTACTAACTCATCCTACTTCTGACCTTCTAGGACTTGGTACAGCAAATGACTTTTTAACTGGGAAAAGGCTGAATCAAAATTTGGTGTCTAAGAAGTTGTGCATTACTGAATTATCATTATAACAGTTCCTAGAATAGCTCAAGCTGACATCACATGAAAAAGATATGGTTGTTTATACTATACTGTACATGGACAAAAACAGGATAGATGCACATGTTTGTGACATGCATAATATGATACATACAATAAATCCATGATAAATACATCCAAAAGCACCTAGAGTCATAAAAATTAAATACTAAACATATTAAGACCTACAGATATGTTTTAAATACTGAACATATTTATACATGTTACACAAATAATGGCACAAAACATGGACAAAATCTGATATTCCAACAAATAACATGGAAATCAAAACAAAATAATCAATTTAAACCTAGGGCTCATACGAGATTAAATTTCTTTCATGATTAGCAATAACAAGCGTGAGGTCTACAGTCATTTTTACATGAAAGATTCAAATCAGAACTTGAAAAAGTGTAGTTTCTTGTCCCAAGGATTTTGGCAGAAATGGAATCGAAATTGATTTAATTAAAATTGAAATCACCGAAGGTTGTACTTGAATTGATGTTTAAGCGATGGGAAGAAGCCTTGAGCTTCTGGAGAAATTTTAGGGTTGAATCAATTGAGGAATCTCAAGGAATAAGTTTTCAAACCATCTTTAGTGAATTTCATAGAATTTTGGGCTGATTTAATAATATTGTTTTGGGGCCTCCTATTATTTATTAGCAAAAAAGGGCTTCTATTATTTGAAGTGGTAGTATTTTTAAGCCCCATGTTCACCATTAGAAGTTCCCTCTTCCTCCAATAGCAAGTGTTGCCATGGAGTACAGTTGCTTTATTAATGGTCTTTGATGGCCTCACACAAGCCTTTAGCACCTAAGATAAGGTCATTGACTCCAACATAATAACTACTCTTCCATCACCCGATCTCTTATTTTCTCTCAGTTCTTCGCAATTAATAGATTAGGAATGATTTTTATTATTAAAATATGATTCTGACTTGAATTTTTGCTAGAAAGATTACATTTTTATTCAATTTTAGTTAAAATATATTTGGATTCGGACTCGTGATGGCTAACAACTAGCATGTGATGGGAGAAACTAGATGAATGGACAAAACCACGATGAGTAGCAGATCACCTTCAATAAGGCCGCACTGGGGGTGGTGAGAGTGATGGTTTCAGGTGTGTTAATGTCAATGGCTACAATAGCAAGGGTGGGCAATATGGAGACGCACATTGTGATAGTGATTGTTATAGCAAAGGCGATGGAGACACACATTGTGATAGTGATTGTTATAGCAAAGGCGATGGAGACACACATTGTGATAGTGATTGTTATAGCAAAGGCGATGGTGTTGAAAGATATGGGTCACATAACTGCAGATATGATAAAGGGTTTGTTGGCAGAAACTGCATTTATCTGCATATAGAAAGAGCAGGATAATATAGAATACTGTTTGTCGAAAACTTTTTATCTGTGCCATGGGCTATATGAAACTATACTTGAGTAAGTTCTCTATTTAAAATTAAAAAAGAGCTATTGTTGGTTCAGTTTGGCACCAGATAAGTTAGGCATAGTGGGCTGGCTCAATTGTGCTTTCTTGTATAATACTACTATTAGTATAGTACAATATCTAATGTATATGCACCGGCTGCAGTCGGTTTCTCTGGATGATAAAACATTAGTTGAAAAGGGGTGTGCATCCGCCTATACTATCGGTTATTTTAGCTTTCCATTTGATGTTTAATAATCAGAAATTAGGCGTTCAAACCCCATTACATATTGTTAAGGACTTCTAAGAATCGATTGTAATAGGAACAGCAGCAGCTTAGTTCAAACAAAAAACAAGTAATATTGATGACATTGTCTAATTGATTTGCCTTATTTTGAACTAATGAATCTAATGTTTTCTAACTACCGTACCTACTATTCTTAACAAATTCATTCAAACACATGATTAACTGATTTACTAAAATGCTAATCTAATTTAACTAACAGGACTAACTAATTTCTTCATACCCATAAAACTAAATTATGTAATATAAATGAAGCTTAATATAAAAAGGAAAGCCATATTAGTAAATTAGGAACCTTAATCCTTATTTAGCTAAGGACCTACAGTGAAAGGAAGGATAAAATATTAGGAGTGATGCTAGTGCTGTGTTGTATTTGCCAACTTCATTTTATTTTTTCCTCTTTTTTTTTGCTTTTGAAACTCATGCTCAATTATATGGATATTTAACTTCCCACATGATCATCAAGTATATGAAAACTCTTTCTAATGTATACCAAGGCACCGCTAGAGTGTTGAGTTGTACATGATTCTTTTGAAGATATAACCAAGCGCTGAGTTGTATATGATGGTTTTGAAGATATGACCTTTGCTTGGCATCCATATGCATGGCTATAGCAATCACGGTAAAGATTGTTCTTTTAAAATTCCAAAATCCTGAGAATAATAATTTATAGCAATAGAATAAATATTATGAGTTTGTTGGCAAAGAAATTACTAAGAGATTTTAGCATTGTGCTATAATGGCTTGTGCATGACAATATTACCTGATTTGAATAAATTAGTTGAGCACGTTAAGCACATTACTCAACTTAAACTATTTAGTTTCAGAAGTTCATTAATCCTAATAACCATTTTACTTAACCTAAACTGATGGTTTACGTATACAATCTTAAGCTGCCAACTTAGATTAGAGATGTTACAAGAAAAACAAAGAATAGACTCATGCTAACAAAGCAATAAGAAAATTTTCGTGTCAAATTTCAGTTTAGTGCTTATGACTAATTACATACAAATTAAAAAAACAGGCCTAAGTTGTTTATTAAAGATATTTAGTAGTTTATCTGAGGAAAAAATAGTTAGAATAATGAACATAGGAAAAGCTACGGGCTTGAAAGTATGGCCTACGAGTGAAAGTGACCCACCGATAACAGCCTTTGCCCATAAAGGGAAGATCCCAAGTTTGATTCCCGTAGATACCAAAGAAAGATTTAATTTGGATGACTAAAGAACACGGGACCCAATCTTCCCAAAAAGAGAACAGTGTGGCTTACAACGGACCTTCAAAGGATAGTTTCGGGAATAGGGACGGGGTTGGAACATATGGAAGGCCCTAATCTCGGCCTACAAATAAAACAGGATAAGATTTATTCCAGATTTGTACAGAGGCCATCTTTCTCAGTGTTCCATCTAATGGAAGGTATATTGTATGTGTCAATCTTGGTTCGGTGGGGAAATGATCAGTCACGATATAGTAAACATTGCAGTGCATATGCACAATAAATTCAAAGTTAGAAACCTATCATTTTGGGACCTTGAGAATCTACACTGCATCATAAGTTTCAATGGTCAAGCATGAAACCTCAGTCAGTGCAAAACGAGGCATTAAAATTCAACATCTTAGAGGAACCTAAATACTGGGATGCACCCGTGCCATGATGTGGGTACAGTTGAAGCCTTAAAGAGAATCTGCACAAATGATATCAAAATACCTCGTATGTCGTACAAGTCAGAACAAAAAAATGGTGTCAAGCATTGAAGTATTATGATACATCAGACAGAGGCCGACTGTTTACAATTTAATCCACAGTTTCTAAGGTTTACAATAGTGAGTCATCTTCATTGTATTAGTATGATTTATGCTAGGTTATAACAATCTATCCCAGTGTCCATCTAAGGTAATTTATTGGTTATAATCATCTAATTATATTTAATTTATCATTTTATTTTCTCTCATTTTCCTCCTCTTAGATAATCTCCCCCCCCTTTTCAAATAAGAAACCAAGAATGCTGGCAGAACCTAGCAACAAGGGTTGACATAACGTTGGTTGAATAATGGAAAATTTAATTATCACAAACTTTCCCCACCAAAATTGGCTCATCTATGAACCACTAATCAAAACGAAGAAAGTTATACAAACGAACTGGAGAAATGCATATGCTCAGCTGAGAAGTACTGCAATTCAAATGTTTCTGTCTGGTTGAGAGTAAATTCACACCAGATCCAACCACCAAATTCCTAAACCCAAGCCTGACATGACCGGTCTCAGTTTAGGAGCTTAGGATCTAACCAATCAATGTGCAACAGGGTACCATCTTTAAGTTGCCCCAGTTTAAACTTCAATCAGAGAGTTGTCATCATATCAACCTAAGCTTCATATCAACCTAAGCTTTGTCAAGAAGGAAACCTTCTGATGTCACCCTGATTTCTGTTAAACGTGGAGCACAATCACTGCTTCTAACCTAACTGAGTCTCCACTATGAACTCCAATCATTCATTAACCTTATTACTATCAAAGCACAAGAGAAAACTGACATCCCTGTACCATGAACATTACAAATTTTATTAATGTAATGAATCATGAAAACTTGGAAGTCATCTGCCTCTTATCCCCGGTGTGATTTATCAAGAAGTTCCAATCCAGTATACTCCTCATTGAAGACATGGAACACGGATTCAACTCCTCATTGAAGACATGGAACACAGATTCAAAGAAGTCCCTGCAATACATTGATACCCCTTCTAAAACAAACCGCCTCACAAGCCACAAGGGATTCCTATAGAATATAAGAGGTCATTTAACCCAAAACTAGGAATGGATTCGGAGAAACATGTGCATGGCATCTCTGAGAATAGGCTTAATGTGATATGTCATGTTAACACTTTGAGAGTGAATTTGAGTGCAAAAACAGGACACATGCATTTAAAAATGTCAAATGAACCAATGACCAAGAATCTCTAGTTATAAAAAGCAATATTGCAACTACTGGACTAAGCTAATCAGCTAGAAAAGTTCATTTTTCTCTTTAAAATAGCTGATAACATGTTTCAGTAAAATAATACAATAACATTCAACATTACAACCTAGAAAAAGTAAATACCTTATATTTAAAATTAAAATGGTTGAAGGAATGTTGAAAACAACACATAACTGAATAAGAAGCAGACAGGAAGTAGTTATATCATAAATGAATTTCACATTTTACACTTTTTTTAGCAATCAACTTATGAATTCAAAGAAATCAAATGGATTCCTTAAACATCAGTTCGTCAGGTTCCTATATATATTATTATCTACCAAGGCTTTAAATATCGGTTGATTCCAATACATATCACCAAGATCATATCGGATTTTGATGGATCTATACAATATAGACCCTACAATATAAACACTAATACTATCAATATTTGCTAATATACTCGCCCAATATTGCTGATTTCGATATTATGGTGCATGGACAGGCAATGCCAACAAGGACATGACAGTCTGATACAAGCTTAATCCTAAAAATTACATAGGATGCACGTATCCAACACGTGTATTTGATCCGAATACAGTTTCACGATAGAAGTTTATGTGCTTCATAGCAGGCATAACCTATCAGACAATACTAATAGTAATTCAAAGAGTTTAAACCTTGGAATCAACTATCAAACCTAGGTATCATTTTCATACTAAAGAAGGCTTCCTAGCAACCATGGCCATTTTTAATCCTAACCCTGCAAGTACAAGGTAGTTGATTCTGTCTACGGCTTCACTATTGCAAGTGGTTTCCAACCATTCATATAAACTTGCTTTCTTTATACATAACTCAATCATCAATCCCCAACCATATACCCTCAAACCCTATAAGCATACCCTAATCAGAGATTCTCTTAAAGTGTAAAGTTGCACACTGTAGTTAGAGCAAAGTAAAAAAAATAATAATAAATTACATGGTTAGTTGCAATTTGGAAGTTCCATATTATTAAAAGAAAAGTGATGAGAAAAGAAGAAATCACCTCTGTCGAGTTTTCCTTGGACTGTGTTTCAAACGATCTAGTTACCTGAAATCGTATGCACACATATTTACTGGATCAACTATCAAGGATTCTTAGGAATTTATTAAAAATAATTGGAAATGCAAGACAAATATCAAGCACCACACCTAAGTGAAGTATACTTACAGCATCAAACAAGGCTGAACTATGAGTTCCACTTTCTATCGTAGTTGACCTAGGGGAAGATCCCTCTTCTGATTCTTCAGGAACCGGAGATGGAGGATTAGCAGGAATATAGACCACACGCAGCTTAAACTCCTCGACAACCTTATCAAGCTCCTTATTAAACTAAACAAAGAAATCCCAACTAACTAGATGGAGGGGGCAGAGAAAAAAAAACCTGTACAGAGGGGAATAAGGAATCAACAAAATTTGCTACCATTTCAGGGGTTATGTCCTTGGTTGTTGTACCATGCTCAGCCACAACGCTCTGAAGCAGGAACTTGTCTTTGCATTGCATGTCGGGTGGAGCCTCCTTTTGAGCTTGCATCGTAACTAAACGGCAAAGAATAAGAAACGACTGTTCATCAAAGAGAGAACTCAAGAATTACAAAATTCTCTAAAAATTACAACAAACAACTATTAAATATCCATGGAACAAAATCAATTTATCCCACCACCTCCACTTTTTTTAAGGCAGGATAATTCAACTCTTAAGCCCCGAATGCGAGCAGTTTGGGTAAATTTTTGGAGTCATAATAATTCTACAAAAATGGAGGTAGGAAAAGTTCGATCCTACCTCTATTATCGATACTAATTTTTCTTAAAGCCAAGCACAACATAAAGTGTAGTTCTTTCAAAACTAGAGTTAGAACCTTGCAAATTGGAGCTTTACATAACCTACACCTCCACTGAAAAGAATACCTAAGGGATAACATTTGCCAACTGCCAATCAACAATCATGCATTTAGAAGTTTATTAATGCAATCATCAATTAACCAATTGTTAACAAAAAAAATACTAAGAACTTGAAATTGTGCTCTATTGATAGCAAGCAACAAGAGGGTTACCAGTGACATCGCATGTAGATCCCGGCAGCACGATCCCCGTGTTAGGCCGCACGCAATATTTCTTAGGATTGGTGGTTTTAACCTACACAAATCATAGAAAGTAGGCATTGAACCCTTAAAAAGATGAGATAAGAAAGGAGGAAAAAAAAAAGAAAAAAAGAAATACCACTTGAAAGGTGAAAAATTGAAGAAAATGAAAAGAAACCCTAAATGTGATTACCTTGAAGGCCACGTACTTATCAGTCTTGTTGGTCAATTGCATGCAACATGAGCTCTGCTTCCTCAACTCAACTTCAGAACAAAGAAAAATGTAATTAGATAAAAAAAATAAGCATTACAATTACTTAAAGTTACACAATAATACCAACAAAATCCCATTTTTATTTTTCAAATGGGCAGTTGAGACCTCATCACAAAACCCTAAAGCAAGATTTTCAAAATTAAACTCTAAATTTTAAGCGAAAAGGGAATCGTAAAGGAGCGAGCTTTTTACATGGGAATTTGAGCTCCGTGGGCTGGATCTTGAGAAGATCGCCGCTACTCATTTCCTGCGACGCGATCGGAAAGAATCGAAACAACCAAAGAGGCGAGAGATCAACGGGATCGAGGAGAGAGAAATTAGATGGAGATTCTAGAGAGAGAGAGAGAACGAACTCGGAGCTGGGGAATTTTGGTGAGGGATCATTCTCTCTCTAAGGGAAATCCTAAATGCGCACCACATTATACTCAGTGAGCCCCACATCCTACAGTAAAGTGATTTACGACATAGGGAAGAATGGTGCTCACTAAGTCAATTGTGGTGCGCATTTAGACTTCCCCCCTCTAGATTGGAAGTTGTTCTCGGTGAGAAAGGACGAAAGTACCCCATAGCTTGTGTGTCACGTGCGACGGAGTGAGGGGTAGAATGGGGAATAGAAGAGGTTACGGTATGATGAGGATGACGAGGATCGATGCCCCCACTAGCTGGATGCGGCAGTAGGCACGTGACTTTCAATGGGTTGGTGTGCCCCACGTGCGTTTTTAATTCTGGGCAAGTATTTTTTTTTGGGTATTTACAGATCTGTCCCTTAAATTTCATAAATTATAATTTAGCCTCCAAATCTTCATATTTAAGATTTAGTCTCAAATCCTTTAATTAATACAATTTAGCTCCCTAGTTTATATTTTGGTCTGATTTTTCAGTTTTACCTCTAATTTCCTTCACTTAATTTCCCTCCCCTCTCTCTTCCTCTTCTTAGTTCTTATTGGCTTTTTCCCTTGTTCTTCTCTTCTCTCTCTATTCATTTATTTGATTCTCCCTCTCTATATTGAAACTAAATGTATTATTCTCCACTAAATATATTAAACCTTTAAGTCTTAATATAAATTCATTTATTGGGTTATCCATCTCTATATTGGATAAATTTATTTCTAGATTTAATACATTTAGTGGAGAATAATATATTTGGTCTCAATAAATGAATAGAGAGATAAGAGGAAAAAAAAAAAAAAACCTAATAAGAACTAAGAAGAGAGATGGGAAGAGGGAAGAAAAATTAAGTGAAGGAAATCAGGAGTAAAACGAAAAAATCGGACCAAAATATAAATTATGAGACTAAATTGTAATAACTTAAAGGATTTGACAGACTAAATCTTAAATATAAAGATTTGGAAAAGTAAATTATAATTTATAAAATTTTAAGGAACAGATATGTAAATACTTTTTTTTCCCTAAAATTTTCAGAACCTTCGTATATATAAAATCAAAAACATATTTACGTATTTATAGTCTGCAACTGAAATTTAAAGTGTATGTTTCCAGAGAATAAGTTTTAAAAGTTGGCCTATTATTAAATCAAGTTAAAAATAATAGCTTAATAGTACTAAATGCATACATCAATTTTCTAAGTATTCCCATTGAAATATTTAAATTTTAACACAAATTTGTCATTATAATTTTTTGACAAATTTATTCTCGTTTTTTATTATGATTTTAAGTTTTTTTTTTTTTTTTTTCCATACTTCTTTCTTAATTTCTCTGATACTAAAATACTAATTTCAATACTCCAAAATAGTGAGAATTCAAACCCTACTAATTCTAAATACTTCATAAAAAAAAATAAAGAATTGAAACTCAATAATTCTTAGTAAATAAAAGTTAAAAAGGAATCAAAAATTAAATTAGAATTAGTTAAAAGAATTATCGTTCTAGAAGATGAAAAGTTTATTCGGTTGCTCGGAATTTTTAAGAACACTCTTTTGAAATGTTCACTGTCATGGCAAGCTAACACTGAATTTTAGGATAATTTTGTGCTATCTGATACTAATCACGTAAATTTTTGTATTCGTATATAATCTCTTGTCTTTCTTATCTTTTGCTAGCACAACTTAAATATATGAAATAGTTAGCATCAAACGCATAAACTCTCCCTTATTCTTCCCTTCTCTTACCCTCACCTTGTGGGAGTTTTTTTTCATCTCTATAACGGGTACTTAAAAAAACTATAGTATTTCGTACGTACACCCAGAAACATCTCTCTACCCAGAAACATCTCTCTCTAAGTATATTGAACATAAACCTGTGCAAAAGAACTAAGATCAGTTCCTCTCTTCTTTTGTATAGGTAGGGCTGAGCATAAAACCGGAAAAACCGAACCGAACCGCAAAACAGAACCGATCGGTTCAGTTTATTCGGTTTTCGGTTCGGTTCGGTTTAAAAACCGAAATTAATTACGGGTTTCAAATCGGGTTTCGGTGGCTTTAACTCCAACCGAAACCAACCGAAAAAACCGAACTTTTGGAATTGTAGCTTATTTTTTTCTTTGATTTATTTTCAATGTGTTTTTCTTTTAAATTTTTAATGAAAAATATGTAATTGTTATTTTAATAGGTAGAAAAAGAAAAAATAGAAAGAAAATTATTATTTTTTCTAAAAAATACATGCGTTTATCACATAATTAGTTTAAACCTTAAAAATCGAAAACCGAACCGAACCGAAAATTCGGTTCCGTTTTCGGTTTTCAATTTTTTTCGATCGGTTCGGTTTCGGTTTTATAAGTTCGGTTCGGTTTTCGATTGGATTTTTTTTTAAAAAACTGAACCGAACCGACCGATGCTCACCCTGATGTATAGATGTATAGGTAGGTTTGGGAACAGTATGCGCACAATACTTAGCTTTAAACTCAACTTCAAAAAGGATGTACCAAAAAAGCCACATTATTGGTCATCTGCCACTTCAACTAACATCATAAACAAAATCATAAATTAAACAATCATGAGCTTTATGACCTACCAACTCAAAAGGAAAGGTTTGATATGTACATCAAAGGGATAGGATAAGCTTCAATTATAAGATATGGTCCCATTTGGTTGCTTGCCTTTTATGACTACCTTACAGTAGAAGTGATGTATAATTTAAAAAAAATATTGCCTACAGTGTAGGCTCAGTGTAGGCTCAGTATATTATCAGATTGAGCATGACATTACTTTCTAGACAGCAGGAGAAAAACTATAGTTATTCAGAGAATAGGCCATCTCGTCCAGATCTCAAGAGATGCTTGGACTTTATATTCTTCTGTCGTTTCTGATGTTTATAAGGGACTTTCATGTATTTTATATATGTATGTTCTGTTTCTTTAAATGTTATTAAATAGAATGCGGAGGCTCTACCCATCATTTATGTTAAATAAAAATAAGGAAGTAGATTGAAATTAGAAATGATTAAAAACAGGATTCTAGCAATAGAAGTGGGAGGGCAAAGAGGATAGTTTTAGCATTTTAAATATGCACTGCAAAATAACTTATCGTTATGTGTATCAAGAAAAATAAATTTGAGTAAAATTACAAAATGAATGCACCAGCCGGGAATCGAACCCGGGTCTGTACCGTGGCAGGGTACTATTCTACCACTAGACCACTGGTGCTGCCTTGAAGAGTGTCTTTCCATCTATATATTTAGTAAAACAAAAAAAGTTTGCTAAATTTTCAATAGCAAAAAGAAACAAATTTTGCCCCTTCAAATCTTTTGATGGGTATTTATGTGATTGTGCAGCAAAAGATGAGAGTTACTGGATAAGCCCCCATGTTTTTCTTAGTGAGCCATGAAAGTCAGAGAAAAAATAATTTCAAAAATAATTTCTCTTTTTAATTTTTAGGACTCGCTAAGAAAAACATGGGGGCATCTAGTAACTATCCAAAAGATTGTCCTCTTTAATTTCGGGAAATTCTTTTTATGCACGGCAATTTACTCTTAACTCACATATTACCCTATGCAGTTTTACCTCATATTGTTGATCATCACCAATTTACCCTATGCGTCTATTTTTTTTCCAATTTTAACTCTCCATTTCTCTCTCTTAATTTTGGCTAGCGCAACCCCAATCTCCCAAACGAACACCTCTTCCGAGCCAAAATGAGCACCTTCTCTAATCTCTGCTCCGCATTATGGCCGCCTCCGTTGCTGTCAACCCAACTCCGTCGTCATTTACTACCTCCAAAGCCACCCATCAGACTGTTTTCTTGCGCTGACAAAAAAAGTTGTAACAATAAATTGCAAACGAAAACATATAAAAAACTAAAAAAAAATATTAATTCGTATCTGAGATTTGTCATCAATACCAATTACACGTTGGATATTTTTATTTGCTTCAAAAAACTAAATTTCTAAATCCTAATCTCAATTGTCACAGTGAATTCAAAAAATTTAAAATTCTTCTTAAATTTCTTAAGAATGCGGATTTAAATATTTTAGAAAGCCAAAAAATCGATGAGTTTATGGGAGCTATATTTTTTTAGATTTAAATACCATCAAAAATTTTTCTTTTTTTGTTTTAGAGAAAGAGAGCAGAAAAGAATCACGATGACAATATTTTAAATTTTAAAAAGTCTTATAAATTTGAAATTCAAAGGAATAACTTAGTAAAAAAAATAATAAATTTATAATTATTTACAAGTTTTAAATATCTACGATTCACTGTGTCTAGATATAATTTTCCCTTAATTCGATATGCTAAATTATATCTCCTGTGTCATTAAATCTCCTTTTAATACACTTGGAGACAAACTCACCTCGGATTCTGATACCAACCAACAGGAACAGCCCACGTGTCAGTTTCTTTATCTTCTTCCTCAAAAATTACGGAAACACTCTCCACTTATCTAATATTTGCAAAATTCAGCCTCCTCCATATTACATTCTGCAATATTCCGAAAATAAAGGATATTCTAAGAAAAAAATTTCAAATCCAAAATAATTTCGGCGTCTAATCCTAACGGTTTTTTTTTTTCCTTCCACGCAAATGGAACAAAAGTTTCGGATAATTACACTTTGCCCTTACTTGGCTTATAAGTGAAGAATTATTCAACCTGTCTCATGGTGTGCTAACTCTGTAATATTCTCCAATATCAAGGTCCTTTAATTAGAACTCTAAGTTGAAGGAGGGAGAATATTACCATTATACCCCTATTCTTTGTCCTTCGTTGGAACACTGATCCCGAACTTTTCTCTCTCATCGCCCCCTGCAGCTAAAAAAAAAAAGCCGCCTTTCTCTGTTCTTTTGCTTCGTTCTCTCTCTCATCGAAACCCTAGCGACAATGAGCTTGTTCTCCCGCTTTGACCTCGTCGAGGCCTCGGTCTGGAGCCCTAGATTCCCCTCCGCCTTCGATTTGGAGGTCGATGATCACGTGGGGTTCGCTCTCAACCTCCTAAACCATGGCGCTGTCCTCAACCCTAACTCCTTCGATCTGCTGCCATTCTACGAGACGGCGGCCTGCGATCTGGTCCAGATCCCGACGCATTCTACAGTCAGGAGATTGCAGGGGAGGGCAGAGCGGGCGGAGGCGGAGCTCCGCCTCAGGTCCATCAGTGATCGGGTCGCCGCGCTCGAGGTCGGGCTCGGCCGGGCGCTGGCTCTGAAAGCGGATGAATTCGACTGGAAGTACAGGTGGACGGAGGAGATCAAGGGGGAGAAGGTGGACCGGAAGTACAAGTGGGCGGTGGAGGCGAGGGCAGGGGAGGAGAAGAGTTACAAGTGGTCGGCGGAGGTCAAGGGGAAGGGGAAGAATGAGGGGAAGGTGTATACGTTTGAGGCGTCGGCGGGCAAGGGCAAGATCGTGAATAAAAAGGAGGAGGAGGAGAAGAAAGGGGTGAAATTGGTGGAGATCGAGGAGAGAAATGCTGGGGCCATCGCCATTAGAAAGGTTTGTTTTGAACTTTTAATGTGTTAATTTCATGATTTTAGTCGCTAGAATGGATTGATTTGGTAGTAAGAGTAGAAATTTGAGTGATTTAAGGAAAAAAGATGTCACCTTTTGATAATTATAGTTGAACACCATTAAAAAAAAAAATTTAGTTGCTGATGGGTTTTTTAATATGGTTTTTAAATTACCGATGGACTTTTGCACTTGAAAAGGATTGATTTGGCAGTTGAAATGTGTTATCTTTTGATAATTATGATTAACATACTTACATTTCTTAGTAACTGATGGAATTTTTATAAAATTACTGATGGGTTTTTGCACTTACAAGGACTGGTTTGGTAGTAAACGGCGAAAATTTGACTGATTTTACTAGAAATATTTAATCAGTTGATAATTATTATAAAACATCCCGGTTTATACTGAATAGAGGTTTCATCTCTAGTTTCTTTGATGTTAATGCATTAGAATACATGGAGTACACTGGAGAAGTGCTATTTTTTCAAAGTTGGCCTGATTGGTTTGAAGGTGGATGTGTGGAATTTGCATGTTTGGACATTGTTGAGGAGATTATAGCCGAATAGATGCCTGGTCGATGCTATTGTGGTCCAATGCTGCTTAATTTTAGTGGATTTACTTAAATCTAAAGTATTTTGGGACATTGTTTATTATAGCTTTGCAGAATTTCTATCATCATTGTAATGGAGTACCTACTATTTGTTCTTGTATTGGCATATTGATCTTTTTAAAGTATTTCGAGAGAGCAGTTTGATTTACTAATATGACCTAGGAGATATTTTCTTCAGCACATGAGGTGCCCGCGTCCTAGAGATATATGATTTGGTATAGTGTATGTTGTTGATTAGTTTGTTGTCCTTCTAACTGATTGTTAATGGTAGTTTAATATGGTTCTGATAGATCAGTAAACTTAACAGTTTACATAGTTCAAAAAAGAATATACGGTGTAGTTATCTTAATAGATTTGTGGTTCCAGTGTGTCATCACAATGCTGAATGAAACAGGAATAAAGTTGGGGTTTGTTTAAAAGAGCATTTATGCTCTAGTCAACTTATTGTTGATTTTGTGACTGATACTATCGTTCCTTGCTTTTGAAGACATGTGGCAAGTCTCAAAACAAGGGTAAGAGGAAGGAGCTATCCCCCCAAGATGCTGCCGTTATAATTCAGATGGCTTTCAGGGCCCATCTGGTACGCCGTTCCAAGGTGGTTCGCTGCCTCAGAGACCTGGCAGTGGCGAAAGCTAAACTGAAGGAGATTAGAGCTAGGTTCTATAATTTTTCTTATCGTCGCCACATCGCCGATGATGCAGAAGAACGCCAGAGGTTCTCTGAGAGAATTATTGTTCTTCTGTTGACTGTGGATGCCATTGAGGTAATGTTGAATCATTTTGATGCGTCTAATGCTATTTTTATTTTGTTGTTACACTACTTTATTTGCTTATGTGATTATTTATTGAAATTTATGTTGGATGAGAAACCATGTATAGTTTCTAGCATGTAGGTTGTATTTCCCATATTACTGTCATACCGGTTGTCATTATTGTACTTCATATAACTGTGTCCTCTTTTACTGATTAATGTGATGATCTCTAAGCAGATAGCCCATTTGTCCCTTCCTCGCCAACTCATTTAAGAAATTTGTAGAAGTAAAATATCCTACAAAAAGAAAAGCTTCAAAACTGTTTAGTCACATACTTTTTTGAATCTTTCCAAGGAATTAGCAACACAGGATTTTAACCATGCATTCAAAATCTTCATTCTGTTGTTAAGCCGCAATCATGGATCTAAATTCTCATGGATCTAAATTCTCTATTCCACATGGCTAAGGATTTTGAAACTAGAGGGGTGGCTTGAAATTGCTCTCTCTCTCTCTCTCTATACACACACACACACACACACACACACACACATATATATACATATACCTATTTATATATATGTATGTATGTATGTATATATAAGAGCATGTATGCTCCAGAGTGATCTTAGGGGGTTTGACCATGAAAAATAATTGGAGAAGGTTGAGGTATTTTAGATATACGATTGTGTTTGAGTGAGAGGGATGAGGATTTGGGTGGAGGTTAAGATCATAGCTTGGTTCTTGAATTCTATGGCATTTCTTTCTTGCTTTGAGTTACATTTATTATGGTCTTTTGACTCATGAACTGTTGAATGCCAAGTTGATAGCTGATTGTAGAAACTTCAAAACTATTTGAAAATTGTGTAGCCCCGGAAAAACAGTTATTGTCGTTTTTAGGTTAGAATCTACTAAAGGGGATTAGTTTGACAAGTCTCCAAGTTAGATGGTGGATACATGCATGCAAACTTAGTTAAAAGATAGGTATAAAGGCAGCAAAATAGCTGTGTTTGTGCTTGATGCTGATGGTGGTGTCATATAATTGTTGGAAGGTGATTATAATCATTCTTCAGTATAGATAAATGTAGTTATATCTAATATATTTGGAAAATTCGAAGAGAAGCAGGCATTGGAAGTAAGGTCTATTCTTAAAAAATGATTGCATTTATTAGCTTTATTTTAAAATTTAAAGCCATTAGTGGTGCTCAGAATGGTGGCATCTATTTGTATGAGGTTTCTGAGATGAGCAATTGAGCATATATTGGGACAATTGTTAACCATATATTTTAAACACTGAGGACTAGTAACTGAGTATGCAACATTCTGATTATTATATAATGTCAGTTTATTTGTGTTCTATATCCTTTGCTCGCTTGAAGACCCTGACCATGTCTTGTTTTATATCCATTGTCACCTTTATTAAGAAAGTAGACAAGTAATAATAATGCATTTACTAATCATGTGAACCTATAATTCATTGTATCTATTCCTCCTAAAAGTAAGCTTGAAGGTTTATCATTTACATTTGTGCCATTTAATTATATTTCTTACTTAGCTCCTTCTAAGTCTATCTTCAATGGAGATAAATGTACAAATGTAATATTTTTTAAAGGTCTATCAGTTAGGCATTGCGAGAAGTTTTGACCAGGTTAATTTCTTGGATCACACATGCAGAATGTTTTTCGTGCACTCAATGCTAACTCAAACACTAGTGAAAAAGAAATACAAGCCTACTTTATATGTTTTTTTTTTCCCCAGAGGGTTGTTTTGTTGAGGTTAGTCAGCTTGTGGCTGACAATGTGCTTCCTGATCTAAAGTGACCTTCTCCACCTTAAGTAAGGATATACCTTGAGTAGCTATCTGAGTTGCAAACCAGCTCATCCCTTGTTATGACCTTCCTTTTCTACTAACTTGAATTGCAAGTTCTTAGACGTTCAAGGACGCATCCTTGTCAAAGACATGCCTTTAAGCATGAGGGACAATTTAAGCATTTTAACAGTGATTTCATACAATTTATTTTTATTAGTAGGACAAATACATCATAGTATCATACAGCCCATCATGTGGGGTCTTGCATATATATTGCCTGTTCCAGTTAGAGAACACTTTGGTCAAGTAGTTATTCCTTGATGCATGAACTATAAAAAGACCTTTTCTTGGCTATGTATCCTATACTCACACAGACCACTGATCCAAAGTGTACCGAAAGGCGCACACACAAGAATAGGCACATACTTGTGTTATAGATACACCTCAGTAGCTTGTTTTTGTGTTTGCTATTCCTTTCGTTTAAATATTAGCTATTCTACGTCTCTGTTGTGCTGGATCAGCCAAAAGTCAACATGTAGTTGCCATTGAGTCCACCTAGGACTCAGCAGAAGCTATGATAATGACACTTCCTCCAACTAAAATTGGCGCGACTGATATACTTGGTCATGGACTCATGGCACATTCAACTGTTGCAAGTGGCAACAGTTTTCCCTTTGATAAAATCTAATTGTTTCTTAGATCATTAATTCATTTTACTAATATTAAGTTCTTTCATATATGCATAACAACCAAACCCAAGACTTGTACTAATATGAGATACGTATACTGTATTCAATTGAATATAAATATGAAATGTTCAACAAAGCGTGCATCGAAGTGGCATCCATGTTCGACAGTTACAAGTGGCAACAGTTTTGCGTTTGATAAAATCTATTTGTTTTTTAAAATTTCTTTCGTTGAATGACCCTACCCTAGACTTCTACTTACATATGAGTTAAATATAAATATGCAGTGTTACACAAAGCATGTGTCTCGAAGTACACACGTGTGTCTATGTCCACAGCTCACGAGAGTCAACTAGTCTTACCTATGTTTCGTTTATGGCATCATTGGTCTGCTATCTAACTGGTCCAGACGAGTCACAGACGCGAGTCCTTTTTTTTTTGTAATTAACCTGCTACTGTATTTCTGAATGTAATTTCAAGATAACTGGTACTTCTTTTGGAACAACCCAAGCTTTATTCAGATTTTGTTACATATAACTGAGCTCTTTCCCTATCAGGGACCAGACTACATGGTACGTGCAGCAAGGAAATCGATGGTTGAAGAGCTGGAGTGCATGCTCGACGTGGTTGACCCACAGCCACCTGGGAAATTGAGCTCATTGAGGCGGAGGAAGTTTGATCTGCCGGTTGGTGGCCCCATCTCAAACGAGATGGCGAGGGGCGTGGCAGAGGTCGTACAGATGCTTGAGGATTAGGAAGACAGTGGCAGCAGCAGTCTACACAACATGTAAGGTCATGCAGGTCCCCGCTCTAGGCGACATTCGCTGGCGTGATAGTTGTAGCGAGAGCTTTAGGAACTGAGAGTAGTTTCATCTTGTAGGTTTGATGTGTAGTGTTGTTTCATCTTGTAGGATTGATGCGTTGATGTTGTTTCAAGATGCAAGAAGGGTGAGAGACTCCTAGGGTTGATCTAGTGTAGCCTTTTCGTGTACTGCTTGATACTACATGCTTCCTAAGCTTGTTGCTGCTGTTGGGTATTCTCTTTTATGTACAATAATGGTGGTTTTGTATCTTCATTTGGCTGTAAACTGACTGTAATGTGAGATTTTAGAGTTGGGTTTATAATTAAACATATATTTCTTAGTAAAAAATGTTAGTTACGATTACTTTTGTGAATGTATGAAAATTATTATAAAATTTAATAACTCTTGTTTCCATGTGGGATTATTTCTAGTTCGATGTGTACTACTTGTTTATATGTGACATGGAACTATATCTTATTTCCTATCTGATTTTATTACTATTTGAGTTATGGCTATTACATATTGGGGAAATTTTATTAACATGCACCACTTGGCTCAAGATGCCCACTATATTAACTTAATATGTGCATTTTTTCTCTTTTTCATTTCATCGATCCAAATGAAACTTGATTGAATATTAATATCTTTGGTCGGATATTAATATCCAATTAGTATTTAATTAGATTGGGTATTAATATCTGATTAGTAAACTGTGAAAAGAGATAAGAGATAATTTAGTAAAAAAATTAATAGCAAACTTGTAATTATTGAAAGTTTTATATATGCCACACAACTATCTTGGGGAGCATTAGGGAAGGCATTAAGATTGGCCCGAGGGAAGTTCTATTTGAGCACACCACTTTGTTCAGTGACCCCATCGAATGATTTCTCAAACGATTAGCCTCTAAAGAGGTTTAACAACATTTGTAGTTTTCTGCTTTCATGCCAAATTATGTTGGTTGTCGGGATTTTCAACTTCTCCACTATGATTGACTAGGATTAATTTCCGACAGACAATATAGTTGCAACAATAATTACATATTTATAATTTTTTATAATTTTAAGAGTAGGTGGGCTGAGACAGTGGTGTGCTCAAATTGAAGTTCCCTTGATTGGGAGCTAGCAATGTTTTTATTTGGGTGCTTCAAAGCGTGATGAGTTTCTTATTAGAAAATTAAAGGAGTTTGTTAGAGAATCACCGATCCAACCTAATCCTCGGACTGTATCCGATCAGGCATTAAAAAAAAAATATTATTTACTACCACCAAATAAACTAAAAAAAATTAAAAATGATATCAGTTGACGCTCTGAGATCCAAAGTCCAATTCAAATTTCAAAATCCAAGGCCCAAGCCGGTTACTTACCGGGCCGGGCACCAATCCGTATCCCAGCCCAAACCCGAAGACCTACGCCCAGTTCCAAACAGCTCAAAAGAACTCGCTTTGACCAAAATTTTACCCTCTCTCTATCTCTCTCTCTATCTCTCTCTTCGCTTTTTGCAAAGAAATTTGCAGCATTGAATGATTCAGGAGATTGGGGGCGCCCCAAAAATAGCAAAATTGTTTGTTTTCCTCAAAAATCTCAGCAGCCCACTGTGTATGTGCAGGCGAAAAGACCCGAGCTTTATTTTTGCCTGCACTTTGGCATCAAACGCTCAATTTCTCGTCCATTTCTCGCCGCTGGGCGTCGTGGGTTGTTGTTTGCTGCAGCATCTTGTCGATTCGTGGGGCTGGTGATTTGGGCTGGGGCCGTTTTGATGGTAGAGTGCAGGTGTTGATCGATATGCACGCAATATGCTCGATGATTTGTCTCAATGGGCATCCTCAATGTCGGCGGAGGAGGTAGAGGTAAAGAAAAGCTTGCAAATTGATAATTTTTGTTATTGTTGGTTGCTTGTTTGCATGTTGTATTGATTATTAATGTTTGATTGCAAGTAGAGTTGTGGGTTTGAGAACTGAAGCTTATATCAAGATTCAGAACTAGTTTTGATGGCTTGAATTTTGAAATGAACTCATCGAACGTCGTGAGGCTATAGGCAAAATGGCATCTTTTGGAAACATATTTTGTGATCAAGATTGTAATTTGCGGATAGTTTGATTAGCTGGTTATGGGTAATTGATCTTTAGTTGCATGGTCAGATGGGGTATGTGCTGAAATGCAACTTACGAGGCTGTTTGGTTGCTTGCAAGTAGTTGAAAGTTATATTACTGCAACTAAAAATATAGTAATGAAAGTTGCTGCAACTTGTGTTACTATGTTTGGCTTGGGAGTTGCAAGTGGTTGCTAGAATTGCAGTAATTATCAATTTTTTTTAAATTTTATTTTCAAGAGGTATGAGAAATACCCCATTTATCAATAATACAATTACTATTTGCAAAGGAGAGAGGAAAACTATCTTATACACACTATTTTTCTGCAATTGCAATTACTGCAAGTGTGTAAGCGGTTATAATTGTAGTTACAAAATTTGGTAACTACAGTTGCAACTAAAGAGCAGAAAGTGCCACTTACAACAAAAGTGGTTGCAATTTCAACCACTTTACACACTTACATAAGCAACCAAACACCCCCTTGGTGCGAGATGTATTGCCAAAGATATAGAATTTGTCTTGTAAATGTGGTTTGTGGTCCAATTCATCAAACTGTTCCTTTGAACATTGAAGTGTGGGTGATGCGGAACTGAACAAAACAAATATCTGACAGCAATATGACTCCCAATCTTCAATTGTCATGACTTAACGGTAATTATCGTCCATCCTTACCAAATTCTAGTTGGCTTCAATGCTTTTTTCATTCAGTTTAAGTAAAGCATGTCTTGATGATTATTTACCTTTAGCTACAAGTAGAGCATAGGTTGAGGAAGCTTATGCATGATGCTAGTATTGATTATTTTTTATTTTCTGACGTGTTATCTAGAGATAGGAAAATAATTCAATTAATTGTTCATGGTTTATTGAGTCTGATTGCATGACTAGGTGGTTTTTGTTTGCTTGGATCGCGAACTAAGCATGATACGTATTGCCCGTTGTAGAATTAGTGTTGTAATTGCAGTTTGCGAAAAAGTTCATCAAATACATCAAACAGTGCTGGAGTGACAGCCACTGTGGGACAAGACACTAAGGGACTGAAACGAGGGGCAAGCCTCATAAGTTAGTGCCAATGAAATCAGGCTACAGGTAGGTTTGCTGATTTGCAGACATATTTTGAGGTGGAAATTTAATCTTCACCAAGTGAATAGTTTGATTAATTGGTTATGTTTATTGTTTTTTAGTTGCATATAAGGTCTGTGAATGTTGAGAAACATAACTAAACGCAATGTATATTGCCAAATATAGAATTAATCCTGCAATGCAGTTCGTTACCAATTCATTGAACTGTACCTTTGAACATAGAAGTATATTGGGTAATGTAGAATTGACTAAAAAGATGGGACTGCAATCTGATTCTCCATCATCATTTATGAGAAAAAGGCTTTAGTGACTAAATTGCTCAAATTCTGTCCATATCATTGTTGGGCTTGCAATGCTTATTCAATTAAGTAGAGCATGTCTCAAAGAGCATTTATCTTTAATTATGAGTAGGGCATAGCTTGAGAAGCTTATGCATGGCACTGAGATGCCCATATTATAATTTTGGAAATTTGGATTTCCTTTTTTTTTTTTTTTAAATCTCGAGATGGGAAAAGTAGTTTGATTAATTGGCCTTGGTTTATTGAATTTTTATTGCAAAATTAAATGGCATGTTCCTTGAATGACAAGCTAAACAGTGGATAGCCAAATGTAGAATTAATGTTGTAAATGCAGTTTAAGAAACAGTTCGCCTAATACATCAGATTATACTGAACTGAAACATGGAACTGGATGTGATTGACAAAGGGCTAGCCTCAAATGCTAGGCTATTGTCACTGGGTTATGGTCTTGTAAATGCATTGGCAATTTTCAGAGAGATTTTTTTGAGATGAAATTGTAATTTCCACTCTATAAATAGCATTTTTTTAATTTTTTTTTTTTTTAGTTGCATGATCAGATCGGTGGGTGGTCTGAATCATAACTTAGTGTGATATGTACTACTAAATATAGATTAAAAGTTGTAAATGCAGAGTGTAACGCAATTCGCCTAATTTTTCCTTAAACTGTCAAATATAGAAGTACATTGGGTATGGCTGAACTGACTATAAGTATGGGACTGCAATTTTGCTTACAAACATAAATTAGAGCTTAATCTTCAATGTCATCAATTAATAATGATTATTACTCAATTGGCTGACCATATTGGAGTTGGACATGTTATTGCTTATCTAATCCAAGTTGAGCATGTCCTGATAAACCTATCTATAACGTTATTCCCTTTCTTATTTCTAGAGTTCTGATTTGATCAGTTGAAGATAAGATTCTTAAATTTTCACTCTGTGAATAGTTCGATGAATTGGTCATGCTTTATTCCATTTTCATTACATGATCAAATGGGCGGATGCCGCGAATCACAACTAAGCATGATAAATATTGCGAAACATTAGAATTATGTAATGCATTTTGTGAACAGTTTGTCGAATACATCAAATAATGCTGAACTGCCTAGAAGTGTGACTGTAATCTGACTCCATGGGAATGACACATTGTACTGTATGCGGTTGACAAGAGGTGTGCCTTACCTGTTAGTACATTGCAGTTGTGCTGTAGTCAGATTAGCTATTTTCAGATGCATATCTAGCTGTTTGATTCCATTCTCCGAGCAAAACCTTGCGATATTCATATACATATCTCTAGACCAGAATTGTAAATATTGATTGTGTGCATAAGTTCAATTGATTAGTCACGCCTTATTGATTTTCATTGCATATCAGATGGGTAGATTCCTTGAATTACAACTAAGCATGATGCTTATTGCCGAACATTATCTATGGTAATAGGATTGTAGTCTGATAACAATTTTCAGACCCATACTTAGCTATTTGATTCTTTCCTTCTTTAGCAAAATCATGAAATCTAGGAGTACTTTAATTATGTGAACAAACAAATAGACATATTAGACCATGCATATGTGTACTGCCATTTGGTGCGTGTTAAAAAAACTTATAGTTTAATCCCAATAGGCTTTTAGTTAAATGGAGATTAATATGGGAAGTTTATCAACCAACAAAAGGATTCATGTGCTAAAAGTCTGTTTGCACGTGCAATGCATGCACGTTAGATGCCATCTGTCAGCTTGCATGTTCGATACTTCCGACCACATTCGATGCCTCTTTTTATCACTGTCAGTAGTACTTTCCTCTTTTACACTCCTCTCCCCTCTTGGTGTCCAAACCACTTAGTCTTTGCCTCAATCTTAATTATAAGCATTTCGCTTCTTTACCTGTGAGGAAGGGGAGGACGAAGATGGAACAGGTTTTCTTTCTTTTAATAAATTTCTAGTTTTCATAAATTTCTTTATATAAATTGACCTCCTTTTCTTGAATAAATTGATTTTCTGTGTCCAGGTAGGATTTTCAGGCAACATTCCATGCTGGCTGGAATCACTCTTCAAGGCAAAATTCTTTGATCTTTGCTCGACTCATCTCGAACAGAAGCAAAATGAGAAGAATATATTTTGCTTAGATTGTTGTCACAGCTTCTGTAGCAATTGTTCTTTGAGACATTTTGGTCATCGAGTTCTCCAAGTACCCATTTCTTACCCCCCTCAACATTTCTCAAGAAATATTGATAAAGAAAACTAGTTTAATCTTTCCTCCCTTTATTTCTCAACCTTTTTGTTACAGATTCGAAAGTACAATGATCATAGAGTAGTCAAAACGGAAGATATGGAAAAGCTCATCAACTGTTCTTCAGTCCAGGTGAAAAACATGAGAAAACTTTGATCCTACACATTTCTGGGGAAGCATGAAACATGCATTGTTTTCTTTTGTCATATTTTGAAACTTCACCGATTCACTGATTATTTACCATAAAGTTGTGTGGAACTAAATATGCAATTTGATGAAATGACGAATTTTCCTATATTTCATATATCTGTGCACTTGCAAAATAGACTGATTAATTCATATGGGGGCTTGCATGTAGTCATATATGCTGAATAGAGCACAAGTGGTGTTTTTGAAAGCGAGATCTCCTAACGGAAAGAAAGAGAAAGTTCAAAATGAAGCACAATCTAACAAGAAAAGAGGGAGATCGCTGAAACAGAGTTTCCCAAATTGTGATAAGATTTGCTCTTCGTGCCCCCGCACTCTTAAAGAAGAATTTGAGTATTGTTCCATCAATTGCATGGTAGTGGGTTGAAAAGGAAGTTGCCTGTCTCTTATTTTACTCATTTTTAAAGGAATTTAGTAATCGCTGGTATGTTACAGGTGAAGCAGTTGCTTAAAACTGAGGGAAACATAGTGGGATATCTTCGACGATTCCCGTCACTTCCTTTGAACCCCGAGGAGGCTGATGAAGAACTAGTTCCTGCTGATCTTGTCCTTAGAGACGGCTACATGATCAATGGTACTAGACGTACTGACTGCTTGAAAGGAAAGAAAAAGAACAATGAAGAACCCTCTCCTTGTTCCCTAGTCCCTAGACACAGAAGGAAGGGTGTTCCTAAACGGTCACCATTTTTTTGAATTCAAGGGTATGTTGCTATTGGGAGTTTACGCTTAACTGCATGGTTTGAATACGACTTCACAATGATTTCACTGATTTTTATAGGAAAGGTTTTCAGTTTCTTTTGCCATGGCACCTAACAAAATATTTGATTCATGCTTCAATTTATCTAGACTTGAATCCAAACTCTTCAACTTTTAGATATTTGTTGCTTTCGTGTTAACCGTGGCATGGAAAACCAGAATTATCAGGACTCTTAAATTTTAGGTTTATGACATGTTAGACATTGGGACAGCTGGACTCTTGAGGAGATACCTACCAGACACTAGAGGACACTTGAAATAATAAAACTATGAGTATCACAATGCCGGCAATATTGGAGCCTCTGTATGCAACCTATTGAAAATGGCTTGTATGATAAACGTCTAAGGTTTTTTTTGGGTGAACTCTTAAACAATTTCTTTAGATGATTATTCCTTGCATACATGTACATATTTCTATGCTCAGAATAAAATTGTGTCACCATATCAATTTTTTCGAAGATTCCAGTGTCGGATACCTCAGGACACTTGGACACTTAACATCCACTTCTTATGTCCATTTAATGCTATGAAAAGCTATCCCAATGTCTAACAAAGTTTCTCATAAGTCGTAACTATCTTGTATTAGATTAGATAACTCCATGATAGCTCCAGCTTTTTACAGAAAAGCGTCACCTAAAACTTTCTTTCAGGCAAATTGTTGAAACTTGTTATGCATATACCTTCTTGGCAATCTAAGACGTATAATAAATATTAGTTATTTCTAAACAAATTATGTATTGCCTAGTCAAGGTTTAAATTATCGACCAATAGTGATATGTATCGTGAACGTTGTAGGACTTTATCTAATTTTGAAGTGCCTGATATGATATAGACCCCAAAATATCATTCTGAAATTGCTAGTATCTCCGATATTGCAGATATTATACATCTTATATTGCCAATTGTGATACCATAAACGAAGATTAGTAGATACCAATATTTTAAACTTCGGTTTTAACTGAACATGCTTAAATGGATGACCATATAAATCTGGATAGCTGCAACAATGGGAAGTCAACAACAAAAGTAAAATTTCTTTCTGCAACCAACAACATCAGCAACAAAGATAAAGACTTATATCCAGCTCTTCTGGTCATTGCATAGCCTAATATTTTGGGTCATCTATGTGTGTACTTTTCCCCCTCCATTTAGCTGGCTTAAGTTCCATTTCCTCAATTAAATTAGTATGTGGTTTCTTATTTTTCTTTGTGGTTTCAACCTAAGTACTTCTTGGCCCATTTTCATCCTAGAAGCATATGTATCTACGTTACTATTGCTCCTAACTGCCCCACCTTGCTATCTCGATTGTACATTTACACCTCGTGAAATAGTTTGTCCTCATTTGATTCTTTCTTAGATTTCTACACCTCATTTTGTATTGTGACCTTTTATTGTATTGTCTCTCATCCACCTCAACATCTCTATGTTTTCTACCTCCATCTTTTGGCTATGTATAAGCATGGCTAGTCATATCTATCTGATAAGTATTTCCTGCAACCTCTCGAATTCTACAATGTCATAGAGTCATAGTATTTCAGAAGCATTTCTCCTAGGGTTGCCAACAGTTAATGCGTAAGTATTACCATATTTGTCTACTTCTTCCTTTTACAAATACAAATCCAGAAAGAAATATTTTCAAATTTGAGCTGATGGAGAGGATTAAAGGTCACGGTTTGATTAGAGATTAGATGAGGATTTTAGTTTTATTTGATTTTATCTTGTTTGCACATGTTATGCATGTAGATAGTTTTCTATGTATGTTGCTTGTATGACAATGTTTTAAGATAATAGAAGGGAATTGTTTTGAAATATGAGAGCATATGATTTGATTTTTGCAATCTTTCATGTGTGATTCTTGAAAGTGGGTGCGTGATTCGCCTAGTTATGAGGCTCGAATTCTTTATCAATTTACACTTGAATTCCTAAATTTCCAAATCTCCATCACAAATCCTAAATTCGCTTCCATTATGCGTCATATTTAGTATTAAAGCTTAAGGATCCAAATCCATTTTCACCTTCTTCACCTTTCATTTTTTGTTTTGTTTTTTAGTTTTTTTTTTTAAAAAATTCAGAAAAAAGAGAGAAAAGAGAAAAACAAAGAAAAAACAGATACAACAACAACAAACAACAACAACAACCAAGCCTTCTGTCCCAAGTACTTGGGGTAGGCTCCATGAACCAAAAGAGAATCACTCCGGATTGCTCACACCGATAATCCTTCTCCATTCATTCCTATTCAGTAATATGCCCTCATTTAAACCTCTAAAATCCATATCTTTTTGTATTACCTCCATCCATATTTTCTTTGGTCTTTCCTTTACTCTTTTACTTGTCCAATATTGATAAACTCTCCTTGTCGAACTGCTGCATTTGTAAGTCTACGTTGCACATGGCCAAACCATCGTAAACGATTTTCTAGCATCTTCTCTTCAATGGAGACTACACCTATCTTAATACGAATATTTTTATTTCTCATTTTATCTCTCCTAGTGTTGCCACACATCCAATGAAGCATGCGCATTTCTGTTACACTTACCTTCTGTGAATGGTATTTCTTTATAACTCGGCACTCCATGCCATATAATAGAGTTGGCCTAATAGTAGTCCTATAAAATTTTCCATTTAACCTTAATTGAAAGTTACAGTCATATAAAACCCTTGTTACGCTCCTCCATTTCAACCAGCCAGCTTGGATCTTATGATTGACATCACTATCGATCTCTTCATCATTTTGAATAATAAAATCCAAGTACTTAAATTGACTGCTCATTTGTATCTCTTGCCCATTCACTGTGACTGCAGTATAGTATTGGGTTCGTTGTTTACTAAATTTACACTTCATATACTCTGTTTTAGATCTACTCAATATAAAACCTTTATATTCTAATATTTGCCTCCATAACTCTAACTTGACATTCACTCCTGCTCTTGTCTCGTCAATTAAGATAATATCATCAGCAAATAGTATACACCAAGGTATCTTAATCTGAATAGTTCTAGTAATCTCATTCATTACTATGGCAAATAAGAGCAGACTCAATGCAGATCTTTGATGCAATTCTATTGTGATTGAAAAATCACTTGTTATATCACCACAAATTTTGACATTAGATACTACTCCATCATACATGTTTTTACTTATGTTAATATACTTTATGGGCACTCTTTTTTTTTTAATCAATGTCCACCAAAATATCTCTCGTAGTACCTTATCATAAGGTTTTTCTAAATTAATAAAAACTATATGCAAATCTCTATTTCTCTATCGAAATCGCTCTATAAGTTGACGAAGTAGATGAATAGTTTTTGTTGTTGATCGCTCCGACATTAATACAAACTGGTTATGATATTTTAACAATTTGTCTCAATTTATGTTCAATTACCTTTTCCCAAAGTTTCGTAGAGAAAAAACAGATAAAGAAGAAAAAAGGAAAAAATCAAAAGAATTTTTTTTTAATTTCATCATCATTTCAGCAAAGCAACAACATCTTCGTCATCAACAACAACTTCATCACCAATTCAAACCTATCGAGCCTCGACCTTTATTGTCCTTCGTTACCATAATCACAATCACTTCTTCCATCAAATCCACTCCGCTCGCTTCGTCTCCCAACAACCATCTTTACGTTGTTCACCTAGCTTCATTAAATTGCCGAAGCCCCACGCATCCCCGAACCCCCCCCAACATCGGAGAACAATCTCCACCCATGCACCAAATCTCCGCCCAAGACTACCCCAACATCATCAGTCGCTTGCTGATGGTGATGTATCATTACCAAGTGCTCTTCAGTCTTTTGGAGTCATTACCGATAACATTCAGGTTCGTTGCAACCCTCTAACATAGATTGAAATCCGTATCTGACTCCGAATATCACCAGCTCCTTTCTCGTCCCTCGTGGTCACCAATGCTATCGTCGATTTCTTCTTCCTTGACTTTATCACCAGGTTCGTTAATCAATTTCCTTCTTTGTATAGGAACCTAACTTCATCCATATCCCTTTGGCTTCGGATCAAAACTTCCTCGAGCTGTCATCAATGAAGCCTGTAACTGTCATTCATGTCTCTTGCTGTTGCGGTCATCGATTCAACTTCTTCTGATCAACAACAGCTTGTCGCCTAATTCTCTATCTTCCTGTTGATTCGCGTTGAAGTTTGAATTGGGATGAACAAAACTGCTTTGATTTCGGATTTCTTTTGTGGACCTGATCCCTTGCATCTTAACTGGTCCTAGCTTCAATTTCAGGAAACAGGTCCAACTCAGATTCTTTAGATCCAAATTTGATTTAAATAAGATCTCATCAAGTCCAACAATTCCATATCAAACTCGATAGCATTAAACAAACTCATTAAGGGTTCTTGGGTGATTTGGACCCTATTTCAAGCCAGATCTGTGTCTGAATCAAGCCACATTTGTCCTATGACAATATTGAGTTGTTTCTTAGGATCTTTTACTCTATGCTCTGCACAAGGATCCCACGACCCTCCAAAGGTCATGCTAGAGTTTGAAGTACTCTACTATGTTGAGGTAAATCCTAATTACACTAACTACCTAGTTTATTAATTTTTGCATTCTATTCTTGTATTTGCACATACTAGGATTTGTTCATCTTTTTATATATTTGTCGCGACTCTTAATGACTTACGATTCTTTCTCAAGATAGAAGCAAACTTCAATTTTTTTATCTGTGAGTTACGAAGATTGAACCAACGGCTCGCCAGGAGCAATGAAAGACTTGCCAATAGTAATGAAAGACTTAACTAGGTTCGAGGAAAGACTCAAACAATTGTTTGTGAAACCATAGTGAGAGAAGGGTTGAAAGAAGCTAGAAGAATGATAATGATAAAATCACACTATGATCACGATAAATATTTCCATTCTTGATATTGTATGTGACATCTAGTCTAAACTGAATGATGAAGTTCATGAAAAGCCAATTGTTCAGAAATATTAGATTTTTCAGTGGAGCTAACTGCGAAGTTTCAGTCCAGTACGGATTGACTTAGTCAATGTTCATTAAGAGAGACCTACATAAGTACTTCGTACTCTCCTATATGACTTATCTATCATACCTGTAATCTTACTAGCTCATCTTTTGCAAAAGTTTAACAAAAAACTTTATCGACAGATCATGTATATCGAAGATATTTACAGATCAGTCGCAAATGTATAAGAATGGGTACATGAATTACTAGTTCGAAGCAAGATAACAAATATGATCTCAGACTCATCATTTTTTGGAATAGTTGATGCATAGTGCTCTTCAGTTTTTCTACTGCCACCAATAGAGCTACCATATAGACTTCAGGCGAAAAAGGTAAATGACATATTGTAGAGTAATATAATTTTGACAGCTCTTCGACATTTTATTTGTTGAAAGGCTGAACTGATTCAGAGGGTGATTTGTCAGATTCACATTCTATTTTAGCGGATTATTATATAAGTCAGTTCCACCTCCATTGTCTCAGCGTAGACTTGATGCGCGAGACAGTTACTCGACGTCACCATAGCCGGATTGAGATACTTCGTGTAAGAATGTTCATCAGTTCCACCTGAACATATTTGACATTTCTTACCTGCATTTATTAGGGATGAATGCTTTGAAGTCAGAGAGAATCGATAAAAGGCCAACTCTTATCAGGAATTTTATTTTATTTGGATAATGAGGGTTAGATCTGATTAGGTTTCTTATTTAGGTCTTGTTGTTAAGGATCTTTTTAGACTTGATTTAGATTTTATTGTTGAAAATCTTCTTAGTTTTAATTTAGGTTTTATTGTTTAAAATCTTTTTAGAATTGATTTAAATTTTATTGTTGAAATTTTTTTTAGATTTGATTTTATTGTTGGGAATTTTTCTAGATTTTTTTGTTTTCTATCATTAAGGCTTGTTAACAAGCGATTATGATATGTTATTGAAAATTTAAACACTAACATATGTTGATTTGCTATTGTTATTGAAATTTTTTTTGTGAATTAATTGAAAATGAGTATGATTTGCCTGGGTATTGAGGCCCGAATCCTAATTTATTCCCTAAATCCACGAACATCTCCAAATTTCACCACCAAATCCTAATTTCGCTTCTGTCTTCTATCAATGTAATTTGGCTTGTAAGTAAAACTTTCAAGCAGATTATGATATGCTATTGAAAATTTAAACCCTATCATGCTGATTTGTTATTGTTTTTGAAAATGTTTCTTGTGGACTCGTTGAAATTAGACGTGGATTCGTTGATAAGGCCTGAACTTTAATTTATTATTCCCTGAATCTACCAAAATCCCAAAATTTTACCATCAAATCCTAATTTTCTATTCAACAAGCCCTAATTAGCTTATCTGCTTTGTCAACAAATAGAGATCACAGTTTTGGAAGAGGTAATAATGTATATATTGATGATATTGAGGATGAGTATCGCCATGATAATATCACATGTAAGGTCAAGGTACATGTTCTTGCTTTTGATGGCGCGCATGGCCTTTTAGCGTTTTTGTGCTTAGCTATCGGATAAGATATTTTGGATTGGTGCAAGATGTCTGAGACTTGTTGGGTCTATTTCGTTAGTATAAAGCACAAGGGCCGGTTAAAGTGTATTGGATGGCCGTAGAGAGACAATTAGAGAGAGACAAGAACCTATAAGGACATGAATCGAGATGAAAAAAGTGCTTAGAAAGAAATATCTTAATCCTACTTTTTGAGACAATCTTCTTGATCAGTTGCCTAAATTAAGGTATAAAGACATGACTTTGAATGTATACATGTTTAAATTTGAAGAGCTGACAGTGCGATGTGGCATTTAAGAAGATAGTCGTCTCACTTTTCTAGGTTTATCTTTGACCTCCATGGTAAAATGCTCTCACACACTATGGATTATTGTTATGAGGCATATCAGTTAGCTCCTAGTTTTGAAGCATATTTGCAAACGCTTACCGATAGAAAGTTCACCCTCAAATCTTGGTTGCTCATGTCTCAATTCCTACCCTTAGTTGGCTAGAACCTGAGAAGAGGGAGTAAGAAAGTGGAAAAAGAAGACGGAAGGGAGGTTAGGATTTCACATTGATATGGTATTTGGTTTAGAGAAGGGGTAATAAGGGCTAGGGTAGGAGTAATTGGAATTTGATTTGTGGAGGGTGTTTAGGGTTTTGAGAGAGAGGGTTTGAGAGAAATAGGAGAACAAGGAGAGAGGGATTCGGGTTTTTCTCTTGATCCGCCACCCTTACTCTTCTAATTAAAATAAATTTAAAAAATATAGAAAATATTTTTTGTGAAGTATGCCGCATAAACCCTCGAAAGTCCTCTTGTTACAAATCATCCTTCCATGCATACATTTATTTACGCACAATTTATATTCCTTATTTCCTCTACTAAATTCATACTTGCTTAATTAGAGTCGTAATGAAATTCAATTTCCCAAGATTATCAATAAAAACAATAATACTTTGAATCTGAAAATATTAGGATTTTAATGCAGTTAACAAATTCTTCATTTTTTTGAGAGGGACTATTATTATGATAATATTTTAAATTTGAATGCAAATTCTCTGGATGTTACACTTTCAGTTTTCCTGTATTTTCAACAAATTAGCTTTGGAGTTTGGACATTCATTTGCTCTCTCTTCTCTTATAGGCGGGACTCCACCTTTTGGTTCTATTATTCTAGGATATTGTTGCAATTTTCTTGTACAGTTATTTAATTTGTTTCACATAGATGAATTTTATTCCCCCTCTTTCATCATATTATTCCTGAATAGTTTCATTTTTTTTTTCCTTTTAAACTGCAATGCGTAGTTTGATGTTATATTTTTCTTAATTATTTTCTTCCACTTAATATATAAGTATAAGCAGGTTGTTCAATCTGTTAAGCTCTCAATAGTTAAGTATTAAATTCCATGCCTAGAACTATGTGAAGTTTGACAGAACCTTAATTATATGAAAAACCATATGGTGCTGACTTTTTGGCAATCATGCATGTTTGTCTCGTACACTTGCAATTCGCTTCATACATTGCTGCTACAAAATTGAATGGACATAATATATGTTCTCGCTATTTCAAAATGAATGCGCAATCTACTATCTTCAGGTGAGGATATCATACCTTTTTTCCTCTTGTTTCATCGACAGTCCATGGAGATCAACACGAACACTTGGTCTCAAACACGAAAGTTCTCCAAAACCCAAACATGAGGACAGTTGTATCCTGTCATGTCGTACATGCTAATTTTTGGGCTGGGATGTGTCCTACTTGTCATATGTTTAATAAAGATTTAGTAGTGAATGTGATTTATTCTTCAAAAATGATAACATTCATAAGCTGAGTCTTTAAAGGTACTTTAAGCCTCTGTAGCAAACTTTATATGTAATTGTACAATTACTTGAAACAAATTTCTAGTGGATTGCCCCAAATTCTTACCCTCCTAAAGAGCTGAAATGCTTTGATAACCTTGAGCTATGCAGTACGCACGAGGCTTCTATCATGAAGCCATGTCATCTTGGGCACATGTTGGACATGTATTTGACATGCTTATCATATGTATTTTGTAGAATTTATGGCATGTCCGTGGGTCGTGGCTGTGTCGAAGTTGTTGTGTCTGTCCTAAAGAGGCAATGACCGCAAAAAATGGTTTCACATCTTGATCATGAGCTAGATTTTAACCTGTCATAGTTGATTTTAACCTGTCATAGTTATCTTGGTGGTTATAACCCGTTTCCATTTTCTTTTCCTAGACCTTAACATTCTATTACAGAAAGTACTATATTATTTTGTTTCGTGTCTTATTTTTGGTGGTGAGATATGTACTCTTGAACCTAACGTTACTTTTTATATGATTTTTTTTTTCTTTTTCGTTACATGTGATACAGTCTTGAACGAATCATTTTTTTTTTTTCTAAATCAGGGATGAGATATGTAACCACATAGCTAATGTTTGGCCTATAAATACAAGACAACCATCATAAACAGGAAATGCATTGTATGTATCTGATGGTTGTAGAGGGGACAGCCTTGCAGGTACTGCTCCATATTGCTACTAATAATCAACCGTTCCAGTTCCATCCTTCATTGTTCACCCTAGTGATTTAAAGGCAACTCACCGTAGTGCCTTATGTGCCCACACAAGGTGTTTTTGGAGTATGGTGTCTGGCCATGTTATTTTAATAATGACAATGTAGCATGGTGCAGACAGGTTCTGAATTCTAAACCTTATGAAGCAAGAACACTTCAAAGTGACTTTATGTGCTTGTGTCGGATACGTATTGGATACTGACACTAACACAACACTTGGTGATATGTATCGATCACACTAAAACTCTGCTGAATTTTAAAAATCCAAAAACTTGCGTATCAAAATCATTGCTGCTTTCAAAAAGTCATACGGAGTATGTTCGGACCATGTTCGCTTTAAAAAGTCATAGCGATTGCACGTTGAATACTATGGAGTAGTACACCTAAAAAGACATAAGTTTTTTTTATATAAAAGGGATCCTAAACTAATATGCCCCAAATATCTTGCGAAGATGGAGGCTTCAAAATTTTTATTTAAGGTACTACTCTGGTGGATTGAATTCAAATTTTTATCTGATAGTTACTTAATTAGAATCTATTTTTTAAAATCAAAGTGTTTTTTTTTTCTTTTCCTTCTACTTCAAAGTAAACATGTATTAATGGTTACATATTTTGATGCGCATTATATACATCACATGCATATAACATGCATATTTATGTCACCATTTCCCATCTACCTTTTTAAGGTTTGTCATGTCCCCTTATCAGTGTTGTATTGCATCTGCGTTCATGTTTCATAACATAAACCTGTTGCCCACCACATGGAAGGTTTACCGCTATATTAAAGTGCTGGTTGTCGCTTGCCATCTCATGAAAGTGCTACGGCGCGACACATGAGGTGACAAAGGCGAGATATCTAATGTGCTTGCCTGCTCGCTTGAGCCTTTTTTCTGGGGTATTATTAGAAATCTTCTCTTTTTTAAGTGTCAACAAGAGGTACCCCTTTGGGTATAAAAGTAATGTAATAACAGGATGCTCATCAGATAACGACAGTTAGGATATTATTATTTTGGGTGTTTATGGGTAACATCTTTGTATTGAAATAGCTCCTTTCAATGTTTAAAAGTTAGTTATATTTGTTAGTAAATATTTTTGAACGAAGAGGAACTATTAGAGAGCTGTTAAAGCCACTCTTTTATGATAGGATGGTCACTGGCTATAAAGCATGGACACGGATGCATGACATATATACAGCATGACATGGATACGGGGACATATTAGTTCTAAAAAATAGGACACAAGGACATGGTAACATAAATATGTGTGTATTTATGCATGCGATGCATATAAAATATCAATCAAAACTCATAATCATTAAGACATATTTTCTTTAAAGTAGAAAGAAAGAAAATCTTAATGATTTAGAATATTGATTCTAATTAAATAACTAAATCAAAGAAGAAAGAAATCCAAATTCAATCAAACGGACAAATACTTTTAATAAATATTTTAAGTGTCCATCTTTACAAGACGTTTGTGGCGTATTAGTTTATATCGCTTTTATGACGAGAATATTTTGTCTTTCTAGACTATTTATGACGTAGTCCTCAACATGTGATCATATGACTTTTTGTAAGCGAGCATAGTCCCAGCACACAATCTATGTGAATTTTTGAAAGCGGACACAGTTTTGACATGCAAATTTCTTTAAATCTAGTATATCTGATACGTGACAGCAAGTGTTGTGCAAGTGTAGTATCGGTTACGTATTCGACATGGACATAACACTCACTTTGAAACGACCGTGCTTCATAGGTCAATGGTCACACATTCAAGGCTTGCTCTCAACATGTTTAAAAGTATTTCACCTCTATACATGCAGCAAGAGAAACAGAAAGAGTATCATAGGTCAATGGTCACACACACACACTTCTTTAATTTTGCTGTCGGTAGCATTTTACAATTCTATGTCGAAATTACTTTTTACCTTTTTCTCAGCTTCTCAGGTATATGGATCCTTCATTGTTCTCCAAAGAAATACTTTTTCTCAAGTGCTTATGGTAGTTTCAAGTCATCCAGCAAACACGCAATAATATTCATGGATTTTTTTTTTTTATTAATATTACATGCTTTTAATTCATGTTTCGTAATTACGCATAGATTGATAACTAGTTTGCCCATTGTGAAGTAAGAACACCTTTACTAAACTTTTTTTTTTCTTCTCTCTCTTAATCCTTTCTGTTTTGTTTTGCTAGGTACTGGAATTATACTGCCAGCCATTTCGTAAACTGCTGAAGTTGTTGTCGTGCTGAGAGTAGTTATTAGGAGAGGTTCAGATGCTGTTTTAACTTTTGAACATGAAACATGAACTTGAACATTATGCAAGTTCTGACTGATGTTGGTACTTAAAAAAGTTTTTTAAAGTTTGGAATTGAATTAAGATCCAGTGAGCATTTTCCTTTTAGATGCTTAAGTCATTATTCATTTATTATTATTATTATTATTATTATTATTGATCGGTTTGATACAGTATGGTTTAGTTGCTGCATTGGTTCTGCAAAATCTGAACGGTTCAAATGTGCACTGATCTGGTAACAGCAAGCCTTGATGAATGATCTTGAACAGAGCTGGAGTTGTCTGCATGGGGAGTTTCCAAAGGAGCACACCAATTTTCCTAGTGAGCCCACTAGATAGTAAAATTTTGGTCGGGCTGAGAAGTGGGCTCACTAGGAAAAATGGTGTGCTCCTTTGGAAACTCCCATTGCTTGAGGAGATTGTTGGATGCTTTCTTTATGAAAAGTTCTTTTATCAAGCTGCTGTATGAGATTCTACACTTTTCGTATCAAATATCAGTAACATCTTCAGTGATGTTGGTTTTTTTGATAAGTATGCTTGCTTGTGGTTGTCTTTGCAACTTTATTGTTAATAGCTTTGCAGATTCGCTGTAACTCAAGTTATTTATATGAGTTTTTAATTAAAAAAAAAAAAAAGAGAGAGTTTTACATTTCCGTCCCTTACATCTGAAAAAAATTTAATTTAGTCATTCAAATCTTTATATTTATAATTAGTTCTCCAAATCCTTTAATTTGCCTCACTTTAGTCCCAGTCATATTTTTAGCCTGATTTTTCCGTTATACTCCTGAGTTATTTCACTTTAGTTCTCACTTCTCTCTTTCTCCTCTTATTGGCTTTCTCTCTCTATTTTTTTCCTCTCTGTCTCTCTTCTCTTCAAGTTAGTCTCTAAAGAGAAGTAACTCAGGAGAACTCAATAAGAAGAGGAAGAGATGAGGAAGAGGGAAGTATAATGGGAAATTCGGGTCAAAAATATGGCTGAGGACTAAAGTGAGGTAATTTAAAGGATTTGGGGACTAAATTTAAAATATGAAGATTTGGAAAATTAAATTCAAATTTTTAAAGATTTAAGGGAGAGATATGTAAAAATATCAAAATTTTTTTGGTGCTTTGACGTGGGAATTCCATTTGAAACAGCGAACTTGGGCCGCCCAGCTCGGGAGTTTCCAAAGGAGCACACCATTCTTGTTAGTGAGCCCAGATTTTCTAGTGAGCCCACATACTCTTTACAAAAGTGGGGATTTTCCTAATGAGCACACTAGATATATCCAAAATATCCTCTCTCCCATATTTATCTTCCTTCTCCCTCTTCTCTCCCATTGCTCTCCCTAACCCTCACGTCCAAACCCAAAAACCCTAAGTTCTTCCTTTCCCTCCCACTTCCCCTAATTCTCTCTTTCCTCTTCTCTACCTCCTCCTCCTTTCAAATCTCCCTCTCTCTCATTGCTAAAGCCGCCGCCAATCTCTCGCTGCCGCCGCCGCCGATCTCTCTCCGCCGCCGCCGATCTCCCGCCGACGCCGTCCCGCCGTCGCTTCTTGGGTCGAAGTGGGTGAGATTTCCCTAGTAATTTTTTTTTAATTTTTGATTTTTTTTTTTATTTTTGGATCAAACAATTGGAGATATTTGGATTTGATGATTTTGTTGCGTTGGAGAGGAGGAAGAGGGGAGGAGGTAGTAAATTTGGTGGTAGCAATTTTTTTATATTTTTTTATATTTGATTATAATTAATAAGAAAATAAAGTATTGTAATGCTAGTTGTAAAATATGCGAAATTCCATTGGGTTTTTAGAGATGGAGGGGTTTTGATAATAAAATTGATGGTGCATTGGATTTTTGGAGATGGAGGGTTTTTAATCGTAAATGAAATTTATACTTTGATTATTATTATTCAAAAAATTAAATATTGTAATGCTAGTTGTAAAATATACAAAATTCCATTAATTTTCCAATCGTGGACAATAATGGTAAATTTTAATATGTCTTGAAGTTTCTAGTATTGTCGTAATGGTTGGTTAATTAGACAAAATTTTGTAGTCAAAATTAGACAAAATTTGATATTTGTACAAAATGTAATTCTGTAACTACTTACTTACACATAGAGAAGTCATTGTTATGATAACTATCATTTATGAATGAAATTATACGTATTAATGTTAATATATTTGTATTCCATAGATGGATCCGGCAGAATCATCTCGCGTACGACCAACTGCCTCATTGAAGAGAAAGAAAGCAGCATCTCGGCCTCCAATGCGTCGCCCGATACGAGAGAGAAGATGAAGTTGCTGTGGATCCTGAAGTCAATTTAGAAACTTCTAATATGCTCAGATATGAAAATGCAAAGCAAGAGGAAAGTAATAATGATTCAGGATGTTCTGAAGATAATCTTGAAGGGTCAATAATCGAATAATGGGCTAATTTGTTCATGATTGTCATTATATAAATTTACATTGTTGTTTGAATTTGAGTTTCGTATTTATGTGTTATTGATGAAATCTCTAGTTTGAAAGAAATAAATTTTGTGTACAAATTTGAGAGATGAATAAATTCTTTGTGTTTTTTGCATAATCAATTCTTGGATGTAATTATATTTTGATTTTTTCATCTAATAGGTTTGTATAACAAAAGGGTTTTCAAGAAGCGGCATGGGTGTTGTTTACTACTCTTGCAAAGATAAAAACATATAACATGTTGTAGATATGTTATAAACTTTTTTTGATAGACTTTATGATAGACTTCTTTTGTATTTGCTTTATTATGGATATTATTATGAATTTTTGTGCTTTATTGTATCCTTTTACTTTCTTGGTTTCCAATTGGTTTCTCCAGTGATGACTAAGTTGCTAATGTTAGATGATTAATCTATCATTATGTGTTTCATCTAATTTATCTTTGAATTGGAATGAAATAGTGGCTAAGGAAAAAAATTTGTTTGAGTCAGGAATTTAATTTGATTCGTAGTAGTTACATTTGTAATAGTTACACAAGAAAATATATTTATTTGGAAAAATAAAATAAAGTAAAAAGAAAATGCACAAAAAAAATGTATCATTATGTGTTTCATCTAATTTATTTTTGAATTAGAATGAAATAGTGACTAAGGAAAAAAAATGTTAAATTGTTTGAGTCCGAAATTTAATTAGATTCATAATAGTTACATTTGTAATAGTTGCACAAAAAAATGTATTTATTTGGAAAAATAAAATAAAATTTGCTGTTGTCAGGAATTGAACCCGAGGTGCTCACATGTGAGATAGGAATACTCACCACTATGCTACAACAGTTTCATGAATAATTAAACAAAAAAATTTATTTATAACTGTTCGGACTGGAAGTCAAAACTTTGAGTTTTTTTGGGTTCATAATTTTTTTCAATCCGCACAGTTTCTAGGATTTTTGAGTAAGTAAAAACCTAATAAAATCAATTTTTAAATTTAATTTGTGAGATAATTTAATATAGGAGAAAATTTGATAGATAGTTTTGGGTTTTAGATTTTTTTTTTTTTTTGGTTTAACTGATCTATAGTTTTAGAAGAGAAGAAGAAGAGAGATTGAAGAAAGGACACTTTAGTCCAAAGAAATTGATGGCAAACTTGTAATATATATGAAGTTTCTAAGTGGGCTCACTGGGAAAAATGGTGTGTCCCTCTAGAAACTCCCCCTGGCTCCTGTATAACAGTAGTTATATGCATTCGGGTAGGGAACTTCTAAAGGGGCACAACTTTTTTCCTAGTGAGCCCAGTTAATAACTCCCAAAAATATCAAGTTTACCCTCTAAAAAAATTTCCCATTTTACCCTTCCTCCGTCTCCCGCTTAGGCCTCCCGCTTCGTTCCGTTCGGACTGACAGTCCGACCAGGGCCTCCCCTGTTCGGACTGAGAGTCCGAACTGGCCAGGCCCAACCCCACCACCCTCAACAACCTCCTCAACCTCCTCATCTCCTCCAACCTCCTCCCCAGCGCCCTCTCCCTCTTCGCCCTCGCCCCCTCCCCCGACCCCTGCAGCTACAACATCCTCATCCGCTGCCACTGCGCTGCCGGCGATTGCGACGCCGCCCTCAACTTGCTCGGCGAGTTCGAACGGTCCGGAATAGCTCCGACTGTGGTAATGTACACCAGCTTGATCGACGGGTGCTTGAAAAATAGCCGCTTCGACGACGCACGCAAGCTGTTTGTGAAAATGAAAGCCATCGGCTTGGACCCGAACGAGTTCACGTACACCGTCATGATCAACGGGTGCTTCCGGAACGGGCGGAGGGCAGACGGGCTCCAACTGTTCGACGAGATGAAGCGGAGCGGCGTGGCGCCGAATCTGTTCACGTACAACTCGATCATATCGGAGCGGTGCAAGAGGGAGGGGGAGGAGGAGGAGGAACTGGAGCCGGCGTTCAAGGTGTTCGATGAAATGCGTGAGAGGGGGATTTCGCCGAATGTGGTGACGTACAACACTCTGATTAGCGGGTTCTACCGGAGGAAGAGGCTTCGTGATGCCGAGAGTCTCCTGAAGAGGTTGAGAAGCGAAGGTCTGCGGCCGAGTGTCGTTACGTTCAACCTTCTCATCGACGGGTACTGCAAGGCGGGGAGGCGGTCGTATGCGGTGGCGACGCTGAACAAGATGAAGGCCAGCGGTTGCACGCCGACATCCGCCACATACAACGTGCTGCTCTCGGGGTTGGCTCGGGCCGGCGACTTGGTAGGAGTAGCTTCGGCGTACAGGGACATGAAGGAGAGGGGCATTGCTCCGACCAAAGTGACGTACACGATCCTGATCGACGCGTTCGCTACGGGGAACGACATGGGGAGTGCATTCGAGACGTACTGATTCATGGAGAGGGCGGGGGTGGAGGTCGACGTGCACACATACGGGGTGCTGGTGCGCGGGCTGTGCAGGGACGGGAACATGAGGGATGCGATGAAGCTGGTCAGGTCGATGGGCGAGGAGAAGGGGCTGAGGCCGAGCGATGTGATATACGACACGATGATCTGTGGGTACTGCAGACAGGGGAGCTCGTACAGGGCTCTGAGGATGTTGAGGGAGATGAGGGGGAGGGGGATGGTTCCTAATGGGGCGAGCTATGGGCTGACCATCAGAGCTCTATGCATGGATGGGGGAGTCGAGGTGGCCGAATGTCTGCTGCATGAGGTGGCCGAATGTCTCCCGCCCCGTTCCCGTTCGGACCAGTAGGAAGGGCATTTTGGAATATAATATGTGCTCACTAAGAAAATTTTCTTTTTAACAAAAAAAATCTGGACTCACTAGGAAATCTGGGCTCACTAGGAAAAAAGTTGTGCCCCTTTAGAAGTTCCCTTCGGGTACTATCCAGAGCATTCTTATTGGATCCAAATCCAATGGGAAATTTAAAGTTGAGGCGATGTTAACAAAGTCCTGTCCCCATCCAAAATGGCAAAACCCAAGCCTGTCCATTTGTCTCTCCCTCTGAAGTCATCGACACCAAAGCATAGGACTCCAAAGTGACGGTTTTGAGTCTGTAAGTAAATTTTTAATTCGTCCCTGTAAAAAATTTTGAATTAAATTTTTTTTTTTATTTTAAATTTTAAAATTTGTATAAGATTGATCAAAAATTGATCTATGGATTACTCTTTTTGTATTTTCTTTTGAAAATTTCTGTACAAATCTTAGACCTTATAGCTGTAAAAATTATTTTAATAACTTACCACCGTCACCATTATCATCATCAATATTATTGGTTTGAATAAGGTCCGTATTTTCATATTAAGTTGTGAGAAGACATTGAAAATGAAGGATTCAAATAAAGAATGAAAAAAAAAAAAACAAAAGGGAAAAAAAAAACTCTGTTTAAAGGAGAGGGTTATTATTGAGTATTTGATTATTTTTAGAGTTTTTTTTTCTTTTTTTGCTATCCAAGTTTGCAAACAATTTTTATTTAATTTTTTTTTTTATCGAAATTGATTTTCCAATCGAGAAGTCAAAATCAAAACCTCTAAGAGTGATGGCACTGGAGACAATGCTCTTTGGTTTATGCTTCGTTAAATTGCTTCCTGTATTTTTTGCATTTTAATTCGAAAATCTAGTATCATAGAAGTGCAAAATATTTCTATAATTTTTCTTCAATGAGCTAAAATTCAACTGATAATGAACCTTCAAACTTAAAAATAACAACCTTGCTTTTTTAATAAAAAATAGTTTTCTTGCCACAATATGCAACTAGAATATATATATATATATATATATATATATATATATATATATATATATATATATATATATATATATATATATATATATATATATATATATATATATATATATATATACACACACATTGTAGGTGAGCCGCCAGCTCAGAAAAATTACATGAGCTAGCGGTAAAACTATAATGATCTAATAATTTTTCTTCAATTTTTTTTTAACAATTACTATCTCTACTTCCTTAAATTCTTTCGGATTAAATTTTATAAATTTTAGAGTTCATTTACCCTTCATCAAATGCATATTCATCAAATGCATACAAAATATTTGTTTATTGAAAACCGTTAATTTTGTATTAACTTGATAGATGACCAAATCAAAACTAAAACCCAAGAATTGGGTATGAGTGAACCCTAGGGGGTTGAGATCATAATCCAAAAGAATTTTTTTTTTTAAAAAGATTATTGGAGATTGGAGATAGTGGAAATGAATTGCAGCTCAGTTAACTTACGTGAGGTGTCAGCTCATTTCCATTTTTCTCATATATATATATATATATATATATATATATATATATATATATATATATATATATATATGAGAAGAGGGCAGCTGCAGCCGCATCAATTCTCGTTTCTTGTTCTTGTTCTACTTAAAAAAAGAAGAATTTTTTTTCATTTTGATTGATAGGATCGGTATCGATGTCTGTTGACATGAGCGTTTCTTTCTATTGCCAGATTCTTTCTCATCCCTTCTCTTGTAACAAGTCCAAGTCGAGGTCAAGCTGTCATTTGCCTTCTCCTAGTGCCTTCGTTGTCGCTGAAGGGAAGCTAAGGTTGAAGGTGAGGTCATTCTCATCTTAAAATTTTAGAGATAATCTTGTTATAAACACAATCTTTTAAAGTGGGCTCACTAGCAAAAAAGCTGTGCTCCTTTAGAAACTCCCCAAATATAGCACTTACAATAAGTACTTGGGGTATTTACTGGTTTGTCCCTAAAATCTTTATATATTGTGATTTTGCCCCCAAATCTTCATATTTAGGATTTTGCCCCCCAAATCTCATAAGTTACAACAATTTAGTCCCTCTCTCACACAGTTAAATATTTGACCATTTTACCCCTCTTTTCCTCTTCTATTTTCCTCCTCTCTTCTTCTTCTCTCTTCTTCCTCTCTTCTCATTTTCTTCAGTATTTCTCCTCTCTTCTTTCTCTCTCTTCCTCCTCTCTTCCCTAACACAGTTAAATACTGAAAGAAGAGAGGAGAAAGAAGAGAAGAGAAATAATGAAGAAAAGGAGAAGAGAGAAAGAAGAAAGAAGAGAGAAGAAGAAGAGAGGAGGAAAATAGAAGAGAAAAAGAGGGGTAAAATGGTCAAATATTTAATTATGTTAGAGAGAGGACTAAATTGTTGTAATTTATGAGATTTGGGGGGCAGAACCTAAATATGAAGATGTGAGGGGCAAAATCATAATATATAAAGATTATAAAGATTTGAGGGACAAACCAGTAAATACCCCTAAATACTTCACTCCTCATTATCAACTGCGAGAGATCTTCATTTCAACAAACAAAAATAGAAGGGGAAAAAAAAAAAAAAAAAATGTCATCAGTTTCTCTCTCTTCTCACTCCTCTCTCTTCTCAACTTCTCCAAAGGTTCTCTCAGATCCCCAATTCTCTCTCAATTTCCCTCAATTTCGATCCAATTTGATTCAAATTTCTTGCTAATTTAGCTGCAGGTCGCGAGACTCAACCCATCGATCCGATCGCCGTCGAATCTCGTCTTCAGTCTCCAGCGATCCTTCCCCAGAGTCTGCTCGTCGGCCGGTAATGCCTCCATCGAAACCGGTACAGTTTCAATCTTATCTCATCTCGTTCTCATTCTCAATTGCTTGCTTGCTGTCTGATTTTGATGAGATTGATGTTTGAATTTGTAAGGTTCGAGCTCGGAGCTGGACGCGGTGTCGAGCTTAAGCGAGATCGTGCCGGATACCGTCATTTTTGACGATTTCGAGAGGTTTTTGGATCTTCTCTTAGTTGTATTTTTAATTAGAACTTTTCTTTAATGTTTTTGTGATTATCTTATGATTTTGTTGGAATTTCTAGGTTTCCGCCTACTGCTGCAACGGTGAGCTCTTCGCTGCTGCTAGGGATTTGTGGCCTTCCCGACACCAAATTTAAGGTGATATAGATGCAAATTTTATAAAATTAGGACCACATATTACTTGTAGATTGAATAGAGTGTTGATGTTTGTGGAAATTTTGATTGTAGAGTGCTGTGGAGACTGCACTCGCGGACAGTGAATGTTACGGGCACAATGATGCTAATGGTCGGATGTCATGTTTCTTTAATAAGGTTTGATTTTGAGTGGTAATTATGATGACACAGGAGAAATATAGAAAAAAAAAATATTGACATGTGTGATTGGCAGGCTTTGGTAAATGTTGGAGCTGATTTGGCAAGACTGGTCCCGGGTCGGGTGTCGACAGAGGTGGATGCACGTCTAGCCTATGACACTCAAGGAATTGTCCGGAAGGTATATTCGTGGTTGAGGCTTTTATTTATTTAATTTTTCTGATGGAGAAGGATTTTTCAGAAGTTATATTCTTAATTGGAGAAGGATTCAGCAATTCATTTGAGCTCAATGAGGTTCTTTTAGTGTGGGGAGAAGGACGACTTCTTTATCAGGAAAAAGAAAATGCAGTGAGAACCATATATCATATATAAATTAGAGTATGGAAAAATATATAAGACTATTGAGATTAGATTTGTGGGTCTAACTTTCAAATTACTACTGGGTTATCAAGGAAAGGCATAGTAAAAAGATTGGTGTAGCAAAATAAGGATGTCAAAATGAACGGGCAACTATAGAATAAAGGAACTACATGAAATATATGAAATGTGTGGATCTATGATAATCTGAGACAGCACCCACGGAGAATGTGACACATGACCGAAAAAGTTTAATATAATTAGAGGTCCGCAACGGTCGGTTTGGGTATCTACATTTTTCTTTGATGCGAAACCGAACTGAATTTTGTCACTGCCAAACCTACCCAAACCGCTTCGATTGGTTTCAAGTAATGCAAAGGATTAACAAGAGGATAGGAGGTTGCAGTGGCGCTAAGGCACACGGATGAGATGGGGGAGCACAATCAACATGGAGAGATGGAAAGAGGAGGTCAAAGAGGCAAGGCAAAGACACCGGCAGAGCTGTTGACTTGTAGAGTTGGCTCCAACAGATTTATGGATTTGAGGATCTTTGAAGGCAAACTTATGGACTCATCCACCTGAGGATGAGGAAGCTCTAAAGAGGGAGGTTGGCGTTAACAAGTTAGGAAGGAGGCTCGAGAGGAAGATTAAGGAGAAGAGTTGAAGAGGTGGTGATCGTAGAGAGAGTGGGTTAGGGATTAGGGTTAGGTCTTGAAAATCAATCCTTCCATATTTATTTTTTAATTAGAGTAACTTTTGTTGTTATGTTCGGATTGGGTTTACAACACTCAAATCAGAAACTAGCCTAATAGTAATATTAAACAAATTAATCTAGGCGTTGTTCAACTCTGTAGGTTTTTTCAAGATCGGTTGAATGATGCACATCACTAGATATAATGTTGTTATTGTTACTTTTTCTAAATTAAAAGAGTTGTAATAGCTGTTAAAGCTGCAACTAGCTTTATATAACTAATTATTTGAGTGTTTTCAATTAAGATAACACATTTTTTGATTTGGGAGTTAATTAATATGGATTTTCTGTATTCTAAATCTTAACATAATTTCCAAAGCACACGAAAAGTTGTCGTATTACGATATTAACACTTACAATCTTTTTCATTTGGTCAAAAGAACCCCTTCGACAGTCATGGTCTTTTTTCCAACTTGAGAGCAAAAATACTAATTTATTCTTCTCAGCATATAAGAACAATCCTTTCTTATTCTTCCCTCTCCCCCAATCTCTATCAATAGAACCCCTCGTCAGTTCTGGTCTTTTCTCTAACTTGAGGGTGAAAATACTAATTTACTCTTATTAGCTCATAAAAACAATCCTTTCTTATCCATCCCCAACCCCCCCTTTACACACCGGCCACCCCCTACCCAATGTCCATCCATGTTCCATGAGCTTATCCCCCTTTCTCTCATTTCCTCATGTTTTCCACATCTGTGCACCTGAAAACCTATCTCTCTTTGCTATTGTTTTAAATAACCCTGATATGGTTGATATATCCCCCAATATATTTTTTTTGGGGTCGGCTAAAATGATACGTGAAAAAAGTATCACATCGTTTGGTGTGCATATTGGCCGATATGTGCAATATTGCTCGATATATAACCCTGATATTTTTTTTTTTAAATTGAGTTTTCCTTTTAGAAATAGATTTGGTATTCATACCCAATATTATTCAAGTATATAAGAGAAAATTTAAATTCTTTCATCTCTGCTTAGATTTACTAAAATTTTAAATTATTTTTATAGAAACTTGAGAAACAGATATACAAAAAGTTAAAAATGCTAAAGTCTCCACATTATGAATTTTACTTAAGTACTATTCAAAACTTAAAACCTTATCCAAAATTCTATTCTTCTAACTCTTATTTTTTTATGTCTTTGTTTGCTCAACTACTGTTATTGTTGTTATTATTATTGTCATTCTTGTCGTTACTATTATTCTACCAATTTTTTTTTTAATTAGTGTCATTGTTAACAATTTGCCATTATTTGAACTTGGCGAGAGAGAATTGCATGTGAGAGCTGGTGGGAGGTAATGGAGATAATAAGTAGAGAATGGTTTTGATGGGAATTAATGAGAGTGGTTCGGTGAAGAATCCATGGTAGAAGATGATCATAAGGGTGATTTTGGTTAATTATTAATTTAATAAATTGTATAATTAACATAAGGGTGATTTTGGTTAATTATACAGTAGAATATAGGTATATTACTGTATAAATGGAGTCACTAAGAACATGCGGGTTTTTGTTCTTACCAAAAAGATTTTAGGTGGGAATGTTGAAATATAAAGAAGGGGTATTTACTGGTTTGTCCCTCAAATCTTTATATATTATGATTTAGTCCCACAAATCTTTATATTTAGGATTTAGTCCCCCAAATCTCCTAAGTTACTACAATTTAGTACCCCTCCCAAAATCTCCTAAATTTTTAACCTGATATTACCATTTTACCCCTCTTTATTCATTCTTTCTCTTCCTCCCCTCTTCTCCTCTCTCTTCCTCCTCTCTTCTCATTTTCTTCATTATTCTTCCTCTCTTCTCCTTCTCTCTTCCTCCTCTCTTCTCCCAATGAAGAAAAGAGGAGGAAGAGAGAAGGAATTGAGAAGGAGAAGAGAGGAGGAATAATGAAGAAAAGGAGAAGAGGTAGAGATGAGGAGAAGAGAGGAGGAGAAAGAATGAATAAGAAGGGGTAAAATGGTAATATCAGGTCAAAAATTTGAGGGATTTGGGGAGGGGGACTAAATTGTAGTAACTTAGGAGATTTGGGGACTAAATACTAAATATGAAGATTTGGGGGACTAAATTATAATATATAAAGATTTGAGGGACAAACCAGTAAATACCCCTATAAAGAATTATGGTATATTTTAGGCAAACTAAGAAAATGTCAAATGAATGGAGAATTTGGAAAACTAAGAAAATACCAAATGAGTGGAAGAAGAGTACTCTAATATCTCTGTATAAAAATAAGGGTAATATCCAGGGTTGTTCTAACTATCGTGGAATAAAATTTATATGTCATACTGTAAAGTTTTGGGAAAGGGTAATTGAATATAGATTGAGGCAGATTGTTAAAATATTGGAGAACCAGTTTGGATTCATGTCGGGGCGTTCGATGACAAAAATATTCATTTATTTTATCAACTTATAGAGCTATTTCGAAAGAGAGGGATTTGCATATGGTATTTATTGATTTAGAAAAAGCTTATGATAAAGTAATCATAGGTGCCACAAGAGGTGCTTGGTGGACATTGATAAAAAAAAAAGAGTTCCCATCAAATATATTGACATAATTAAGGATATGTATGATGGTGTAGTGGTCAATGTCAGAACATGTAGTAATCTAACAAGTAATTTTTCTATCACAATTAAATTGCATCAAGGATCTAAATTGAGCAGTTCTTATTTGCTATAGTGATGTATGAGCTTATTTGAGCTATTCAGGATGAGATAGCTTGGTGTATACTATTTGCTGATGATATTGTCTTAGTTGATGAAATAAGGGCAAAGGTGAATACCAAGTTAGAATTATGGAGGCACACATAAGAATCTAGAGGTTTTAGATTGAGTAGATCTAAAATAGAGTTTACGGAGTGTAAATTTAGTAAACAACGGATCCTAAACTATACTGCTGTAATATTGGACAAGCAGGAGATACAAATGAACAGTCACTTTAGATATTTGGATTCTATTATTCAGAATGATGGAGAGATCGATAATGATGTATGTTATAGGATACAAGTTAGCTGGTTGAAATGGAGGAGTGTAACGGGAGTTTTATGCGACCGTAACATTCTGTTAAGGCTGAAGGAAAATTTGTGTAGAACTGCTATTAGGCCAGATTTATTATATGATACGGAATGCGGGGCTATAAAGAAACGCCATTTACAGAAGATAAGTACAATAGAGATGCAGATATTTCGTTGGATATGCAGGAATATTAGGAGAGATAAAGTGATAAATGAAGATATTCATGCTAAGATATGTGTAGCCTTCTATCGATGAGAAAATACGAGAAAATAACTTACGATGGTTTGATCATGTGCAGCGTAGACGTACAAATGCACCCGTTCGACGAGGAGAGCTTATCAACGTAGGACAAGTTAAAAGAGTGAAGAGAAGACCGAAAAAAATATAGATGGAAGTGATACGAAAAAATATGGATTTTAAAGGTTTAAATGAGGAGATATTACTTGATAAGAATGAATGGAATGAATGGAGAAGGATTATCAACGTGATCAATCCGGCTTGATTCTCTTTTGGTTCATGTAGCCTACCCCAAGTACTTGGGATAAAAGGCTTAGTTGTTGTTGTTATAGGGTATATTTTAGGCTTTGATGTGGAGAAAATCTGATTAATATGATAATTTTTTTTTTTTTGTATAGACGAAGAAAACATATAGACGAAGACACTATGTTAGATAGGGATGCACAGACATAGCCGACTTCGACCGTGTCGGCCGACTTCCATCGGACTCGGTCGGGGTTCAAATGGAATTAGGATGAGGAAAATGGTCAGTCTTACAATTAAAATTATAAATAGTCAGAATCGATTGGATTTGATTGAATATCAACTCTGATTGATTGTGCATCATCGAATCTGAGGTCAATATCTTGTGGTTGAAGAGGGATGTGGCAAGAGTGGTGAGGTAACCGGCAGTAGCGGGATTCATGAGCTTTTGATTTCTCTAATTCTATGTGTTTTTTAAGTGTAGTCTCATTCTAGTTTTTTTTATTCTGCTTCATTCTATTTTGCTATGCCCTTTTATGGCATTGCAACTAATAGAATGGCGACATTTGATCGGGTGAACTAACATGGTGTGGAAATTGTAGGCCTTGAGGATGATGGCCCATGTTGGACTTGTGAGGTAGAAAGTTGTGAACTATGAATAGGACACAACTATAAATATTAGTCATCGTCGAATTCAACGGATAGCTAAATCTTGTTGATGTTGTCGGCCTTGACAACGAGGTTGATGCTTGCAATGGCCTCCTTATCGACAATCTTGAAGTTGAACTTTCAGGCGTGCTGCTCTGAGTGTTGGGAGCCGCATACTCCTCTCCTTTGTCGCCGACGTGGGTGCACTGCCAGTCACCTCAACAGCTGATATCGGTGGTTCTACAAAATCATACAACAATGTTGAGGGTGATGCTAGAGGTTTAAATGAGAAGATATTACTTGATAGAAATAAATGGAGAAGGACTATCAAAGAGATCGATCCGGTGTGATTTTTTTTGGTTCATGTAGCCTACCCCAAATATTTGGGATGAAAGGCTTAATTGTTGTTATTGTTGTAATGTTGAGGGTGATGACGATGGAGTATGTAAAGACGTTTCGATAGTAATTTTGAATCCAAAATTAAGGAAAAGCTAGATCAACGCACAATCAATCAAAACATATTCTTTATAATCAAGATTGGATTGAGAGAATTGGATACTTTGAAATAAAAAGGAAGAGAGATCTGACTTCAACCACCTTTATGGAATTGCAACCAGATCTGACCCACCTAATGTTAGTCGGAGTTTGGTTGGAGCTTGGTTGGAGCTGGCCGAAGAAAGGGGTCGACAACACTCTTCCACCTAGTCGAAATTGGTCGAATTTTTCCGAAATCTGATGATTCCGACTGAATATGCACTCCTAGTTTTAAATGTCTTAAAGTTGCTAATAGAAAATGTCAGTTGAGCAACAAGTTTCAATACTTCTGACTAGAGAAGGTGCTCAATTTTCTCTAAAGTCGTAGTTAGGTAGAGTTGCCAAATCTGATATAGGATGGTTATGAGAAATTTTATTCATATTTTTCTATCTCATTACATGGACACTGGATATGGATTTCAAACTATCTAGGTGAGACATGCTTCCAAAAATATACATGCGAACACAATTTTATTTATAGATGTGCACAGTAATATGTACCTAGACATGTATGTAATGAGTAGACATCTAAAGGAATTGGGTGGTCAGACTTCAAGAAAACAAACTTAAATATCTGTTAATATAATACCTTACAAAAGCTTCAATATTGTTGAGGAATTGCGATTTTCATTAGTTTATTACTTATAGTGTTTGAGAGGTACAATGTAAATGTCCAAGTGGACATACGTCCAAGTGTCTGACATGCCTAAAACCCTTACATTTGAACTGTCGTGGTAACACTGATTTTCCATAGCTTTTGTTAATGCTAAAACAGTAAATATCTTGAAATTGAAGACGTTGAATTTGAGTACACAGCAGAAGCTAGAAAAGGTAGATCACAGATAAATTTGAAGTGCAAATCGCATCTTTGTTTAGCTATCGAAAGAGAAAATGACAAGCTTTTCCCACTATATTTATACAATCACCATTCACAAGTACTTGGAATAAAAGGCTTAGTTATTTTTGTTGTAGTAGTATTTATACAATCGCCATAAAGTCATATTTAAAAGCCATCCAGTTAATCCACAGATCTCACTACCAAATATGCTCTTACTATGGTTATGCAGCGGAACAAGAAAACGATAATCATCGTTGAAGTCATATCCAAAAGCCATTCACTAGCCTAAGCTTTCAATACAAAACATACCCTTGTTCAATAAAATGGTGAGCGCGTAGGAACTCCTTTCCTTCTATGTTTGATGACAAAGGCACGCTGAGTTCTGGTGAACAAGGAGCCAGGTGTTGTTGGGTCTCTAAGGGAAGGATTACCAGGAGCTAATCCTTCATCAGCCTCCTCTAGGGTAAAGGGGAGTAGCGGGAATTGTCGAAGGTATCTCATTATGTTTCCCTCAGTTTTCAGCACCTGATTCACCTGTGCCACATCATCAATTACTAGAATTCCTTTAAAAATGAATAAGATGAAAGACAGGAGGCTTCTTTTTCAACCCGTACCATGCAAAAAACTGAACAGTAGTTATATTCATCTTTAAGAGAGCGAGGGCATGACAAGCAGATTTTCTCCCAGTTCTGGTTATGCTGATTCACTACCTTTCCTCTCTTCTTGCTAGATTGAGCTTCGGTTTCTGTGTTCTCTCTCTTTCTGCTGGGATCTCTCTTTTTCAGAAACACCACTTGTGCTCTATTTAACCTATAAGACTGCATGGAAGTTCCATATGAAGATAGTCAAGAGTCTAATCACATGTGTGCAGGTGTACGGCAAATGAAATATAGAAGAAAGCATTTTCACATCATTAATTTGTTTCTCTATAGATCTATATTATAATTGGTGATTTCAAAATCTAATAAAGGAAAACAATATATGTTTCATGCTTCACATAGAGGGATGTTTGGTCACTATCTTATTTGTTTTTTACCTGGACCATAGAACAGTCGATGTACTTTTTCATGTCTTCCAATTTTATGACTCTATTGTCATTGTACTTTCGAATCTATAATAGAAGAAGTTAGAAATAGGAGGAAAGAGAAAAATTAATTTTCTTTATCAATATTTCTTAAGAAAAATTTTGAGGGAGAATAGAGGAGGGGTTGGGGGGGTTACTTGGAGAATTTGATGGCCAATGTGGCTTGTAGAACAATTGCTGCAAAAGCTCTTACAACAACCTAAACAAAATATATTCTTCTCATTCTGTGTGGATCCCAAATGAATTACACAAGGATAAAAAAACTCTTCATCAAAGATCGATTCCAACCAAGACGGGATGTTGTTTGAAAGTTCTACCTGCACAAAATAGATTCGTTCATGTAAATGATATAAAGTTATATAAAAAAGAAATAAGAAATGTATAAAATTGAGAATTTAATTAAAAGATATAACCTCCATCTTCTACTTTATTTTCTTCCTCTGTGTCACTGGCAGAGAAGCGACTGGATTATGTTTAAAATTGTGATATGGATTAAAGGATTTGTGTTATGCATTAATAGAATGGTAAGAGGGGAATGGAGCACAAAATAGGAAACAAATACAAAATTCCCGTGACAATACGGAGACATTGAATGTGGTTGTATCCATCACATGTGCAAGTTGGAAGATGGCATCAAATGTGGGAACATTCACTGCACGTGCAAGTAGGAAGACACTTTTGGGGTGTAAATTCAGCCCCTTTACAGTTGATTCCCTTCCTGTATTGACCTAAATTAATCCTAGCCTACTGGGATTAAACTATAGTGTATATTTCCATAGAAGAAGTCTATGCTAATTTTCCCCAAATCAAATGGTAGTAATGAATATGAACATATCTCACGCATATACTTGAAAATTGAAACGGGACTAAATCCTTTGAGATTTTCTAGTATATACAGTCTAATATGGCTATTTGTTTGTTCATCTAATTCAGTCACTAAATTTCATGATTTTGCTCAAGGAGGATGGATTCTATTCCACCTATCAAATGGCAGTAATGTATGTGAATAAATCTAATACATACACTTGAGACATTACCATATCTTTGGAGATTTTCTATTATATACAGTCTAATATGGTTTTTATTTGTATATTTAATTCAGTTAACACTCCTAAATTTCATGATTTTGCTCAAGGAAGATGGAGTCAAATAGCTATCTATGCATCTAAAGATAATATATACTCCTGTATGTTCTATTATATACAGTCTAATATTGCTATTTGTTAATTCGTCTAATTCAGTTACACTCCTAAATTGTATGATTTTGCTCAAGGAGGATGGTGTCAATTAGCTGTGTCTAAAAGTTGCTAATCTGACAGCATCTGCTGCTGTAATAAACTACTATGTTAGAAGGTAATGTTCAGTCAATTGACCTCCAGCCTGTATTTACAACCTTAATTTTATATTAGGCAATACACAGAGTACTTAATTGTGATTCAAGGCATCCAATGCATGGATGTTTATTCTAACTGTTCTTACAGTAGTACATTACAATTGTTAATCTTGATACCAAAATTGCAAGTTTTTACTCGAGGAGAATGTAGTCAAATAGCTATATATGTCGCTGAAAATTGCTAATTTGACTACAATGTGACTATACTGGATTAAATGTGAGGACTGTATCACAAAATGCATTTACAACATCAATTCTACATTTGGCAATACATATCATACTTTGTTGTGATTCTAGGCCACTTACTATATCAATCAATGAAAAATATATAAACATGACAAAGTCATCGCTACTTGAAGAGTGAAATTTACAATTCCCATCTCGAACAGATCAGGATTGGACAGTAATTTCAAAAAATGGGGGTGGGGGTTACTACTGTCATGCACAGGTTTCGTAAGACATGCTACTTGAACTGAATTTGCTTGAGGAGAATGGACTAAGGTAATCAAATAGCTAGATATCCGACAATTGCTAAAAGGACTACAACTAGTTCCCTATGGACTAACATGTGAGATTCATCTCTCATCAATGACATTCATTCCAATGTGTCACCCACCAAGATTTGTGTATATGCTGCTGGTGTTAAGAATTGATCCATGGTAAGTTGGATGTCCTAGCAAGTTGTAGGCAGAGGTCATGAGCGCAGGTGCACTCCAGTTGCATTCATCAGAATTAAACTTAATATGTTTACATTTTCAACTTGTTGGTAGCTATGACAATACATTTAAGATAAATAGGATGTGTTAGTTTATGTAACACTCCAAAAGTTTTGGCGATGTATCCGTTTGTGGGTAATGCATTACTGACGGGTCCCAAAACAAGTATACGAGATCTTTTATAACAAAAAACCATGCAATAAGAGTAAACTACATAAATGATTTGATCTTGCTACAATCCATAACTTAATATAACATCATCTATACTACAATATGGGAAATCCAAGCATAGATAGTTAACGGTAGTAAGTAGCTCAATTGGGGTGGATACGAACACCCAATTAGGCAAAAAGGAGTTACCGGCGATACAAAAGATTATAAGCTTCAAGCTGAGTGTGACAGCTATGACAAAAGTATTGACATCAACAGGTGAAGCTTAGCAAGACCTTTTAGAGGTTGGCTTTTTATTGGAAGTAGGAATCATCTATGGGTGGGTCAACCTCGTCCTCCATAATGTGGTCTTTGATACCTGGGGGTGTGGAGGTAACCCTGAGGTTAGATCCAGTAAGAAATAATTTGAGCACGTGCTAGCAAGTAATCCAAGTTATTTATACAGAATAAGGATATTAAAATAATGGAATCAAGAAAGCTTTCTACAATAAACATTTAAAACAAATATGCTAGTTATCAAGAAAAATTACAAGACTAACATGGATGTCTTATGCTCTTATCATTTAATTTGGAATTAAGTAAGGAATGGTTTGTATTAGGGAATATTATGTGGACTCAGGACAATGATATGGTTACGACATAATTAGAAGCTGGAGAATGGTTATGGTATAGCCGGAGGATGATCGCGGCAAGCTGGAGGAGGATGGTCACGGCATAGTAGGTGGATGGTCACGACATAGTAGGAGGATGCTAATACTAGTTAGGGCATTAGTTGGATAATATCACAAGTCATGATTCAAATATTGCCAAGTAAGGCAAGAGGTGCACCCGTGATATATCTCGTGTGTATAACTTGCAATATAATGATGGTTGAGATGCAAGTATACAGTTATCAAGAGTTCGAGTGTTCAAACAAGGATTAAATAAACAAGTAATATTAATTTCATGCAATGAAATGAGGACAAAGTTCATAGGTGGTTTCGTTGTTAGGCGAAGCTCGCAAAAGAAACAATGGGCCACGGGGAGTTTCAATGAACCTCACATCTATGCTACGTCGTCATGCAGTAGTTGCAAAGACATTAATCAAAGTTTTTTATTTAGTTACAATTAGAATTAGAAAAGTAATTTAAAGGAGAGTTGTAGAAGATTGAATTTTCTTTTCTAACAAATTTAAGATGAGTTTAATTGGAGTCCAAAGTCAAAAGATATTGCAAATTTACTGAGCTTGTGTAAGAATCTTGCTGTTGGTGCAGCAATTTCAACTTCAAACTCAGTTTTAATTAAGATAAAATGAAAATTAGAAAAAACTTATAAAAGAGAAGTTATAAATATTGAATTGTCTTTCTAATGAGTCTAAAATCAGCTCATTCTGAATTCAGGAAAATATCAAATTGGTATGTGAGGCTGGCGAAAAACATGGACCTCGACAACCGCAGGTCTTGTCAAAGTGTGAATCTTGCCCAAATGCGGATTTGTCAAACACATGCTTGCCAAAACATGGGTTTGCCAACACGTGGATTTGCCAAAATACGAATTTTGGGTGCAGATTCCCATTTTGCACAAGCATCAACTTTGAACGATTTTGGAAGGGTTATAGGAGGAATTAGGAAAGAGTAAAATACGAAAATTATGGGAAATTAAATTCTCTTTCAAACAAGATCGCAATAAACTCATTTGGAATTCTTAATCAAAAGTTATGGATACCGAGCAAGTATGTAGACAACAACAACCCCACGTTTGCACATCTAGCTTCTTCAAGTCAAGTTTTGAGGAGTTTATTGTTGGAATTTGAGGAAACAATATAAAGAAGAGTTGTTGGTTTTCAATTATATTTCGAAAAGAATAATCATCTTAATTGGATCTATGATTCAATAGATATGACCATTCTAGTGAGCATTATGGTTCTAAACAGCAAGATCACTTGCTAAAGTGTACTTGAGTATAGATGGCACGTGATTTTTTCCCTTGTTCTTCTCAAAAGATGTTTTCTTAGAGCTCGGTTGAGCTAGAGAATCAGAACTCGGGGTTAAAGAGTAAAGCTCTAATTCAAAGACTTAGCAGGCTTAAATGAGATGGATAACCGTCTAAAGAAGAAGAGACTTGAAGAAAAAGATTTTATGAGAGACTTTGCCTTGGGGGAGCTCTTTTGGAGCTAAACCTTGAAGCTTGAATAGAGGAGGATAAGATGAAGAAGATAGATGATAAGATGAAGGAGGGTGAGGGTTTGGTCTTATCTTATACCATTACAAAAAAGAGGATATGTTGCATAGTGGTGTTGTACTTCTCCAACCACGCCCCTCAAAATCTCAAGCATGCAATTGGCATAAGTTGACCAAAGTCAAATGGTCTTGCCATGAGGCAAAAATTGAAATTAGAGGGGAAATAAAAATACAGGGAAAATGCATGTGATGGATTTCAAAATGACAGGTTGTTACATTCATGTTCTTCTTCACTTCTCTCCATAACTTTTTGTTAGGCATCTAGATTTGAAGATCATTACTATATACCTACTTTTCATAGTCAGAAGTCTATCTTTTGTATTTCCTGCCTTACGCTAGTACATGTTGTATGCTTATTTATTTCAGGTTCATGAGCTATTGAAGCTGTATAATGAAGTTGAAGTCTCTTCAGAACGTCTACTCTTCAAAATTCCTTCAACATGGCAAGTAAGGACAAAATAATGCAGTCTCTAAATTTGGTATCTTGGGAAAAATAAGATATTTAGAAGAGAGGAGTGAAGAGACTTCTGCCAAATCTGTTTAATCCATCTTTACACTAAATTGAAAATTTTCTTTCATTCAGGGAATCGAGGCCTCAAGGTTGCTGGAAGCTGAAGGAATACAGACACATTTGACATTTGTTTATAGGTATTAATGGGGAGGGAATGCATTGAAAGTTTCTTTTTCATAATTTTAGCAATATGTTGTTTATCTTAGAAACATTTTTTCAGGCTTGAGGTGTTTGAACTGATAAAGTTCATGTCTGATTACGACCATGAACACATGATAATTGTTGGTGTTGTTGTCCTTATCGTCGTCGCCATCATTATCATCATAATAGAAATTAATGGGTATCAGATGACATTGGATGAAAATGACGACTAAAACTAATCTTTTCCTACCCATTAATTTAATCAGGATCACCGTGTTGATTTTCAACTCCTGGGCTCCCTGTACGCAAAAGATCATGGACATATCATAAGGTCTGAGTGCTGATTAAATGGGGACAATATTAGGCTTTTTATGAAAACAAAACTTTTTAGGCCCATTGATGGGGGACAAAGGATACTATACCCAGGAATTTTTGGTATGAGTGAACCTTTAGGGATGAAGATCAAACATGTTAGGACTCGATCAAAGCAACAGTAATGAGAATGTTGAGTTAGCAATCGTTGAAGGAAAATTTCCTCCAATTTCATATGATACCCATTATTATCTTATTATTATTATTAATATTATTATTTTCTCTACTATTATAACTAAAGCTCTCAGGCGTGAATGACATGGGGCCCATACACCTAGATGAATCCAAGGGAAAAATTGGGAGAATTTGGCGACAAGCTGCCGGACGTTGGCTTTAGAAAAGAAAATTTTGTGGACCCCACTATTTTGAAGGATAATTCATTCTTCTTATGCCCTGATGCATTTTTCACACAAGCCATTAGGAAAACGAAATTTACATTAGAGACAGTTCTAAGAATAATTAGTTACCAATGCACATCTATTCTACTTTTTTCTACATGTGCTAAGTACTAGCCATTATTATTAGAGTCTAATATATATTCTATGACTCACCACAACTTCGTAGTTTTGTTGTAGTGAAAAGGGTTTTAATATGGTATCAAAGCTCCAGTTTTCATGAGGTTCTGAGTTCAAACCATCATTGTCAATTCAAAATGTATTATTTACCATGAATTCCAAGTATCAATTATTCATCCATCCTGAGTAAGTCCAAAGCTGGATGTTTTTCCCAAGGCCCATGTTAGGAGCGTTAATTGCTAAATTAGCTTGATATATATTATTAGGCCCCAACCCAACAACTTAAACTTTTTGCTCAGAATAGGTCTGAGCCTATATCATGCCTTAACTCGGATTTCCTGAGAAGCCCGTTACTGATCCTACAAGTAGTATGAAAGTCGGGGTGTCACCCAAGGGAGGTTGAGTTCGATTTGAGGCCTGACATTGCCAGTTTGTACCCACAAGTGAAGGATGCTCGAGGCCTAATGCCATTTGAGCTGTTCATATAATTCATATGCTAGAGCCATGTGCACTGCAATGCAGGAGCCTCTTTTTTTACGTAATACTTATATGGTGTTTTGCTACCCCATGCAATTCCTATAGTTGTTGGCCAACAATAAGAAGTTTCAGCCATGTAGTTCTTGTGGATACGTCATCCGATCTGGGAGAGTTTTGTAAAGATCTATCGGTTGATGAGATAGTTCCAAGTTGGAAAATTGTTCAAAGTAAGTGACTAGAACAGAAAGCTATTGGAAAATTGTTTAGAATAAGTAAAATAAATTAGAAAGTTTAATCCATTATCTATCGGCTTAAGTTTTTGGGTTTCCCAAAATAATAATAACGATAATAATAATAATTATTATTATCCATTCATTCATTCACAAGAAAGGTCTAGTAGTATTATATTAGTTATATAATTTATTATGATAAAGAATTTCCTTTCCGTTCTTTCACTGTAAGTCTAGTGAAAGGTGATTATATTCTCCAATATAATACGTTTGGACAACAGTCTTTCCATCAAATTTTCAGAAGAAGAGTTAATAGATCTTTCACCATTTATTTTTCTTTGAGCTATGTGTTTGGCAAGCTTTTAGATTTGACAATGGTGAGCCATAATAAATGTGCGGTTAGAGAAGTGTTATATCTAACCTTTTAGATTTAACAGACTTTGTAATCCAACTCTTATAATAAAAACACTTGTTGCTTTTACTAGCGGTCTCTTCACTAGAAATGTTTCAGTAAACAAGCCAAATAAAGCTGGATACTTGAAATTTTGGCTTGAAGTTCTTTCCACCTCAATCTCTAGAAAAGCTTCATTTCGGCGTCAAAAAACTTGTCTAGTCTTGGATTGGTTTTCTAATTATTCAGGAATTAGATGTGTTCTGCATGACATTTGTATCTCAGAATTGTGGGAACATTCATGGCACACTGACTCTGAACAAATAGTATAACAGTATGTGTAAAATAAAAACGATACAACATGAATTGTTGTGTGCAGTACGTATGCCAGCACGTGTCCGATGCGATGTGGCTTCATGATGGAGGTCTCCATGCTACATGGGTTTGTGTGAAAATGCCTGAGTGCAACATTGAGCAGCCATGAAAAGGCAAATGGATACTATAGTACAGTGTTCAGATCTGCAGATGACTTTTTTTTTCTCCAAATAAGGGCATCTATGCATCTTTAGTTGGTTATGATCAACAGGACTCTTGCCTATTATTAATTATTATTTTACTTATTGATAATTGTGTGTGGATGTAAGAATAAGTTCAGTTGAATGTGAATCTCCTCCTAGTTGCTGGATTAGAAGCAACTATTGAAACTTTAGGACAAATCCATTATCCAAGAGGATGTACATTTTTAAACTACGATCTACTAATGCAATTATATTTTACTTCCTTTGAAAAAGCATTATTGTACTTTTTTTTAAATGTTATGAAAGCTCATATATTACGATTCCTGATCATGCAGCTTCTGTCAGGCAGCAGCAGCTGCTCAAGCAGGTGCATCTGTTATCCAAATATTTGTTGGTCGTATCAGGGTAATTATTACTATCAGAAGCTGCATACTCAATCTCTTCATATAGAATCGCAATGACAAAAATGGACATCAGGACTGGGCTCGAAGTCATTCTGGAGATCCAGAGGTAGAAGCTGCAATCAAACGGGGAGAAGATCCTGGTCTTGCTTTGGTAAGCTTTATATACTTTACATTCCTTCTTATCTTTTTTACTACTATCTTATAGGTTTTTCTCTAAAGAGGAAACTTTTTTTCCCCCTACCTTATTGGTGTTAGGGCTAACTAGACTTTGACATGTAACTATGCATAATGAAATAGATTTATGCATCACGTGAAATTCACAGTTTAACTTTCCACTTACGTCACCTTATAATTGTTGTTATTTTTTTATTTCTTAGATGATACAATGTCAAGGTTTCTAACTTCACCTTTTCATTTTCACATTAGACATTGGTGTAATCATGGAAGCTACATATCATGGCAGAGGCTTTTGTTCCTCCCTTTTTCCCCTATCCTTTTTTGCGAAGAAACTTTTCTACTCTAGAACAGAGGATACTCGAGGATCTGGACATACCCATTTGTCAGTCAGGAACTAGCCAGTAATCTCAACTAGCTAAATATTGATATGAAATTATTTTCTAATGTTTCTCCAAACTCACACAACAATAACAACAAATTTTTATAAAAAAAAACATTCGAGGCATCGAGGACCAGGAGGTTGGGCTTGCCATAGAACCTTAAAGTTAGACTTAGCAGCAGTTTAAGACACTCGCAGCCTTTGAACATGCTAAGATTTGAAAACTCCGGATATTTTCTACGACAATGTTCAGCAAAAGTTTATTCTCCAGTTTCACAAGGGGTTTTATGGGGGTAAGAAATGGGAACCCAGATGTTGTTTAGAAGGGTTGTCCATGGGGTCAGCCCGGAACTGCTGCTTTGGGCTGGGATAAAGATAAAGCTCCATTTCAAAGGGGATATTTGATTACATCCCATTCAGAAAGTGCTGGTTCCCTTTCATTCACTTCGTCTAATCCAATAATTGAATAGAACCCTCTACGGCCCCTTTGTCTAAAGCTAATATTGAGCTCATGCTTAGTTATATGTCAAACTTGAACGTTGTAGAAGTTGAAATCATAGGGATCATATGTTTAAGAAGAGAGGAAGAAATTTTTGATGGGTTGGCGATTGACATTCTGCTTTGCTGGGATGAGTTTCCAGGAACTCTTCTACAGTCATAGTCAGAATCAATATTTTATAATCATCTTTACCCTTTTTAAGAAGACAGTGATGGGGGTCATTAAGAGAAACTTCTGTTTAATTTTTTTGACGCTTAGTTTTTATGTTTTAATGATTCTTGACTTTATAGTGACTTTTAGTTTCTACAATATTCATATACATTTTTATTATAAATAGTCATGTACAAACTCGCTATGAAATAGAACGATATTTTTTTAATTAAAAAGTCTTTTGCTTTTACCATGTTAATCTAGTAAACAAAGTCAGATCTTTCTTTGTGGATTTGTTAAGAACGGATGAAGATTATCTGGGTGGATAGACAAACCTAAATCTCGCCTCTTTTAGTTGTTGAGATTGGATGAACGATCACCTAGGTATTGAGTCCCGAGTATATCTTGAGTCCTTCAAAATCTACCGCAAATCTTTAATCCTCATTCGTATTGTGTCAAATTGGTACCAAAGGTAAAACGATAAGTTTCGTTCATCTTCTTCATCACATCATAAGCCCTCCGTCGTCTTCTTCCTTCATTTTCTTAAAAAAAAAACCCCAATTTTTCTATTTCCCTTTCCATTTTCTTTTTTACTTTCTTTTTTATTTTATTTTAAATTTTAGTTTAAAAAATCAATGAAAAAAGTGAAAATAGAGGAAAAAAGGAACGAAGAGAGAGAACAAAAAAGAAAAACAAGAAGAAAAAATATCAAAAAAATGAGTCAGCAGTCGCACGAACTCAAGATTAGCTCCGATGACCCTGGAGCCATCATCGCCTCTTCTTCGAAACCACTCTCTAACCACCTGCCACACCAGAGAACCCCCTTTGCTGGCTCACAACACATCTAACCCCTTCGCTTTCTCCTAGCAATCTCTACCCGACTACACTAACAACAAGCTCCGCCATCCCACTGGCATCGATTGCCCACAAATTCTTCCGTAATAATGCCAACAAATCTCGATAACTCCTTCCTCACGATCAATAATTGTCGATCAAATCATCCCTTGATAAAATCATTCCTTCACCAACCCTCACTCCTGCAAGCGGCAACAACACATTGACTCTTGATATCACTGATCAAACCCTCTGCCATCATTTCGTTGCGGCTCCTTCGTCAATTAGCAAAATTCGTTAATCCCGAACCTCTGACCCTCGTAGGACCTTTGTTAAAGGCCACCGAGCAACCTGTTCATCATTGCATTCCTCCAACATCATAGTTTGCCAATCATCGTGACTTCTTCGTCTTTGAACGATGAAATCGTCAACCACTCATCTCTTCAGATCCAAAACCAAAAGAAAACCAAAAGGAGGAAGACGAGTTAGATTCCACTTGACCAATGTGGAAGCGCTTTGGATCTACATTAAAGTCAGCTCAAGTTCATTCTACTTGCGACTCTTCATGTCAGTGCGAAAATTCAACAACCAAACCCATCCAGTTCCAACTCGATCCACTTCATACTATAGTTGAAACGGCAGTGAACTGAGCCAGTCCCAATAGCATTTCCAAACTTGTTAAAGTGTTTTGGGTAGTTTCAGGCCTATTCAAGTGCAATTCTAGCCAGATTCAAAGCATAGCAATTCTTGGGTTGTTAGAATAATCCTTTTCGAATACACACTCCTTGCCAATTGTAAGTGGTCAAATCATTATGAAAGTGAAACATGACCTTGTACTTACGGAGTGTCAGGAAATAATCTCAGGTTGAATTGGATCATAAACAAGTTCAGCTGTAGATGTAGGAATAATCATAATGAGATGGAGTTTAAAGTAGAGTTTGATCCAGATTTAGAGTTTGAAATCCTTGTTAAGTGTGATAGCCAGACCTTTCGGTCGAAACTGAGAACAGAAATTCTTATATTGTGTTGCTGTTATTAGTAGAAATAACTTCACAGCATATCGAAGTTGCAAACCCACTTACTGAAACTTTTGAATATCTTTCAGTTATTTAGTCCTTTCCAATTATGAGGTTCCGTTTTCCATAAGATTGCCTGATGTTTTCGATTCATTTCAAGTTTTTCTGTCACAGCAGATAGATTTATAAAGATCTAACTTATAATCAGCAAGGTGCAATGAAGTCGTTCATCGATATTGAACATCATCAACAAACATTGTATGCCACATATTCAATGGTTACTAATATCATCCATACCTTCTAAAATTATCTTTGATTGCAGCTGAATCATGACAAAAGCTAATCTTACGACCACCATTTTGGCTTAGACATAATGCGGGAGTGTCAGTTTCATAACTACCACCATGGACAAACTAAGTTGTTTCATGTGAAAAGACTGATTTGTTCAGCTTAGGAATTCTTTCTGCTTATCATCGTCACGCTCATCGGGGTGATGAATGCCTTGAAAATGTGGAAACTGATGAGGGTCATTAAGATGCGTTTTTATTTAATTTTGATTCTTAGTTTTTTTCAATTTTAATTGACTTTTGGCTTTTTAGGAACTTTTAGCTTCTGCATATGTTGTGCATGTTGTTTTATTATAAAAATAATCATGCATGGACACTTGATGAAATAGAATTATACTTTTTTTTTATTAAAAACCTTTTGGTTTTACCATTTTGATTGCTAAACAAAATCAAAATTTTCTTCATTGATTCATTGAAATTGTAGATGAGAAATCACCTGGTTAGATTCACGAAAAAAAAAAAAGGCAGCCCGGTGCTACAAAGCTCCCGCTATGCGCGGGGTCCCGGGGAAGGATCGGACCATTTAGGTCTTTTGTACGCAGCCTTACCTTGCTTTTTTTGCAAGAGACTGTTTCCACGACTCGAACCCGTGACCTCCAGGTCACATGGCGACAACCTTTACCGTTGCGCCAAGGCTCCCCTCCCTGATTAGATTCACGAATCAATTCTTAAATATCTCCTCGTAGACTTGTTGAGAGTGAATGAGCAATCATCTAGGTGGGTGCTGAGGCCCAGATCTATCCTATATCAGACCTAGTTCATTCCTAAATCTGCCAATATCCAGTACAAATCTCTTATCCTCCTTTGTACTGTGTCAGAATTTTGGAGTGTCATATTTTGTATCTTATTTCATGGAGTTAAAAAAAGGGCCATGTTTTGACGTGGCTGAGTGAAATGGCCCCTCAAGGAAGAAAGATGAAAGTTGCATAGCAGAGATAATATTAAATTTCTGTCTAAGGCCACATTTGGGAACATGCTTGAGTTGTTCGACTCCAATTTTTTGGAGGCAGGTTAACTCCTGAGGGTTATTTGGCAGTGTGGATGGAGTTTAGATAATTCATTTATCTCAACTCTAAAGTGGAGTTTGTAGGTATCAAAACTCATCTCCCTATCTCATTATCTTATAGTTTTACTTTTATACACTCCAAATACATCACAAACTGGAGTCTAGAAAACTAGAATTAGAGTCTTAAAAAGTGGACTTTGTATAACCTATATCCTTACTTAAAATCTAGCTCCATTTCTCTGAATTTTGTTCATAAGTAAACTCATCCTGGAAGTTTTATGGTTTTCTTGGAAGTGCCATTGTTTAACATGTTTACTTCTTGTGAAGAAAGGTTACCTCTTAGTTGTCATGTTTTATAATTATCAGCAACTCGTTTTGGCAGTGCTATCTTGTTGTAAAAAGTTGAAAACCTCCAATGAATGTTAATGGTCCATCATTATTATGTATTAGTTACCATATCTAACATTCAAGGCAGCTCCAGCAGATGAGATTTTCAGGTCAAACAAGCAGATAATTTTTGCTCTTAGAATGCAGTTTGTTACCACCGGTGCAAGCTTGTGCTAAGGAGGTTCCACTGCTCTTTTTCTCTCTTCCCCTTTCTCCTGTGCCCAATTCTTGATGCTGTTGATTTTTCAAAACACTTGGACCATTATTTATCACCAAACAAATGTTTTGCTAACAGATCTTATTTTCCTCAGTCCAGTTGAAGTTGCTCTGCTAATTGTTTTCACTTATTCTAATGGCCCGTCTAAAGTTTTCTCAATAAATTTTTTACTATACTCTTGAAATAAGTAAACACGGTGCATAAGTATAATTATAACATTTCTACATTTAAATGTCTTTTCCTTCGTTCTTGTTCGTGAATGATATCTTAAATAGTGTTAGTCCACCCCTCTGGAAATTCCATTTTGCACCTATAGGCAGGTAGGCAGAATTCTCTTGCATTGAGACTCTTCATGATTGCTTATAGCTGCACACAGTTAGGAAACTTTAGTCGGGAGCTAGCAGTGTTCTAAATATTAGATACCGGTGATATACCAATCTGTCAAATTTTATGCTGGATATTAGATACTGGGCGAGATATCGCGATATGACTCTAAATACCGAAATATCATATCGGTATCATTCCAGTTAAAGAATTATCATATAATTGCCTATATAAAACATATTAAAACACATAAAACAAGTTTAGGATACTTACCTTGGCCTATTTGTATTCTACTTACGAATTTGTAAATAACGTTTAGAACGTTCGCATATACACCAAGTGACATATAATCACATATACAATTACTTCTAACAAAAAATACAAAAATAAATTATTACCCAAATCTTGCACATGCTATATATTAATTGTCAATTATTTGTCACACACCAATATCACTAGACTCACAACTCATAGATCACTGATTCACCTGTGAATCAGTGATCGAGACTCAAAAATTTTAACTATCCATATTTATTCAAAGAAAAACTTGATCAATTTTGATATAAATATTTTTTTTAATAAAAAGAACTTAATAAATTGATAAATAAGGAGAGTGGCTTACCAATGGGTTGTATATGGCCGACGAAAATGACAGGAGTTGATTAAGATGCGGAGCGAAGCAGCATCTGGCCAATGAACCTTGTTTTGAACTTGCGAATTTCGACGAACCTGCGAATCAGAGATCCAGCAACTGAAGTGAGAAAGGGATTTTGGGGTCGGGTGATGGTCAGAGCAATTGCCGACAGCTCGTCGGAGGCATCGAACGAGAATTTAGGGCACACGAGAGTGCAGGAAAAGTGAGAGAGAAAGGGATTAGGATTTTCTCACGAAGAGAAAACCTGATCCCTATTATTAAGTTGGAAAACAACTCGAGTTAACGGGTTTTTTTTTGGGGGGGGGGAATTCGTTTAGCCGATATTTCAAAATATTGGCCGATATTTTCCATCTCGGTATCGGTCGATATATCGCCACATGTCTGATATATTGGCCCATACCGATCAAAAACGGTAAGCGGTAAAAAAATTCAATTACCGTTTTATTTCTTCAGAAAAAATGATATACCGGCCAGTAATATCGGTATACCGGCCGGTATTTAGAACACTGGGAGCTAGCACCTAATAGTCCTGTGTAGGAGCTGGTGCTCCTACAGTCAGGATCTAGACATCCTATGCTCCTTTGCAAGATAGTGGAAGTTGTGCAGAGAGAGGACTGTGGATTTACTATATGATGACTAAAACCAAAAAGCTACTTAATTAATACATGCAACGGAGTTTGCAGTCTTTTGAATAAAAGCCTAAATCTGATCTCAAGCTTGAACACTTTCCTTGTTTTAATAAGGGTGCAACTTAATAGATCCTATTGAGTTGGAGTCCAACCTAAGCCCCTGGACGTGACTTGACCCAGGTACCCTAACTAGCTTGGTCAACTGAAACATGAACTCTTCAGGTTGGCCTAAGTTTAGTTAGATTCATAGGGTTGGCTTGTTTTGAATTTTTGTGATGCTAACTCAGAGAATGTGTTAAAGCATGTTTCTGTTTCTCGAATTAGGTTGGTTCCTGGTGATAGTGTTGTCTGTACGGCCACGATTGTTGCATTACGAGTCTGGAGAAGATATATAATTAACCATACTCCTGAATGAAGGAGAGTACATGAACAGTAATTATAAATTGCGAAACAAGAAGTATATAGTATTGAAATTCATAGATACCATAAAATAACACTGGTGAAAGACAAAAATGGAGATAGAATACTGGAAAGAAAAGAAAATGAGCAATATCTACTCCTACTCCTACTGTTGTTGATTGCAGAGGCTTCTTCGATATTTTTTGGTTTTTCATTTTACCTTATTAACTAGGCTTTAGAACTGGTTAATATTAGGTGAAATGATTGGATCAACTACAAAAATCTCAGCCTCTTTTATCGATGCAAGTTTGTCATTTTTGGCCGTTCTTCCATAGACCAACTGATCTGCTTTTTCAGTTAGTCACAAGCCAGTACAGTCCCTTGGATATCTCCTATTATGTTGACCTGTCAACTCTTGATATATTCCACAACAACCCAGCTAAGCCTTTTAGTCACATGTCCTATGGATCACCTCGATCTTTATCTGTAAATTATCCAGATCAGCTTTACCGAGTTACCTAAATTGGCATTGTAAATACTGAAGAACTGTTACTGTTCAAATCTTTATTTCAGTTCCTTCTCTTCTTCGTATATGAAAGAGAGAACTAATCTCTGGAAAAAGGGGAAAAAAAGGGGGATTTCTACAAGAAGCATATATTTTCTCTGGTTGCAATCAGCCATCTTTAATGGCAAAATGTCGCCCAACAATACAATTTAAGAAGGCCTTTTCCAAACTTTTGAGGTAATTGACAGTTATATAGATGAGGTAGATAAAAGAGGTTGGAATAAAGGTGACGAATACAACCCGTGTAACGTGAATAATTATTCGTCAAGCTAAGTATTTGTCAGAGACATTTCTTGACACTTCCTAAATGTATCTTCAATTTTATAATTTGTTTTTTAAATTTATGCACCTTTTGGACAGTTCTTAGACACTTCTCAAAGACTTCTAGGGCACTTATTGTATGCTTCTTAATAACTTCTTTCATACCATCAGCAAACTGAGACATATTATTTGTATGTTAAAGGGAGAGTCTGCAAAATTGCGACTTGTGTACAACATGATGAATTTAGTATATGTTTCATAAGAATTATGTTCAGAAGCTGTGCTATGAAAAGATGTAGAGTCAAGACTTATTTCCAAGTCAAAGTCAAAGATATGTCAACATTATTATATACAATCGTGTATTTGAATTAAGAAACACGTGTGTGCATGTATTTGAATAGTTATCCATATGTCTATACATATACATGTGTGTGAACACGTGTGTGCATGTATTTGAATAGTTATCCATGTGTCTATACATATATACATATATGTGTGTGTGTATTTTGGATTACTGTATATGCTCTGCCACCTCAGGTAAGTTATATGAGTCAGCAGCAAAAATGTAATGAGCTCATTAGTCTTTTCCAAACTTTTTTAGGGTCGTGATATTTACCTCCTTAGCTTTTTTAAGATCAAATTCTATGGGTTTTGAAGTTTATTTGCCTTTTCATTAGGTAAGTAAAAAATGTTCTACACCGAAAATTGTTAATTTTATGTCTCTACTCGATGGAAGACCAATTCAAAACTAAAACCTAAGAAATTGGGTATGGTCGAGATCATAATCCAATTTTTTTTAAAAAAAAAAAATTAGAGATAGGGACAATGAACTGCAGCTCAGGTAACTTAGGTAAGGTGGTAGCTCATTTCCATCTCTCTTTCTCTTTATATATATATGTATGTATGTATGTATGTATGTATGTATGTATGCACATATATATATATATATATATATATATATATATATATTCTCTTATTTCCATTCATTTGTAGAAATAAATACCCATTTATATACTCTCTCCTTTAGCCAAACACATCTGCTTATAAAATATTTGTGATATTGCCATGTCCCATGGCCTTACCTAAGGAATTGCATTGTTGCCATATTCATGTTGTGCTTTGTCCGTGTCCTTTGTCCATAGATAGGGGAAATGAACTACAGCTCAGGTAACTTACGTAAGGTGGTAGTTCATTTCCATCTCTCTTTCTCTCTCTTTATATATATATATATATATATATATATATATATATATATATATATATTCTCTTATTTCCATTCATTTGTAGTAATAAGTACCCATTCATATACTCTCTCCTTTAGCCAAACACATCTGCTTATAAAATATTTGTGATATTGCCATGTCCCATGGCCTTACCTAAGGAATTGCATTGTTGCCATATTCATGTTGTGCTTTGTCCGTGTCCTTTGTCCATATCCTCACCTCCTAGTGTACAGCCTTGAGACATGAGCGTGCCAACAAAACGACGTTCAACTACTATTTTCTTAAGTTTTTCCGTGCCAAAATTATATGGCAACATCTATAATATACTTTTGTACATAACTGCAGGTGACAAAAGCATACAATTATATCCACAAATATGGGCACAAATCTAAGCTGATGGCAGCCGCAGTTCGCAATAAGCAGGATTTATTTAGCCTTCTTGGGTAAACATTGCTCCTAGTTTATTGCCTCTCAAGTTGATGTTTTCGCATTTGTTTTGAATTAGTTACATAACTTTTTTCATAGGATCGATTACATTATTGCGCCTCTGAAGATATTGCAGTCTCTAAAGGAATCTGTTGCTTATCCTGATGAGAAGTACTCATATGTCAGGCGGCTCTCTCCGGGCTCTGCTATGGGATACAACTTTAGTGATGAAGAGGTAATCTTCAACTGCTTCTATACAAATCTCTCTGTTATAGATATCTTATAATCAAACACGCAGCAGTAAGTAAAACCTTAGGAAAGAGGATTTGTTCACAATTAAAGACAATCAATTTGAAATAGGAAATGATACCATGAGGTGTGTATCAGAAACAATAGCTTATTTCTTAACATCCCTTTTGCAGCACTTCAGATAGATTGGCTACCCCGGGGGTGGACAGACAGTCGGTTATATGTCACCCCCTGCCCAGGACTGTAGTTGATCATTACCCCTCCCTAAGAATGTGTCTGGGTCTGCAATTAGGTATAAGAACTGCAGTAAACTTACCAAAAAGTTTAAAGGTGCTGGTAAAAAAAAAAAAAAAAAAAAAACTTGAGATGTTAGGCAGAGGTCAAGACCTGAAATGCTTCTAGATTGAAGTTAACTGAACTAATTAGGAGTGTTCTTGCATAAGGGGGAACAAAGTGAAGAGTTGACAAAGTAAATCAATGAACTAATGTAGTTAATGATTGTTGTCTCAGACCAAAACTTCTACTGATCTGACATTTTGCACTCTCTTGCTCAATTAACACCTATATTTTCAACTTGTTATATGTTCTTACATATTAATCTGTCATTTTGTGTTGGACCTTTTAGCCAATAACTTACGATTTTCTGCATACAATCTCGAGATCAGGTAGGGACATTGAGGTGAAAATTGGATTTGAAATATCAAATATCTGATGGACTTGAATTTGTGGCTTTTTGAACCTTCCAATGGACTGGTCCAATCCTCTGTGGTTATTAACCAACAGTACTGTATGCAGGATGTCCAATTGCTATAGTTTTTTAGCGAAATATCCTATGTAATTAGGATATGTTGCAGGCACTGGATGGAACCCACCAGTAAAATTGAGTGGTTAATGGGGGGCGGAAAGCCAGCTAGTATTAATGATCATCTGAAGGTCTAAGATGCGGCATGGACATGGACACTTACCTTGCATGTCTTAGGCCCCTAGTAGAGCCTCGTAAGAGTGGGGTTCGTTAATCTTGTTTATGCATGATGCAACCTGTTCTCCCCCAGCAAAAGAAATCGGGAAGAAAGCAACAATTATAATAGTCCAAATTCTACTTCTATAAGAGATGCAATCGACAAGGGCATTTACCTGGTTTGGATCCTGAAGATGCCGGAGATGGTTACCGTTGAAACCAACCACTAGCAAGGCATATGGTTGATCATAAATGACAAGCTTTCCATTTATCATTCAGGTGTTCAGATTAAAAATTCAGATATCTTTTAGAGAAAATTACTTGATCTTTCAGTTTTTGGTTCTTTTAGATTTTGAAGATTTTCAAATTTTAATTATTTTTTTTTGGAGAATAAGGATGGTTTCCTAATGAAAAGACTAGCCAAAATTGTATTGGATCCAAATTCATGAGTGAAGAACATAGTACCCTGTGTCAACTATATATCTTGCCATTTATGTTCAATGAACTTTATGGCATGCTTTATATAATTGATCAACTATATGCTTTGTAACCAACACATTGATTATAGTTGATTATACATGGAAAGCTTTTTAATTATAGTTGGTCAACTGTATGCTTAACCAAAGCAGGAGATGGTTCCTTACTTTCAAAAATAATTAATTTACATATGAAAATCCAGTACTTTGAAAGAACTAAAAACTGAAAAACCAAATAATTTTGTCTAAAACATCTGAATTCATAATCTGAATACCTGAATGATAAATGGAATGCTTGTCATTTATGATTCAAATATGCATGATAGTGGTCAAATCCCTATAATATTGGAACTTAACGCTTGTTATCCTTTGCCAATTACCTTCCGACATTTTTTCGGGCTTGTCCTTCTCCAATACTACTGCAAATCTTGTTGGTTTAAAACATCTATCACCTTGCACTACCACGTTTTGTACTATCAAATTTCCCCACCTCAAATTTGTTTTGTACTATCAAATTTCCCCACCTCAAACTTCGCATTTTTAACTATGGACCTTGTTGTCAATGAAGCAAGTGCAATCGATGACTGGTCCTGAAGAACTTAAAGATGAATCCCCAAACATTTTTTTCAATAAAAAGACTTTATGAATCTTTCAAACCCTAATCGCAAAACAACCAAGGAAACAGTAAACTTTGGTTCTGATACCACTTGTAGCAGATAACAAGCTCTGAGTACCACTTGTTATGTGGTATGAAAGTGAACAGATTAAGGTTAGGATTAAAGATCCTCAAAACCAGAGGTAAGGATAATCAATCAAAACACAATAAATAGGAGAAATAGAGAAATAGAGAGATAGCATTGGAGAAGTCAAGATTTAACGTGATTAGGAGCGAGTTCTATGTCCATAGGTGGCCAACCAATAAAATCTTTACTATTTGATGATAATTGCAAACATTACGAACTCTTGGATCTCACAAATTGAAACTGTTCAAAGGTGGCTTTCAAATCCTCCCAAATTGTTCCCTCGTGTTTTTAATGCAAAAGCATTCTTAATGCCATGCCAATGCCATGTCCTAGGGTTACAAACAATATATACTTATAGTTGTTAGCAAAAGATAGCGGAATAATACTAATGCAACAACCAGCAGAATCAAATAGTTAACCGAAGAGAAAAATAGCAGAGACAGAGAAACGCAGATTTAACGTAGTTCGGCAATATGCCTACGTCCACGGGGACACGATCGAAAAACTTCCACTATATCAAAAGAGAATTATAATACTCTAGTTCTCAACCACAAGAGAAATCACAAAGAAATCACATAAGATTTTGAGATCAAACCCTAACCTCTTGTTGCAGTGATTTACCTCTTTGCCTCGGCCGTCGTCACAAAGGAAGCACCCCACCTCCCTTGATTTTCCTTTCGGCCGAATTCTCTCATTTGACTCCTTTGGCCAAAAAAAACAAATAGCAGCGGCACCTATTTGTTTTGCCTTTAGCCGCAATCCTTCAGCAATTATTTCACCAAAGAGTTGCACCTGCTAGCTTCTTCTTTGGCCAAAAATAATTTGCAGAAGCCGCACAATTATTTCAACAGCAGCGGCCGCATCAAAAGGAGAAGAAAACCCTCGGCTTCAATTTTCGGCTCACTTTTTTCGGCTACAACAAACCCTAGCACCACAACCCCATATTTATATTATATCATAATGGGTTTGGGCCGGTTTTGGACCCGTTTCGGTGTACCGAAACCCCCTACGGCAATGGGCTCCATTAGCAACAATCTCCCACTTGGAAACCTATTGCAAAAAATGTAATCTCTATACATGATAATCCCAGTGTCCAAAGTTTTTACCTCGATCGTTTAAAGTCCCAATTTCAGCATTCAACACAAATGCACCAAAGTTGAGCAATAGCTCAACTTTTTCTCATCAACCGACTTTATCAACATATCTGCAGGATTCTTGCTGCCCTCAATCTTCTCCAACTTCAATTGGTCATCCTCTAACAAGGATCTAATGAAGTGATATCTCAAGTGAATATGTTTAGTCCGTGAATGATACGCCGAGTTCTTAGCAAGATGAATTGCACTTTGACTGTCACTGAATAACCTGCAATCCACTCCATCAAAACCCAACTCACTCATCAATCGCTACAACCAAATAAACTCCTTACTTGCTTCTGCAGCTGCAACATACTCAGTTTCTGTCGAAAATAAACCAACAATTGATTGTAATCTTGAAACCCAGCTTACCGTTGTCCCTCCTACAGTAAAGACGTAACCAGTAGTGCTCGTGCCATTGTCTCTATCACCCGCATGGTCCGAATCCACAAAACCTTGCACATCAATGTTATCACCCCCAAAACATAAACAATACTTTGAAGTACCTTTCAAATACCTGAAAATCCACTTCACCGCTTGCCAATGTTCCTTGTCAGGGTTCTTCATGAATCTACTCACTACTCCCACTGCATATGCAATATCTGGTCTTGTACTCACCATTGCATACATTAGACTCCCAACGGTCGATGAATAAGGCACATTCTCCATGTGTCTCGTCTCATCATCTGTCTTAGCACCTTGCTCTTTTGACAGTTTGAACTGACCACCAAGAGCTGTAGTTACCGATTTTGCATTATCCATGTTGAATCTCTCCAACACCTTCTTGATGTACCCCTCCTGAGATAACCACAATTTCTTGTTTTTCTTATCTCGGGTAATTTGCATTCCAAGAAGTTGTTTAGCCTCACCCATGTCCTTCATAGAGAATCTCCCTGCCAACTTTCTTTTCAGATCATTGATTTTCTTCATGCATGTACCTGCCACAAGTATATCATCTACATACAAAGTAAGTATAATAAAGTTACCATCCTTAAACTTTTGTAGATAAACACAATGATCTGAATTGCTTCTGGCAAAACCCGAATCCAATATAAACTTGTCGAACTTCAAGTACCATTGCCTCGGCGCTTGTTTCAACCCATACAAACTCCTTTTCAGTCGACATACCCAATTCTCCTTTCCTTTAACTTCATATCCCTCCGGCTGTTCCATGTATATTTCCTCCTCCAAATCACCATGAAGGAAAGCAGTCTTCACATCAAGCTGCTCTAAATACAGTCCTTTCACAGTCACAATACTTAGTATTGCTCTGATAGAAGTCATCTTGACAACATGTGCAAATATTTTATTGAAGTCAATACCTTTTCTCTGACCGTATCCCTTCACCACAAGTCTAGCCTTGAACCTTTGTGTCCCTCCTGCCTCATATTTTACCCTGTATATCCACTTGTTATGCAATACTTTCATCTTTTCCGATCGCTTCACCAATTCCCATGTGTGATTTTCCTCCAAAGAAGACATCTCATCACGCATGGCTTGCTCCCACTTAAGATGAAGTTTATCCTGCATAGCCTCTTGGTAACTCTCTGGTTCACCTGCATCAGTATACAAAACATGATATAATGGAAGACAAAGTTTTGGGGTTGGCTTCCTTTATCCTCGTGCTCCTCCTCAAAGTGGGAACACTCTCTGATGAAGTACTGGAACCATCTACTTCAGTCAATGACTCTCTTTTCTGTTCGGTCTCATCTGAAACTTGTGTATTCTCAGGTGTAGTCATTTCTTCCCTTTCAGATGTAGGTATTTCTTCCTTTCTTTTATCCATGAGATCCATCCCATCCTGTGGCTCATCCAGCTCCAAGTGCTCTTTCTCCACTGTATTGTCACTCTTACTTTCCATTCAGTCTTTATACATACAGCCCTCATTAAATACTACATCTCTGCTACGAATTACCTTGTTATACTCATAATCCCATAAGCGATAACCATATTCGTCGCCACCGTATCCAATGAATGCACACTTCTGAGATTTAGAATCAAGTTTCTTTCTCATCTCATGATCCACATGTGCATACGCTATACAACCGAATACTTTTAAGAATGAATAATTCACAGTCTTACCAGACCACACCTCCTCTGGAATTTCTCCATCTAAAGCACTAGCTGGACTCCTGTTGATCAGATAGACTGTCGTATCTACAGCGGCTCTCCAAAGTTGCAAAGGCAAACCTGCTTGTAGTCTCATACTCCGAGCTCGCTCCAAAATGGTTCTATTCATCCTCTCAGCCACGCCATTTTGCTGCGGTGTCCTCGGTACTGTCTTCACTCTCCTGATCCCGTGGGCAGTGTTCTAAATATCGGATATCGGTCTCGTACCGGTCAGCAAATTACATACCGGTTACCGGATACCGGGCGGGATATCGCGATATGACCCTAAATACCGGAGTGTCATATCAGTATCATACCAGTTAAAGAATAATCATATAATTGGCTATATAGAACATAATAAAACACATAAAATAAGTTTATAGTAGTTACATTGGCTTATTTACATTCAACTTACGAATTTGCAGATACCGTTTAGAACGTTCACTTTAACTAAACTAAGCTAAACTAAACTAAAACTAAACTTTTACTAAGCTTTAATGAACAAAACTAAACTAAACTAAGCTTTCACTAAGCCTTCACTTTAATGAACAAAACTAAACTTATATTATTTCACATAACCAAACCTAAGAAGCAGTGAATCTATATTTACAGAATCTGCAACAACACTAGTGAAAATTGTATAAATAGTAAACAAAACTAAACTTATATTATTTCACATCAATTTGCATCTATACTATGAAAATTGTATTAAATTGAATATGCTACTACATTCACTGTACCCACCATGTTTAAGACATAATTAAAGAAATTATAATCTGCAACAACAGTGAATCTAGCATGAAACAGTGAATCTGCAACAACAGTGAATACATATAAATAGTAAATACTCAAATTTACAAATTTTATCTAGTATGAAACTCATACACACAAAATTATTTCTTGAAACACTGATTCAGTGATTCGATTCACTGATTCAGTGTCAATCAGTGAACCGAATCACTGATTCAATGTGAATCAGTTCACATTGAATCAGTGATTCGGTTCACTGATTCACACTGAATCAGTGAATCGAATCACTGATTCAGTGTGAATCAGTGATTCAAGAAATCACTGTAGACTACCCGCGGGTTCAGCCCTCCCAACTTAGCAATTCCCCTCAAATTACACAAAAAAAAAAAAATCTAACATAAATCGCAATCAATTAAACCTAAATAGCACAATTATAAAAGATATTGACGAATTTTGTAACTCTAAATCAAATTAATATTAAAAAGACAAACTTCACTTACCTGGCCGGCGGCTACTGCCCCACTGGAGAACGGCGAGCACCCTTCGAAGACTCCCAGAGTAGGAGAAGAGCTATCGGAGAGCGGAGAAGAAATATAGAGAGAACACGAGAGAGATTTTTGGATGGATTGGGAAATTAGGGTTAGGGTTCGGGCCGTTCGGCTCGATCGGCGGACGATCGCGGGGAGAGAACAAGAGAGAGAGAGCCAGAGAGTGGAAGAAGAAGAATCGGAGAGAGATTTAGGGCTGATTTGGAGAAATTTGGGGTTAGGGTTTTTCGTCGCGGGGAGGGAAAGCTCGGATCGCTGGGAGAGAAAGAGAGAGAAAACGCGAAAAAAAATAACATTTTTCTCCCTTTCGACCCATTTTATTTCTTAACGGGTCGGATCTTAACGGGTTAACGGGTTTAACGCGTAATCAAAACCCAATAACCGATATTATCCAATACCGGCCGGTATTAGACATCTCGATACCGGCCGATATATCGCCACGTGGCCGATAAATCGGCCCATACCGGTCCAAAACGATAAACGGTAAAAAAATGCTCATATCGTCTCGTTTCTTTAATTTTACCGATATACCGGCCGATATACCGGCCGATATACCGGTATATCGGCCGGTATTTAAAACACTGCCCGTGGGTAGAGCAATAGTCATCGAACTCCCTATTGCAAAATTCCCTACCATTGTCTGACAACAGACATTTTACCTTCAAACCTGTTTCATTCTCAACAAGAGCTTTCCATACCTTGAAGATCTTAAAGACATCGGATTTCTGCTTAAGTGCGAATATCCATATTTTCCTGCTTGCATCATCTATGAAAGTGACAAAATAAGAATTACCTCCAAGAGACTTCGCCGAAGAAGGCCCCCATACATCTGTATATACCAACTCCAATATCTCGGTTTTCTTCTCCTTGCCATCCTTCATAAAGCTAACTTTTTTCTGCTTTCCAAACACAGTTCTTACAGAAATCAAAATTAGCGTCTTTCATATCTGTCAACATACCTCTGGATTGCAATACCCTCATGTCGCTTTCGCTCAAGTGACCGAGCCTCTGATGCCATAAGATAGCCTTCTCATTCTTCACGGTGGCCAAAGAAACAACGTGATTCACCGAGCTTGAGAGTAAATATAGAGTTCCCACTCTCTCACCCTTGACCACTACCATTGCTCCTTTACTGATCTTCCACTGTTTCTTCTCAAATGAGATTTGATAACTTTCGCCATCCAGCTTGCTAACATATATCAAATTCTTCTTCAAATCCGGTATGTGCCTGACCTCTTGTAAAAGCAACTTTCCACTATTATGCAACTTCAACTGAATTGTCCCCTTACCGACAATCTTGCATTCCTGCCCATTACCAACAGTCACATGTCCAAAATCACTTTGAACATAATTCTCAAACCATTCTCTGCGAGCAGTGCAATGGAACGAAGATTCTGAATCCACAAACCACGAATCTGACCTTGATTCTGTATGAGCAGACAAACACAAGTCATCATACTCTTCATTTGGATTCACCACATTCGCTCCTTCCTTATCTTTATTTGGACAATCTTTCTTCATATGACACTCTGTCTTACATTTCCAACACACTAACTTTTTCTTGAACTTCCCCTTAGACTTTGATCTTCCTCTTTGTTTTGACTCCCTGCTTAAACTTTTACCTCTTTCCTTTCTTCTGTCATTATCAACCGACAGAGCAGTACTTGTAGAAACTGTGCTCTCACCCATACTCTTTTTCATCAATTCATCATTCATGATTGTACTCACAACATCATTGAATTTAAGAGCAGTATTGGAAGAATTGCTGATGGCCATAACAACATTACTCCAACTATCCGGTAACGAACACATAAACATCAAAGTTTTAATGTCATCAGCAAAGACAAAATCTAAAGATTCAAGTTGTGTCCATAATGTGTTAAATTCGTTCAAATGATTAACAACTGAACTATCAGAAGGCATCCTAAAGTTGAACAACTTTTTCATTAGAAACAGTCTATTTGAAGCAGACGGCTTCTCATAAAATTTAACCAACGCTGACATCAAACCTGAAGTGGTCTTCTCCTTGGAGACGTTGAACACAACCTGCTTTGTCAGGCACAATCGAATCTGCGCCAAAGCCCTCCTGTCCAACAATGCCCACTTCTCATCAGTCATCTTTTCTGGCTTTTCTTCAATCAGTGGTTGATGTAAATTCTTTTGATATAAATAATCTTCCATCTGCAACTTCCACCATTGAAAATCTGTCCCATCAAATTTTTCAATTTTTCCCTTCCTATCTTCCGCCATAACTCCCACTCAAAATCAACACCGATCTGAGTGAAATCTGATCCGAACCAGGGCTCTGATACCAATTGTTAGGAAAAAATAGCGGAATAATACTAATGCAACAACCAGCGGAATCAAATAGTAAACCGAAGAGAAAAAAATAGCAGAGACAGAGAACACGCAGATTTAACGTGGTTCGGCAATATGCCTACGTCCACGGGGACACGATCGAAAAACTTCCACTATATCAAAAGATGATTACAACTTACTAGTTCTCAACCACAAGAGAAATCACAAAGAAATCACACAAGATTTTGAGATCAAACCCTAACCTCTTGTTGCAGTGATTTACCTCTTTGCTTCGACCACCGAAGAAGAACACAATATGCCTACGTCCACGGAAAATTCGGTGAACACAAAAAAGTGAACACAAAATTCGGCGTATCATTCACGGACTAAACATATTCACTTGAGATATCACTTCATTAGATCCTTGTTGGAGAATGGCCAATTGAAGTTGGAGAAGATTGAGAGCAGTAAGAATCCTGCAGATATGTTGACAAAGCCGGTTGATGGGAAAAAATTGAGCTATTGCTCAACTTTAGTGCATTTGTGTTGAATGCTGAAATTGGGACTTTGAACGATCGAGGTAAAAATTTTGGACACTGAGATTATCATGTATAGAGATTACATTTTTGCAATAGGTCTCCAAGTGGGAGATTGTTGTTAATGGAGCCCATTGCCGCAGCTGGTTTCGGTCTACCGAAACGGGTCCAAAACCGGCCCAAACCCATTATGATATAATATTTATATGGGGTGCGGTGCTAGGGTTTTGTGTAAGCCAGAAAAAAAACCGAAAAATTGGAGCCGAGGGTTTTCTTCTTTTGCGGTTGCTGCTATTGATTTTGTGGCCAAAAGAAAAATAATTAGTGGGTGGCTGTTAATTGTTTTTGGCCGGAGCAAAAATAATCAAGGAGGGACACAAAGGGGCGGCCTGAGTTTGGTGAAGCAAAGGTTTTGCTTCGGCGGCTGTTTTTGGTTGTTTTGGCCGAAAGCAAAGAAGGAGAAAAGAAGGCAGGGGTTTTTTTTTTTTTGGTGTTCTTCGGCGGTCGAAACAAAGAGGTAAATCACTGCAACAAGAGCTTAGGGTTTGATCTCAAAATCTTATATGATTTCTTTGTGATTTCTCTTGTGGTTGAGAACTAGTAAGTTGTAATTATATTTTGATATAGTGGAAGTTTTTCGATCGTGTCCCCGTGGACGTAGGCATATTGCCGAACCACGTTAAATCTGCATGTTCTCTGTCTCTACTATTTTTTTCTCTTCGGTTTACTAGTTGATTCCGCTGGTTGTTGCATTAGTATTATTCCGCTATCTTTTACTAACAATAGTCCTAACTCCAAATACAAATTTCTTAACAAATTCAATTAAAGATCTAATTAATCACTTGTTTTATCTAATCTAAATATGATTTGGATTCATTTTGGATTCTAATTAAATTAGAATCTAAACTAATCTGAATCCCATAAGGAGTCACTTATTAATCCTAAAATATACAACGAACTAAAACTTCAACATGGATTTTATTCACTTTTTGCTAAAAACATGTTCCTCCTAAAAGGAAGTGTAGAAAGTGCTAAGCTTTTACACTTACATGCTAAATAAAGTGGATTGCCTGATTGTATAAATGCCAAAGTGGGCAAATTTCCTTTTGAGACACTTGCTGCGCCTTTCAATCAAAAGCAAAAACCAAGCAAAAACATGATTGAAATGATTTCCCTAATGCCGTTAAACTAACTGAACCTCATTATCGAAAAACTTCCAAGGGAAATTTTGATGGATGCGGTTTCAAGGTTTGGAAAAGTCCTAGAAGCCACTTTCCTTGAATATGGGAACAATGCATCAGCCGATGGATACTGCAAGCTCTGCCCTTTGTTAGGCCTCCTACCATGAAGTGTTTTTTCAGTTTCATCTGCTTTCCCATTTCCCTATCCTTTGTCCATTTTTATCGAATTCCTATCCTTTATCAGTTTTTATGGAATATGACTTTGCCATGGAAAGTATGTTTTGGAATATGATGCTCGGATATTATGTCAGAAAATCACTTTGCCTAATGCCTGAGATAAGTTTCATGCCAATATTATAACATCTCACATCTTTCATTTTCCGCATTTTTTTAATCCTCAAAGAGGCCCATTTGCACATCAATTTTTTTTTAATTAATTATATTTATTTCTTGAAATACACAGCTAGTAAAGTGGGACCAGAGGAGCTTTGCAACAGCAATGGGCCCCTGTGCTCAGGAGCTCTTGGGTGCAGGACTCGAGGGATATGTCAACCAAGCAAAGAGAGTGGAGGAGCTCTTTGGAAAGATCTGGCCCCCACCTAATGTCTAAAAACTCGTACAGAGTGCTTGCAAAAGGTATCTCATCTTTCTCCCTTTGATTAATGAGTGAAATCAATTAATAATAATTTGGCATCTCAATCTTGTGAGCTTCATAGTACAATCGTCTGTAAAATGTTTTCTCAAGTTTCAAAAGACAATATCTCCATGTTTTCTGTAGGAAACAATTTCTTCAGACACTACAAACTTGTAGTTTTTTATGTGGAGTTTTAGTTGGAACTTTCTCTACTGTTGCATGGGGGAGACAGTAGAAACTGTGGCTTTTGAGGTATTTGTTAGTTATGTTGCAAATTGGGACATGCAAAGGCTTATGGATAGGAATGAACTTGTCAAATTTTATTTAAGCAAAAAAAGGATTAATCCCATTTGAACAATGAGTCTAAAAATATTTAGACAATTATTCATCTATTCACCTTTCTAATGTGAGACTGTATCTCAGTATCTCTTTGCTTTTGCCTTACTGGCCCACTTCTTAATGAATGGATTTGAGACACCTTTAACGAATCTGCAAAGTTGGCTTGAATTCAATCAAGCCCTTTGTCCTTCTCACCATCATGGCTAATAGAGATAGCATGTCGATATTTTGCCTGATGAATCAAGTCATACCGCTCTTCCATGTGAATTCCTATAGAGCCTTCCTTCACTGTCCAAATTGTTTCATTCAATATAACACCAAATTGCTCCACCTCTACAGAGTGTTCTTTATGTCCAAACTGGAACCTCTTCAATCTGACATGAAATCACTCCATCTTGAGCTCTAGTCCATGTACAACGTCTTTCAAAATAATATTAAATTCCATTCAGATGTCCATTGAACTATTGATACCATTACAAAATTAATGATTTGTCCATTTCGTTTTTCTTTGTCCTTGTAGTTTAATCTACAGATCATTATGGGTACATTCTGAGTTTATTAATGTAATTAAAGTGGATTTTATTTATTTGCATTTTTTTAATGGGGGTTTATGGGAAAATAAATAGATCATGGTTTCTGTTTATTTATTTACTTGAGACCTCCTGTAAGTCAACCCCTGTTTAGGTTTGTTGGTACGTTGTTTCAACTCTAGCTTGACCTCTAAAATTCTAACCTGAAGTTTGTTGGGTATCAGTTGAAGTTTAGTAATATAAATTGTATTTAACTATAAATTACAAAACTCTATTATGTGGCAGGATAATGTAAGATTTTGCCTGGCACCTATTGATGAGATTGATGTCTTGGGAAACAATTGTTTGATGTAATTCACAAAAAAAAGGATTTTTTTTTAAATACAATATATATAAAATTTCCAAGTCAGAACTTTATACGTTTTTTTTCTCTCTTGACATCAACTCCTGAAGGGAGATGGCATGGTATGTGAATAAAGAAATACCTGATCAAATAAACATTAAGAAAAATAAGGTAAAATAATCAAAGAAAGGCCAGTTATTGAATTCTTCTTTTTGTTTTTGGGAAATCAAAGAATTTGGGAGACTTATCATAGAAAATCTTCTTTTATTTCTAGTGAGGAAAATGTGTCACTACCTAGCTCCTCTTTATAGGATTATGAGATCTTAGCATATGGCTTACTAGTAAATGAAAAGAACATTTAACCAAATCAATTTATTATTTCATGTGGTTCTCTCAATAGGATTCCTTTTGTCATGTCTTATTGCCTACTTTATTTGTGTATTCACATGATAAATGTTTTTGTGTCCCTTAGATCGCATGTATTGCCTGTACAATGTTAGTATGCTATGATCAAATTGAGGAGCTTTTTGATTTTCGTTTTTGAGGAGTGCTTTTGTTTGTTATTTTTTGTTTTTTCGCAAGAACCGAACTTCAAAAAAAGAAAAAGGTTGAATGTAAAATGTTCAATTTGAATGTTTTTTTTTAGAAATATTACCAATTTACACACAATTTGACCACCATCAAATTTTCTTATTACATGAATAACAAAATTCTGAAATTATTAATTGTAATAAATTCAATATATTTATTATATGACAGTTTTTTTTCTATTTCCTTGTTGAAGTTTCATCCCTTGGTTCCTTGTTGACACTCTTGCTAAAATTTTGAGGATAATTCAAAGAAATTAAGAGATATGGATGTTCAGAAGTTTCTTAACTCCATGAGTACTGTGCCTAAAGTTTTTTTATTTTTTTACTACCTGTCTTAAGTCATGATAAAAGAGGAATGTTGTGGTTTAGTATAAAACATCGTCACATATCATGACATGCGGTGTAGGTCTGTGACGGGTTAGCATAAAACATTTTCTAAACTAAAGAGATATAGAAGATAATTGGTTTTTTTTTTTTTGTGTTTTTTTTTTATATTTTATTTTATTTTTTTGGGGGAGGGGAATAGTATTATTAGTATTTCAAGGAGTATATTGCAGAATTTTGAGGATAATTCGAAGAACTTAAGAGACATGGATGCTTAGAAGTTTCTCAATTCCGCCAATGTTGTGCTTAGAGTTTTTATATTTTCACCACCTCTCTCAAGCCAGTTTTTATCTTTTCATTACCTTTTCATTACCTGTCTCAAGCTAGGATAAAAAATGACGGTTGTGGTAGGACTGTAACGGTTAGCATAAAGCATTATCACATATCATGACATGAGCCAAGACTTGAATTTTATTGAGGCATTTCTTACTGTGATTGATCCGGGCTGATTCTCTTTTGGTTTATGTAGCCTACTCCAAGTATACTTGGGATAAAAGGCTCAATTGTTATTGTTATTGTTGTTGTTGGATGCTTAGAAGTTTCTACGAGATTTTAGGAGCATGTGGATCACATCCTCCACTATATCCCAGCGCCGCTCTATGCATCTTTACTGTTGAGGTTCTTGTTAGTTTGTGAGAAATGTCGAGGCTTTTGATGTATCCTTGAGTTTTAAAGAGACAAACCACAGAGTTTGGTGGATAATATGTGGTCTCACGGTTTAGAGCATATGATTAAAGTCTATGATTCTTCACGTGTTGGTGCTTGTAGAGGAACAATGTCGGTCAGCTGATCTCTCACCGCATTCAAGATGGACCCGAGGTTGTTGGACAGAGCACGAAACACGTTGCGAATTTATTATAGAATAAGATCCAAGCCGGAGGAATTTATGGCCCAAGCCTTGAACATTTGGATGATAGAAACTTTCCTTAAAAGACTTGTCAATCAGAGATTATAGATGTAAAACCGTGCTAAATCTCTGCATTGGTTTCGAGAAATAAACTAGGTATTTTGAAATACGAACTATTTTTCTAGTTTCATAAAATAATATTAAGTATTTTTGCCTAGTATGACCTTATTTTTCTTGATTTTGAATTTTTTTTTTCCTCTCCTACTCTTTTACCACGTTCGAAATGTATCTGAGGATGTCTGATAGTGATATTTAACCACCTTATAGAGCGCGAAACAAGTGGCGAGTCAGATTTCTTCATTCTTTCCTTTTCTTTATATTTCATCTCATTTTTAAATATTTTTCCCAGTATTTATTTATTTTTTTTCCCCTGGCGAAAACATAAATTGGAGCACCCATTTCACTAGGAGCAACTAATAGAACGTAAAAGTTTAGAATTGATGTAACAAGAACGATATTAAGGATATAATCTCTTGATAGCAAGCATATACTTGTAGAATAAAACCCCAAGCCGGAGGAATTGCGTCCCATGCTAGCTAGTTGTAGATTAATTTGATCTATTTTGTATTTACTCAAAAGTTTTTATGAATAGAATTTCCCAAAAACTAGCTTTTGAAATCTTCGGGTGGGAGAAGGTGGGCTCACTCAGAAGAAGATCTGGGGTGGGCTCGTGTAGAATTTTCCACTGGAAACAAATTCTGAAACTTAAACAAACCATTAAAGGGAAGTAAAAAAAAAAAAAAAAAAAGAAAAAAAGAAAAAGTGTAAGTCTAGTCAGCATCACGTGGATTATTGTATCGAATAAGCACCGAGATTGAGAGATGAAAGGTCAGCAGCAACGACCGAAAGGTGCCATATTTGGTATCAAAGTCCGCCAAATCTACAGTTATTCATGTACGAAAAGAGAGATTTGAATTTGACAGTGATGTTAACCATTTTTGTCTTCATTAGAAATTAATATTAAAAATTAAAGGCCAAATAAGGTCGAAAATTTCTCACCGCTGTCCTTGAATATGTAAAATTTTAAATTAAAAAAATAATTTTTTTATTTTTAATTTAAAATTTTGTATAAATAATTCAAAAATTGACGTTTTCATTTCCATCTATAAGTTGTTGCCAAGTGACCTCCTATCCTAGTCTCTCTCCCCTACAAAATAATTACTCCCCTACAAAATAATTATAATAATAAGAAGAAGAAATTGTATCTAACATGTATCCATAGGGAGTTACCTATACAAATACTTCTAAATCCTCATATGGAGAGTATTCGTGGATGATTTAAACCGTTAATTGTAATGTCTACGTCTTAAAATAGTAGTGTAGAAAAAAAAATCATGCAATTTCAATAAATTTTGACCATATATTTGGTAAGTACAAAATGAATGGTATTTTACCAATAGAACAAATGAGATGTTTTGAACGATAATGAATAAGTGTCCAAATCACATGATTTATTATATACTATCTATTTAGAGTATGAAAATCATAACTAACGATTTGGATCGTTCATATACATCATATATGTTGAGATTTAGGGGCGCTTTCAAAGACTCCTTCCTATGGAGACATTGTAGTTACACCATTCCCTAATAAGAATTAATTACATAAACTTTTCCTTGTGTTGTATGATTAATATCTCCTCGTAGAAAAATTTCACAATGAGGCTTGGTAAAGGGGTACGAGTGCAACAAATTTTCTATTCAAATTTTCTATTCTATCTGCATATAAGCAACAATTTCTAACAACAACAAACAATAATATGCATAATCTGAGTAATTTCCGTCACATAGTAATAAATTGGTTTTTTTTTTTTTTTTAATAGACTATGCTCTTGTTTTACTAAGTAGAAGTAGCAGAAGTAGTGAAAATAAGATAGAAATTAAGAGCAAAATGAAAGCAAATTAAGACAATTTGCTAGAAAAGCAAATTAAGACAATTTGCTAGAAAAGTGTACTAGGAAACGAATGGAGTATTATTTAATTGATTGAATAAAATATTACATATTATTTTTACGGATAAATATACAATTTTTGAATGGTAATTAATGATGGCATACAAATAAAAAAATATTTCTTATTTATTTATTTCCTAGCGTCCTTCCAGACTAAAAGTGTGAGAAAGAAAAATTTAAAAATAAACACCTTATTATATAAGAAATAACTTTCAATTTTTTCCTTGAGCAAACAAACACTTTAAATAACGGAAATAACATTGCTTTCACTACTTGCATTCTACTTCCATACAAATAAACACATCTTTATTTCTCACACCATTGTACAAACTCCGGACCAACATCAACATTTGAATCATAAACTTTGTAACAGTAGTAGCAGCAGCAACATGTGAATTCAAGAGCGGACCTAGACATTTGAACCGAAGAGACAAAGTTATGTAGAGGTCTAATTGTCCAGCAGCTCGTTGGATGCAAGGGCGAAGCACCCTTGCCAACCCAAAAAATAATATGTTTTATTATATAACTGACATACAATACTAACATATACAATACTAACATAGATGGTTATATTCTATAATTTCTATGCAAGTTTAGAAACATTACAATGCAATATCATTTTCAGACAATGTTGCAATTCATTTTTCTAGTTTTAAAATATATTTTATTTAGTCCAACAAAATATGATTTCATTTTTTCTCAATCATTGATCCATCATCTCTCATAATCATGATTTTCATAATTGAAAACTAAAAATTTAGAGGGAACAGAGTTATAAAATTAAAAATTTAGGAGGAGCAACCTTAACAAATTTTCAAAAAATAAAACGTACTAAATTAGGAAAAAAAAAATCGGGGGTGCGACTGCCCCCATCACTGCTTGGGTCTACCCTTGTATATGATTTTCTACATTTACGTTAAAAATCTAAATCATCTACTAACTTAATGAATGGTTAAAATTGTTAAAAAAAAAAAAAAAAAAAAAAAAAAAAAAAACCTTAAATTTTAAGTTTATTTAGGATAGGAGAAAAAGCCTGTTAACTCAAAATTTTAAAGGTTAAGATTGAAATAATAATTTAATAACTTAGATAAATTCATAATTTTATGGGAGAGCATTTGATGGATCATGTGACTTGTAGCCCTACCCTTGATCCTCATTCATCTCTTTTATCTTGTGGGAATATTGTATATTAAAAAAAACTTTGTATGCCAACAATATTTATTAATTAAAATGTCAAATACTATATATATGCTTCCTTATTGCTAGATCTTTCTTTCTTTTCTTTTTTTTTTTTCCTTTTAAATAATTTGTTGGAATAATTGAGTCATCATCTCCATGTTTGAACATAGTTTTTAAATTATGCAGACGAAAAATAAGTGCCAAGATAATATGAGATTAGTAGTCTCACGATAGTTAATTTCGAATCTAATTAATTTCGAATCTAATGATTCATTCTATGGCATTTAAATATGTATTTGTCTGATAGAATAATTAATATGGAATTAATTATGATACAGATATAATGTACTTATTAATTCCCAAAATAGAAATTGAGATGGTTCAATTGATTAAAGGGCAATGAATTATATATATATATATATATATATATATATATATATATATATATATATATATATATATATATGGGATTACTGTAGGTGAGCCGCCAGCTCAGGAAAAGTTACATGAGCTAGCAGCAAAACTGTAATGATTTAATTATTTTTCTTCAATTTTTTTTAACAATCACTATCTCTTTAACTTATTTTGGATTAAATTTCATAAATTTTGGATTTCATTTACCCTTTCATCAAGTGCATACAAATTGTTTTATTCATTGAAAACCGTTATTTTTGTGTTAACTTGATGGAGTACCAAATCAAAATTAAAATCCAAAAAATTGAGTATGAGTTAACCCTAGGGGGACGAGATCATAATCCAAAAGAAATTTTTTCTAAAAAAAAATTATTAGAGATAGTGAAAATGAACTGTAGTTCAGATAACTTACGTGAGCTGTCTACTCATTTCCATTTTTCTAATATATTTCCTCGTCAAAGACTTCGTTCTTTCGTACTTACACCGGAAACATTTCTTATCGCAAGTTTTATCATCCAATAAAGAAAGTTTTCTTACCAAACAGTTCTTGATTCCGCCATAAAATACTTATTAACCATAAAGTCGGTGCAAAATTTCTCATCTCTCCAAATATATTGAACAAGCACATGTGTAAAGAAAAACAATAGTAGCCGAACATCTCGAAATAGATAACAATAACTGCTATCTAAAGCAAGAAATTTAGAAGTCATAGAAAAGACTATTAGTTTCAGAATTTACTATCATGAGACTAACAATCATTTCCCTTTACATGTCTTCATTTGAATAGAATATCACCACATCAAAGAGAACTCGTGATCCAATAATAACGAGCTATCACAAGACATATTCTCTAGACACTTAACCGAATCGATTTTTTAAAGTTAAGTAACCAATACTAGATTTTTGTCGAATGTACGAACTTTTATCATATTAAAACATATTATAAAAATACCGATTAATAATAATAATGAACCTTATTTCTAGCGGTATTGTTCGTCACGATGCCTTTCTAGCCACAAGTTGGTGATGGTGACCAGGAATGATAGAGGGACATGCACCCATTAGCTAGGGTGTCAAGGACCCTAGCCATGGTGTGCGGCCACCCTTAAAAAGATGGATTGTCACACGCACACAATGCCACGTGGGCTACCCCACAAGCACAGGTCATTGATCCACACGCATGAGTCATTCTAGTTTGGACTCGACAAAGCGTCGCGGATCAAAATCAAAATGGGGACCAAGGTGTCCCTGCACAGATCAAGAGCAACATTCTCATCTCTTTCCCATGTGAGATGGGTAGTTTCTAAAGGAGCACACCTTTTTCCTAATGAGCCCACCACTTTATAATTGTTCGGACTTCTAAAATAACACTATAAAATTGGTTCATTGGAAAAAAATAGTGTGCTCCTTTGGAAACTCCAATGAGATGAGTGTATTGCTAACATGATTAACTACTTGTCCTCATTCAATTCCCACCTCATTGCCAATCAAATCAAGAATCGCGGAACACTATCCATATTTTGGGATGCGAGAACCTACACAATGCCTATCGATAACGATCTTAAGCACCATCTCTCGTCGTCGTATTTCTAAAGACGGATTTATTGAAATAGCATATGACTTCACTGTCAGTAAAACCAACACTTGACGAATATTACCTGTGCCTCACAATGCATATAGATAAAAAAATCTTAAGCACCATCTTTCTTCGTCTTTCTCTCTACATATTGATTTAACTGAAACATGCCACCTAACTGTTATTGAAATCAAGACTCGTTGAACACTACTTGTACCATGAAATGTAGAACGTTATATAATACCTATGGATAAAGATGTTGAGTACCAATTCTCCTTGTCTTTCTCTCCGCAAATTGATTTATTGAAATATCGTTCCACCTCACTGTAGATACCCAAAAAAAAAAAAAAAAAAATTTTTTTTGCTAAGTGGGCACACCCACGGGTGCCCGCGGGAACGATCCCCCAGGTGCCAACCCGCGGGTTGTTTTCCGTTCTTTTCCGATTATTTATTTCCTATTTTTGGACTGATAATCCGTGATCCAATTTTTCAGGAGAGAATTGAGCCGGATTTGGAGCTTCTTCGGTTTATAAAACACAGGAATTTAACTGGAGAAGGGACTTTTGAATTGGGGCAGAGTTCGGAGATTCTTTGGGGAAGAGTCCAATTTTCCGAAGTCCGAAAATCCAGAGAGGAGTTCCTCAATTCAGAGAGATCGGATCGTCAATGGAGTACATAAACAAAACTCCACCGCTGCTAGACCCACAAAAATAAAAAGGAATCGAAATCAATCGATCCCCATTCTTGTAATCTCGAGTTTCTATTTTGTAATTTTTCTTTTATTGCTGTAAATCAAAATTAAATTGGTATATAAAGGAAAATTAAAATAAGAATAATTCTTGTTTGTCCGAAAAATTGAATCTTCCTTTATATGCCAATTTAATTTTGATTTACAGCAATAAAAGAAAAATTACAAAATAGAAACTCGAGATTACAAGAATGGGGATCGATTGATTTCGATTCCCCTTTATTTTTGTGGGTCTGGCAGCAGTGGAGCTTTGTTTCTGTACTCCGTTGACGATCCGATCTCTCTGAATTGCGGAACTCCTCTCTGGATTTTTGGACTCTGGAAAATTGGACTCTTCCCCAAAGAATCTCCGAACTCTGCCCCAATTCAAAAGTCCCTTCTCCAGTTAAATTCCTGTATTTTATAAACCGAAGAAGCTCCAAATCCGGCTCAATTCTCTCCTGAAAAATCGGATCACGGATTATCAGTCCGAAAATAGGAAATAAATAATCGGAAAAGAACGGAAAATAATTTTTTTTTTTTTTTTGGTATCTACATAACCCCCTCCAAAGTTTTCGAAGTTCTGTATTGAACCGTACTGAATTTCGAAATACTTTGGATTCTTTAATTTTGGTTATAGACTTTTTAAAAGATTTGGTCAATAGAGATAACTGTTAATATATTCATTTATTCAATAACAAGAAGAGGTATGATTTTAACGTACTCATTAGAGGACAAGCAGAGGTATAATGTTAACGTGCTTATTTTAGGTCAAGCAGAGGTATAATATTAACGTGCTTATTTTAATCCTAACCGTTCAGTGACATCTAGTATGACGAATCAGGAAAAGACAGAGGTGACATTAAACGTGTCTTGGAGCTTAACCTATTCAGAGGATCTGGTCGTGATAGGGACAAGCTGACTAAACAGAGGTGACGGTTAACGTATTTAGTTTTGGAATCGGACTATCAGAGGTAATTGCTAACTTGATAGGGAGATGATTTTCGTCAGAGGTGATTTTCAACTTAACGATATCAAAAGCACGTTCATCGGAGGTTGCAATGTTGGACTTGATGAAGTGTGAATTTTCTTTTCTGTCAGAGGTGATTTTTTTTTTTAACGTGACAAGGGATTTAATCGGATCTTATCTCATTTGATTTTGAATTATGATGTCAGAGGTATGACTTTAACTTGACAAATATTTTGGAGTGTCGCTTGCTCTGTTAGAGCAAAATGATAAGAAAAGTTTTGCTGTCAAAGATGAAATCTTAACGTGACAGGAGATTTATCTGATTAGGATTTTTAGCAAACCCCCAGTTATCAACGGATTTGATTAGCCTTTACCAACTACCGTTTGAGTTGGACTAGCCATGCTATTCCCCTCAGCATGGTGAGTTGTCAAGGATTTCGTTTGGGCTTAAATGCCAAACTTTTCCTCTTCCCTTTGCCTTAGCAGCTAGGGCAGTGATGTATTCTTATATTCGGATAAGAATACTGTTGTGACAGATTTGTCGTGGGATTTTTAGCAAACCCCCAGCTATCAACGGGTTTGATTTTGCCTTTACCAACTATTGTTTGAGTTGGGCTAGCCATGCTATTATCCTCAGCATAGTGAGTTGTCGAGGATTTCATTTGGGCTTAAATGCCAAACTTTTCCTCTTCCCTTTGCCTTAGCGGCGTTTGGTGATTCATGCTTTTTACCTCCAACATTGTGGGGTTGGCGAGAATTTTATTCTTTTCCTGTAGCCTTGTCGGCGTTGGGTAATTCATACTTATTACCCCTAGTATAGTGGGGTTGGCGAGAAATTTATTCTCTTCCCGTAGCCTTGTCGGCGTTGGGTAATTCATACTTTTTACCCCCAGTATGGTGGGGTTAGCGAGAAATTTATTCTTTTCCCGTAGTTTTAGCGGCATTGGGCAATTCATACTTTTTACCCTCAGTATGGTGGGGTTGGCGAGAAATTTATTCTCTTCCCGTAGCCTTGTCGGCGTTGGGTAATTCATACTTTTTACCCCCAGTATGGTGGGGTTGACGAGAAATTTATTCTCTTTCCGTAGCCTTAGCGGCGTTGGGCGATTCATCATTTTTTTATTTTATTTTATTTTATATATACATTTTTATTTCTTTATCTCTCTTTTTTTTTTTTTTTTGCAATGATGTCCTTTTTTTTTTTTATAAACGATGACGCCTTTTAAATTTTTTTTTTTTTTTTTATAGGTGATGACGCCTAGCATTTTATTTTTTATTATTTATTTATTTATTTATTTTGGTAAGCGATGAGGCCTTGCAAATATATTTTTATTTATTATTTTTTTTAATTATTTTTTTTATTTTTTTTATTTTTTATTTTTTTGTTTTTTTTTGTTTATATTTTTATATTTTTTTTATTTTTTATTTTAATTAATTTTTTTATTTTATTTATTTATTTATTTATTTATTTTGGCATCCGCGGGTGCATCCGTGGGATACAACCCATGGGTAGAGCACTCATACTGCATGTTTTTTTTTTCTATATATATATATTTTTTTAATTATTTATTTATTTATTTTTTAACTTTGTCAATTTTTTGTGGGTGATAACACCCTTTTTTTTTTTTTTTTGCCTATTTATTATTATTATTATTTATTTTTATTTTTTTTTTTGTGCGGGAGAGAGGGAGAAAAGTGCGGGTGATCCAGGTTCCATCTGCGGGTTGCGTCCCGCGCTTTCATATGTGGGTTGTGTTCATGTGGGTCCCAAGATTCCATCTGCGGGTTGCATCCCGCGCTTCCATATGCGGGTTGCGTCCACGCGGGTCCCAAGATTCCATCTGCGGGTTGCATCTTGGAGTTGTATCCAGTTTTGTCAATTTTTTTTTTTTTTTTGGACAGACGATGACGTCTTGTCATTTTTTTTTTTTATGGGCGATGGCGCCTCAAAAAAAATTTTCTTTTTTTATGGGCGATGACGCCTCATAATTTTTTTTTTTTTTATGGACGATGACGCCTCATAATAATTTTTTTTTTTTATGGGCGATGACGCCTCATAATTTTTTTTTTTTTTTTTTTGACAGACGATGACGTCTTGTCAATTTTGGTGGGCGATGACGCCTCACATTTATGTATCGTTACCCGGCGATGACGCCTAGGCTCCAAAAAAAAAAAATTTAAAAATTGGATTGCGCCGCCCAAACTCCCACTGTGGTCGCCAATTCTTGTTTGCCCGAAAAATTGAATCTTCCTTTATATGCCAATTTAATTTTGATTTACAGCAATAAAAGAAAAATTACAAAATAGAAACTCGAGATTACAAGAATGGGGATCGATTGATTTCGATTCCCCTTTATTTTTGTGGGTCTGGCAGCGGTGGAGGTTTGTTTCTGTACTCCGTTGACGATCCGATCTCTCTGAATTGCGGAACTCCTCTCTGGATTTTTGGACTCTGGAAAATTGGACTCTTCCCTAAAGAATCTCCGAACTCTGCCCCAATTCAAAAGTCCCTTCTCCAGTTAAATTCCTGTGTTTTATAAACCGAAGAAGCTCCAAATCCGGCTCAATTCTCTCCTGAAAAATCGGATCACGGATTATCAGTCCAAAAATAGGAAATAAATAATCGGAAAAGAACGGAAAACAACCCGCGGGTTGGCACCTGCGGGATCGCTCCCGCGGGTTGCCACCCGACCCGCGGGTGCAACCCGCGGGTGTGCTCACTTAGCAAAAAAATTATTATTATTATTTTTATTTTTATTTTATTATTATTATTATTTTTTTTTTGTATCTACACTCACTGCCAATCAAATCAAGACTCGTCAGATGCTATGCCAATCAAATCAAGACTCGTCAAATGCTATACGTACTTTGGGATGTAGAACATTATACAATACTTGTTAATAAAGATCTTGAGATTTATTGAAATAGACAATTTTACAAATTTAGGACTAATGAATACATTATAAAAACTAGAAAATCTTTGAAAAATAATAAAGATAAACCTAATCCAAATCAAGCATTTGATTTGACTTGATTTGATTGATCACATGACTCCTTGTTGCTTCTTGGTCATCATGTTCTCACCTGTAATTTTCCCGATAAGACGTAGTAATAAAAATGGACAGGCTTGAGGAACAGCTTTTGGTCTATAAATTAAAATGAAAATTGTGAATAGTATGGGCCGGGCCGGGCCGGGCCGCCCATTCTCATCGCATTTAGGCCTAATGGCTTTCATTCTTTCTTAATATTTTCTTAACTACTCTTTAATATGTCATTAGACAAGTGCGAAAAGTAATTTGTTGTCACGTTGTTAGCCTATGCAATAAATAATTTTCTAGAAAACTTGGTGCCATTTCGTGCCGAGGAGATGCTAAGTCAAATCTTGAACAAAATATGTCGAGTCAGAGTCGTGGGGCCAAAATGTGACTATTACTGAATCATAATAAAAATTAATGTAATTATTAGTAATTAGGCTAATTATTTTTAATCTCCTCAAATTTTTCAGATTGCGTTTCTTCTTGTATAACCAAATTCTTGTACGTTCTTCTTAGTTAATTATTTATTTATTTTAATTGGTAGAAGTAACGTAGAAACTAGTGAGAAGAATATCGATCTAAGGTTAATGAGAAACACGCAAAAGAAATCAAAATTTTAATTAGAGATTGATTAAAAAATGTATTAGAACGGAGTTTTTAAGTCAATAATGATGGTCCAATAACTTTTTTTTTTTTTCTAATCAACAACCAGTACCCGGTCGATATCAGAAATTGAATGAAACACAAGCCGCCCGGCCCCTCTCTTTCTTATGGAAGTCGACGTAAAATGGACTTGACATTGCAGGAAGTGAACAGTCCAATCTCTTTGTTTGAAGCTTCTACTTGCTTGTTTTGTTGAAGCTTTGCTTCCCCGGAGTCGAAAAAACACAGCACACAATTTGCAACGAGAGAAAATTAGTATATTCTTTAACGCAAGAAGTTTTCATCATGACTTTTTTTTATTCGGATCGTATTCGGTCGGTTATTCATTCTCAAAAGTTAAATACAAAATGCATAGAATCGTGTCTTACGCACACTCTTTTTTATTTTTCGTCTCAACTGTTCATTGAGTTGGTTGATAATCTAGACTTTTTAAGTTGTAAAATATATGTTAGGGCAAATTATGGACGGTATTAGGATGAATTATTGTGAATTTTACGTATCTAAGTTGCAACTTCAGAAGATTAATAAAGAGCAAGAAATCACAAAAATACAAAAATTTACGTAGTTCATTCCAAATCCAACTACATCCATATCCACTAGGGATTCACTATTTAAGAGTAAGGTTACAAGTACAGAATGAAAATCTAATATATATAGAGAGAAAGAGAAATAGAAATGAGCTGACAGTTCACGCAAGTTATCTGAGCTGCATTTTATTTCCACTATATCTCCAATAATCTTTTTTAAAAAATTTCGTTTGGATTATAATCTCGACCCCTTAGGGTTCACTCATACGCAATTTCTTGGGTTTTAATTTCGATTTGTTCATGCATCAAATTGACATAAAATTAACGATTTTCAATGAATTAAACATTTTGTATGCACTTGATGGAAGAGTAAAAGAATTCTAAAATTTATGAAATTTAACCGAAAAAAATTAAGGAGGTAGAGATAATAGTTGGTAAAAAAAATTGAAGAAAAATCATTGGATCATTATAGTTTTGCCGCTAACTCACGCAACTTTTTCTGAGCTGACGGCTTACCTACAGTAATCATATATATATATATATATATATATATATATATATATATATATATATATATATATATATATATTACAAAACAACTTCTCTCTCAAACTTGAGAGTGAGATTACAAGTACATGATGAGAATAGGGCCACAAACTAATAACTGTTAAAATACAAAACAATTTCTTTCAACACTCACTACAACTTCAAATTTTTTGTGTTGCAGCAGGGACTTCTATATGCTATCAGAGCAATTCTGATTCAAATCTCACAGACATACATTTAGTTGCTAGTTTTTAAATGAATGCCGATGTGTAAATTTCAAGTTTCGATTCAGAATGTATCCTCAACATCAACTTGAATACTGCTATATAAATCTCAAGTTTTTATCAAACATAAAGCTAAAATATAATACAATTTTTCTCAATCCTTACCGCAATTTCGGTGTTCAGAGCCTTTTCTAAAGGACAATACTATGCAGCCTTCTTCATTATTTGGAGAAGCTGGTGGATCCCAAATGGGCCCTTGATTTATCCAGAGCATGCTAAGATTAGATATACATTTTAAAAATCATAATTGAATGAAGATATCAGACAAAATAGATAGAAAAGAAAATGGAAGATAGATATGTCTTTGGATTTTGATTCCAATGATTGGACACAACCCACGAGGCTTCTTCTCCTCTACACACATATAATATTATTTTTAATCGGAATATCGAAAACGTGACTATTTAAAAAATAACTGCCGCTACGTAATATATTTAGCTGTGGATTTATAAAAAAACGATATTTCATTAGAAATTTTAGAATTTTTGTATTATCATATAATTTAGAAGTGTCGGAACCGCTTTAATAAGTCTTATTTTTATTTAGGGGTATTTGCTAGTTTGTCCCTCAAAGCTTTATATATTATGATTTAGTCCCCCAAATCTTCATATTTAGGATTTAGTCCCTCAAATCTCCTAAGTTACTACAATTTAGTCATCCTCTCTAAACCCCCCAATTTTTTGACATGATATTACCATTTTACTCCTTCCTTATTCATTCTCTCTCTTACTCTTCTCTTCTCCTCATCTTTTCCTCCTCTCTTCTCCTTTTTTTCATTATTCCTCCTCTCTTTTCTTTCTCTCTTCCTCCTCTCTTTTCTTTCTCTCTTCCTCCTCTCTTCTCTCAATGAAGAAACATTCTGGTCGGGTATTAATACCAGACCAGCAAGCGAAGTCCCCCAAAAAAAATTAATTAATGATAAATTTCAAAATAATATGCATAAAACCTAAAAAAAAAAAATTAAATCGTAACTTAAATTTGTACTCTAACAGCAATTGCATGTTGGAATTTTTCATTTGCATAAGAAAACTCAAACTCAAATTTCACTTGTTACGGTGAAATCAAAGAATTTAAAATTCTTCTAATCTTTTCAGAAACGTTAATGTAAAAAAATTTAAGGGGTTAAGAAATCAAATCGATGATTTTGTAGGAGATATGTTTTTATTAAATATCAAAAAAAATCATTTAGGGTTTTAGAGAGAAAATAGAGGAGGAACACAATGAGTCGTAGTTCCAAATTTTAAAAAATCTAATTTGGAATTTATAAGGGTAACTTAGTCAAAAAAAATAAGGGTAAACTTATAATTATTTATAAGTTTTAAAACCGTGCGTTAAGAGTAAAATACCGTGTGCAAATAGAATTTCCCGTGTTGCAGGGCAAAAACACAAATTAATACGTACGGTTTGCGAAATTCTAAATGCGCACCCCATTTGACTTGGTGAGCACCGTTGTCCCCTATGTTGTAAATCACGTTGCTGTAGGATGTCATGCTCACTAAGTAAAATGTGGTGCGCATTTAGAATTTGCCCATATAGTTTTCTTTGTCTTCCAGATTCTCCAAGACTCTCTTAGTTCCCTCGTCACCTCTCACCAAGACAAGAGAGAAGCAAGCAAAGAGGAAGAGGGGGCAAGTTGGAGTATAGAAAAAATTATGCATATAAATATTTAGAAACTTTTTCGTAATTCTTACATGAAGTATAAGTTGTAGCTTAATTACTATACTATTACTACTACATAATTCTACTGTAATAAATTACAAAAATTAATAATTAAACGACTTAGAGTCTCTACGGGATTGTATATCGAGTAAGAATTAGGGAAATCACTTTGAGCAAGTACCACGCTGTGCATTGGAAAGTGGTCTCTTGGATTCGTAGGTGTTAAAATACAAAATAATTTCTCTCAACCTTCATCATAACTTCGGAGTTTTGGTGCAGTAGAAGGAACTTCAACATGGTATCAGATCCTGCCGAGTGCACATTTAATTGCGGGTTTTAAAAAAAAATTATATCGCTGCGTAAAACCCAGGTTTCTGTCCAAAAATGGACATTCAAATCTGACCACAACTTCAGAGTTTTGATACAGTGAAAGGGTCTTTCAACATAGTATCAGAGCAATGTAAGTTTAGTTTCTATCGGGAGCGCATTTAATTATGGGTTTTAAAAAAATTATACCGCTGTATAAAATCTAGATTTCTGTTCAAAAATGGGTTTTAAAAAAAATTATAATGTTGTATAAAGCCGGGGTTTCTGGCCAACAATAGGCCTTCAACCTGCGGGGCATATGTTAAATATAAAATAATTTTCCACAACCCTCACCATAATTTCGGAGTTTTGGTGTATTGGTGTACTGGAAGGGTCTTTCAACGGTATGAGTCATCTCTAGAATCTTTGATGCGTTACATAGTATGAGATGTGTAATGAGATTAAAAGAGATGTTTAAGTTTTATATAAATAGAAATAAATAGGAAATTTAAATGTAATTAAGATAAAGTCATAGGATAATAAATAGAAGAAATAAATTTAAAAAATTATAAAAGTACTCTAAAAAATGAAAATTAAAAGAATTAATTACATAAGAGAATCATCCTTATCCAAATACTAGCTTCTAGAAGATGTATGGCATTTATATTGTTTCCAAACTACTCACAAAAAAAGATAAGATTGATGAAGAAGAATTTAATTAAATTTAATTACTCACAGCTTTGTTTTGCTAATCATTTCTTTCAAATCGAGAAAAGAATCATGTTTCCTTGTTGAATCCCGTTTAAAAAAGATGATTACTAACATAATTACAAAATTAAAAGAAAACAAAATTAAATAACCTGCCAACATGAACCAACCAACTAACTAATCCCCTTCCGGAGCCACCTCCCGCGGGCCCCACCGGAGACGGGGCCCGCAAACAGGATCCTGCCGCGTCACTGGCCTCTGCCCGTGTTCAGACCGAACTCCCCTATAAATAAACCCCCGACGTTCTTCAATTTTCTCACCGAACCCTAACCCATTTTCGCCATTTCCATTTCGATCTATTCTCACCCACATTCTTCTTACGCTCACCGGAGGTGACCTCACCACCACCACCACCAACACACGCGATGGCGAGTGCACGTGACGTGGAGTCAGCACCCGTCTCCTACGCGCCGCTCCCCGCCGATGAGGGCGACGACCGCCTGGGATCCGGTCACCTGCAGAGGAGGCTAAGGGTCCTCTGCCTCGCGCTGGCCCCGGCTCTTCTCCTTGCCGCGGCGGCAGCGATCGTGATTCTGAGTTCGGGTACGGGTTCGGATCTGGATCCGAGACCGGCGGTAGCGGAACCGGCGGGTTTGGCGGATCGGGGAGTTGCGGAGGGTGTTTCGTCGAAATCGTCGGGGGCGGGTTCGCGATCGGGTCTGCTGGGGTCGTCGGGTCCGTACCCGTGGACGAACAAGATGCTGGCGTGGCAGCGGACCGGGTTCCATTTCCAACCCGAGAAGAACTGGATGAACGGTACGCAAACGAATCACGAAGCTTTGCTTGCAATATTTGTTACAAAAAAAAAAAAAAAAAGTTGGTCGGTGATAGTTTTTTTTTTTTTTAATTTGATGAATTATTTTTACTGATTTCTAATTGGTGGTTTTTTTTTTTTTTTTTTGTCTTTTTTCCTTTTTTTTCTTGCCCTTTATTGACTCCTGGGATGCGATTGTTGGCGTGTTTTGATTGGAACTCCGACAGATCCCAACGGTGAGGACCACGTGAATCTTCTCTTTCTTTTTTTTTTTTTATAACTCTCTCTTAATTTTGCATTTTAGCCCTTATAAATCTGTTATTTATACAAGTAAGGTAAATCATTCCACTCTGACTCCGGTAAAATTATTCGGCTAAGACAGGCTATTACTAGTTTGAACCATGAAAAAAGTCTCTCTTCAAAACGAAGAACGAAAATACTACTATAGATCCTTTCTGGACCGGATAATTTGAAAGTTTTATATATTGAATTACAATTTTTTGACATGAGAGTTATAGACAATTAAAAGAAATAATATTTTTTTTAATATTTTAGATATGATTCTAAATAGTAAAGTCTTGGTTTATATAGAGTTTTTACTTTATGACAATGCTAAATTGAAGAACTGTTATCTATTTTTATAAATAGGACCACAATAAGTGTTCTAACTGCGATAGTTTCTAGTTTAACTCCTGAAATTTCTATATGTTTATTTTTTTTCAAATTACTTTCCAAAACAATTCGATTCCATTATACAAACAAGCTTTTTGGTTCCAGATAAATACTTCTGTTTTTAAAAAATCTTCAACTTGGAATGAATCTATGAGAGTGAATAGTGTTCATTGAAACCTTTTTTTTTAATTTATTTTCATAAAAAAAAGATTTAGTTTGGTAAAATGAGAATTTTCCTAAGCTTTCCATTATTTGTTTGGTGGGTCTGGAATAAAAGAAAAGGGATATGAATTTGAAATAATGATTCTCAAATATTATTTAAGAAAAGAAAGTTTCTCTAAAATATTATTAAGAAATAATTAAATTAATTTTTCTTCCAAAACAATTAGTTATGAAACTAATCATTTCTCCTTCCTCGCCATGTCAGCAACTTTATCCTACTTTAAATCATGAATTTCTATTACAAAATCATAAAACAAATTGCTCCTTATCCATGACACAATGGATATGGGTTCTTACTACTTTGGGATTTATTATACATGCCCCTTATTTTGACAATCTAGGGATGTTTGGGTAATTATATTGTAGACAATACGACCCCACTCTCAAATACTTGCCGCCCAAATTGCGTCCTTTGGAAACATGTTTTATATTTAAAAAAGAAAAAAGAAAAGGAAATTAAATCAAACTCCAAGGAAGAAGCAAGGAATTGCTCCATTAATAAATTATTTTAATATATGTTTTAAAGCTAATTAAAGAAAGGTGTCACTTCCTTGAATTTAGTTTTGGCAATTCATGCTGACGTGTCCTAAACTAGAGAAGCAAGGAATTTTTGTCCTCGCGACCATGACCACGTTGCTTCTCCCTCACCTCGTGTGTCCACCCCCCTGTCATTTTGCCCACGCCTTAGGGGTTGCCGGGTTGGTATAAAAGTCAAGTTGATGCTGCAAGAAAGTTGGAGCTTCGCAGACTGACTTTTCTGCTCTTCTGGAGATAAGTACAATATTATTATTATTATTATTATTATAATAGAGGGAAATAGAAATAGCAATAAACTGTGTCTACTCAAGTTTTCTAAACTGTAGAATTTTTTTAAAAAATTTTCTCCTGAATTATTATCTCAACTCTAGGAGGTTCATTTATATCCGGCAAATAAATTTTAAAATTCATGAATTTTGAATAGAAAAAAACTAAGGAGTTAAATATGAAACGAAATAATAAAATAAATATTTTTTAGCTGGTAACTAATAAATAGTAATTATATATATATATATATATATATATATATATATATATATATATATATATATATATATATATATATATATATATATATATAATTTATCTGAGTTGGTAGGTGACTAATAAACAGTAATTATATATGTGTGTGCAGTTTTTGCTTGATACGAAAATTGGATTTCTTCTTTGAAATAACCTATTTAATTTGAAAAATATAAAAGAGTCCAATTTTTTTTGTAGGACAGAGACTATTTGTGTCTCTGGAGCATTAATCTGTTCACTGTTTATTTTCTATACTCTGAATTGATCAACTCGATATTTTCACTGTTTATTTGTCGTCCAGTCTCTTGGCTTGGATAGTTATTCTAGAGATTTGGATTGTTTTTGGTTATTACCATAATATTTAACAAAGTCTTGATAATTGATTTTCTATTGACCATGTAGAGCTGTACATGATCCCGACTAAAACTAGTTTTATATATTTTTTTTGAAATTATTTTGTTGCATCTCCCGCCAATAATTTCTTATATAGACGAAGTAAGATGCAGAAGTAGTAGACATACAATTCATATATTAGAACGGTCTATGATTTTTACAAGTTATTTTCCATGGTGCGGAGTTCTTAGATAAGACAATTTTAAACTAGATAATAGCTGTTATGTATTACAGTCATAAAAAAATATCAAAAACCTATGTAGTAGTATTGTATAAGTAATCTTTGTTTTAAATCCTAACTTCTCATGTTAAGGTCCTATCTTGGCACCGATTAGATATCTAACATGTTTTTAGTTACAGGCCCAATGTACTACAACGGCTGGTACCATTTCTTCTACCAGTACAACCCGCACGGGGCGGTTTGGGGTGACATAGCATGGGGGCATTCAGTGTCTAAGGACCTCCTCCACTGGGAGCACCTCCCACTGGCCATGGTCCCGGACCGGTGGTACGACATCAACGGTGTCTGGACCGGCTCCGCCACCATCCTCCGCAACGGCAGCATCATGATGCTCTACACCGGTTCCACCAACGAGTCTGTCCAGGTCCAGAACCTTGCGGTGCCAACCAACCTCTCGGACCCATTGCTCCTCAACTGGACCAAGATCGACGATGCTAACCCTGTGCTCGTCCCCCCGCGCGGCGTCGGATTGAAGGACTTCAGGGATCCTACCACCGCCTGGTATTTTTTTTTTTTTTTGATAAAATAGACAAGATTATTTGTAACTAATAATGAAAATTACTTTATGCTAAAATGAGCTAACGTACCTCCCGCCAAAAATAGGTTTGAACCCTCCGATGAGACGTGGCGAATGGTGATCGGCTCGAAGGACGATTCCCACAACGGCATAGCCATGGTCTACAGCACCAAGGACTTCCTCAACTACACCCTCCTCCCCGGCATCCTCCACGCCGTCGAGCGCGTCGGGATGTGGGAATGCATCGACTTCTACCCCGTCGCCATCTCCGGTGCCAGGGCCAACAGCGGCCTCGACCCCTCCGTCCGTCCCGGCAGGCAGGTGAAGCACGTGCTCAAGGCCAGCTCCGACGACGACCGCCACGACTGGTATGCCATCGGGACCTACAATCCGGCTGAGAACACTTGGGTCCCCGACGACGAGAGCCTGGACGTCGGGATCGGGCTGAGGTACGACTGGGGCAAATTCTACGCGTCCAAGACGTTCTTTGACGATCATAAAAACAGAAGAATTCTTTGGGGCTGGATTGGGGAGACCGACAGTGAGAGTGCTGATATTCTCAAGGGATGGGCATCAGTGCAGGTAGCGTTCATTGAAAAAAAAAACTTTGATTCAGTTGTATATTGCAATTTAATCCTTTAGAAAAAAATTCTCATCTAAAGCTTCAATCAACTTCTATAACTTGAAAAATAAATAAAATTAAACCTAATACCTTTAAATTAGAAAATAAACATTGAGCATTTAATACCTTGCATGACGAGCAAACTTTTGATTCAACTAACATTCTCCTGTGGATCATTGCCAATGCAGGGCGTTCCCCGAACCGTGCTGTTCGACTTGAAGACCGGGAGCAACCTCCTCACATGGCCCGTCGAAGAGGTTGAGACTCTTCGGTATGGCCCCAGAAATTTCAGCGGAATCACCATCGACATGGGATCTAATTTCCAGCTCGACGTTGGCGGTGCTGCTCAGGTAGCACACATGGCCATATCGTTTATTTGTTCGATGATCAGTGAGAATAATTTGTTGCTAAACTTGGAACGAATTTTTATCTTGTTAATTCTAGCTGGACATAGAAGCCGAGTTCAAGATCAACAAGGAGGCTCTTGAAGCTGTAACCGAGGCCGACGTCACCTACAACTGCAGCACCAGCGGCGGCGCTGCCAACCGCGGCCTCCTGGGTCCGTTCGGTTTCCTTCTACTCGCTAACGAGCAGCTCACCGAGCAGACAGCAACATACTTTTATGTTAGTCGGGGAACTGATGGCAATCTCCAAACTCACTTCTGCCAGGATGAATTGAGGCAAGCTGTAGCTCTGACTCATACCAACTGATATCAGAACTCAAGATATCGATCTCGAGCTAATTATTTTGTGATTTTGTTACTAAACGCAGATCTTCGAAAGCCAGCGACATCGTTAAGAGAGTCGCAGGCCACACAGTTCCAGTACTTGATGGCGAAACATTCTCACTGAGAATATTGGTAAGTCACATGAATCCTTATTTTTTACCGTTTGGTTAGTATACATTGTATATTATATATAGTTGACATTAATTTCTTTGCAAATTTTAGGTGGATCATTCTATCGTCGAAAGCTTTGCTCAAGGAGGAAGGGCGAGCATCACTTCTAGAGTGTATCCGACGGAGGCAATCTACAACTCAGCACGGGTATTCCTCTTCAACAACGCAACCAATGCCACCGTTACGGCCGAGACCTTGAAAGTGTGGCATATGAACTCTACATTCAGCCAAGCTTACAACTTCGATGGCCCCAAAGATCACTGAGGCGAACCTGTCTCTAGCTAGAGAAGCTTAGCTCTCAATTTTTTCATTTGCAAATTAAGTCTCTTCGATTCGAGTTGTAAATTAGTGTTATCAAAGATGTAGAGTAGGGTTTTTTTTTTTTTTTTTTTTTGCCCTTCTATTTCTTTTAATTTTTATTTTTTTTTTCATTTTTTTTGCCCGCAAGCTGGGTATTTTTAGCGTGCGCGAGCATGTATCATGTCAATGAGGTGGTTGTTTGTAACAAGTGGAAGCATTACATCAGAAATGCTATTCAAAGCCAATATTCAGTTTTTTGGGTAATTCACAATTTCAATTAGGCCTGGCCCATCTAACCCCTGCAAGTGTGTATTTCAAATTATTCGCTAAATTCTAAAGGCACACTCCAAATACCTAAGGGTACACCCACTGAAATGGTTCTCGTTACGAGTTTACTACATTTTTTCGTTTTTTTGGACAAGTGTATCCTCTTCTTCTTAGATTAGGGTTTCCTATGGCGATGGAGGGAGGGACAGAGAGCATATGGTGGCAGTTCATTTGCAGTGGAAGAAGACCGTCAAAGGGGGAATCAGAGAATTGGCGTTTAGCAGAGGGAAAGGCTGTAAGGAAGGGCGAACAATCGGTCGGAACTAGCGGAGGTCGAAAGATTCTGACCAATTTCTATAAGGGGAAGGAGACGAAACTCCAACCATATTAATTCACTGGAATCCGATCGACCTCCGACCGTCTCCAGATTGATCAGATACGGTCGAAATCCGACGGCGTCAGTCGAAGTTTTCAGGGAAAGGCATAGCAAAGAGGGAGGGAGGGAGGGAGAGAGAGAGAGAGAGAGAGAGAGAGAGAGAGAGAGAGAGAGAGAGAGGGAGATCAGTCCATAAGAGATGTCACTTCAATAGAGACAAGAGTTCCGGTGGAGGACTCGAGGTGGTGGTGGAGAGGCTCAACATCAGCCATATGCTCCTTTGTGTCCTTGGCCCGGACCATCTCGAGGCCTCCTCCAATTTTCTAGGGTTAGGATTTTGGATCTGGGTGGCATTGGGGTGGATCGGGCTTAGGATTTGGGTGGGTCGACAATGAGAGTGGAGATTAGAAGGGGGGAGAGAGAGAGAGAGAGCAAGCAGTAATTAAACAAATTAAATAGGAAGAGCAGGAGAGGAGAGGTGAAAGAGGAGAGAGAGGAGAGTTGGGATGGAGAGGGAGGAAGAGTATCTTGTCGAACGGTCGGAATCCGACCGACTCTGATGAACTTCCAACCACCTACAATCATTTGGTATTTCAGATTTATAACTCTGACTAAACTCTTTCCCAAACTCTGACCGAACTCCAACCAAGTCCGATCGGAGTTGGGCGGAGTGGATCTTTGTGTTCATCCCTAACTGTAAGATGGGAGAATTGGATGGGGGGTTAGCAGAGGAAGAAGGCGGTGGGAGGAAAAAAAATCAAAGAGATGTAGAGAAATCGAGTGGGACGAAGGTTTAGATGGAGGGGGGGGGGGGGGGGTGTGGTAAAAAAACAAAAATGGTGTCCCCTTAGAAAATATTTGTTCATTCAAAAGTAATAAGGTGTATCCTTAGAAGGGTGTCTTTTAGATATTTTTCCAGATTTATTCATTATTTGACTTGCAAGTTGCAACTGGGAAAGGGCTAACCACCCCATAGCTCTATACCCCAAGGCCTTCAACTGGGAAAGGGCTAACCACCCCATAACTCTGTACCCCAATGCCTTGCTCAAGGCCCACACCAAGTTTTTTGGAGGAGGAATGGAAGAACATCTGACTAATCCATGAGGCAGCTGTTGGGCTGGGCTGCACTGGGCTGTGATCCAGCCCAAGTATCTTCAAGGAAATGCTCATAATAGACAAAAAGTCGCGTTAAGAGTTTTCTTATCGACTTTTCCAAGGGCAAGAGCCCTTTGCCCAAAGTGTTGCAGGCCGGGCAAGTGCCAGAGATCCGATCTCGTTGCAAATGATCTAGGCCTTTAAGACTGCTGCTTTGGGCCTCATGGTGGTGTCACGGCTAGCCCAATTTAAAGGCCTTTAAGACTGTTGCTAACGATAGTGTCAGGGAATATCCCAATATTAAGGCCTCAAGACTGTTGGTTTTGGGAAAGATCCTCAATTTTTTTTTTTTCCGTTCCTGCTAATATTATTGTGATAAATTTATCAGATTCTCAATATTTGAAACTTTTGCCTGAATTCTTTATGAAGTTCATCAGAAAGATACACAACTCTTTAGGAAGATATTTCTCTCTCTCTCTCTCTAATTCAATTTTGTTTTCTTTATTCTCTTTCATAGCGCTGCAATATATTTATATACAAAGCTTTATCATATGAATTCTGAGCACATGCTTTTTCCCAAAAAAAAAAATAAAAATAATAATTTTTAATATTGAATGAGCTAATGTAGACCGTTAGATAAAATACAATAATAAAGCAAAAACAAAAAAAAAAAAAAAAAAAAAAAAACGACAAAAAGTTGCAACGTGGGCAAATAATGCTAAATAATAATAAAATAATCTTTATATTAGAGATTCCTTTGTCCCAGCCTCCCCACTTGCTACAGACACCGCCCCAGTATATACCCACTCTCACTCTCCTCTCCTGACTCAAGACCCCCTGAGCCCCAATTTCACAAAGCTCGCCCGGCGGTGACCAGACCGCAACCATGGATCGGACATCGGACCTCGAGTACGCCCTCCTCGGGTCCCGTCCTCCGCGGAGGACCTTAAGGCTGCTCTCCTTCGCTCTTTCCGCCGCCGTTCTGTTGGGCCTCGTGGCCCTGTTGCTCGTCGGCAGTAGGCCGAGCCCGGGTTCGGGCCTGGACCCGTTGCAAGCGGATTCGGTCCCGGCCGATGAGTTTCGATGGACGAATTCGATGCTGACGTGGCAGCGGGCCGGGTTCCATTTCCGGACCGTAAAAAACTACATGAACGGTGAGAAAAAGTTTATTTTTTTTTATTTTTTTTATTTTTTGTGTTTTTTTGCTTAAAAAATTGCTTCTGGTTTCGCTTGTTGCTAACCTTTTTTTTTTTTTTTTTTTTTTTTGTATTTGTGTGATTTTTTTTTTTTTTGCTGATGGCGGATCTCGCTTTGGACCACCGTTAGATCCCAGTGGTAAGTTTCTTTTCTGAGATATTTGATTATTAAATTTTATTATTGATTTAAATTTTTTTTTTTTTAAAAGGACTGAAAGCACTCTATGATTAATCTAAAAAATGTGGACTATTTAATTAATTAATTTTATTCTAATTCTGTTAAGTAATAATTATCACCTAGAAAAATGGTGTATTACCTACCTTGATTGATTCAAAGTTATACTAATTAAAATTTCGAATTAAAAAAATAAAAAAATTATTTTTAATTCAAAATTTTAAATAGAACTGACCAGATTTAAGATAATTTTGGATTTATTTATTCAGATAATAATGACCGCATGATCGATTTTTAGCTAATTCTATACAAAAGTTTAAATTTTAAAAAATATAAATATTTTTTAATTTAAAATTTTATATAAAAAAATAAAAATTTGGCATGCGCGTCCGTAACTACCATAGTGTGAGCTTCATTCGATATTATTTTCGATAGATCTAATAAATACCTAGTATCGGAATCGAGAAAATATATATTTTACAAATATTCATTATTCCTTATCTATCACTTTGCTACTCTAGAAAACTAAAAAGATAAAAAAAAGCTAAAAAAAGAGGGCAATAATGCTAAACTAAAATCTATGTATAAAATAGAAAATGTTCCCCAACTTGATTAAGGGGGTTTTCCAAAGGGGCACACCATTTTTCCAAGATGTTTTTCCTAGATGAATTTCTATATGCTCTCTATGTTTTTCTTAGTGAGCTTTAAAAATAAGAAAAAAAAATAATTACATCACTAAGAAATTGAAACTCACTAAGACAAAATATGTGACACATCTAGAAATTCTCTTTTCCCAGTGAGCCCATTTAACCCCGGACTAGAAGTATACTTTCTAGTGGGCTCATTGGGGAAAGTGGTGTGGCACTTTGGACTTTAGTTCGACAACTTCTGCATCCAAAATTTAGGGAAATTCTATTTGCGCATGGCATTTTATTCTTGGAGTCCTGATTACTCTTTACACCAAACTTCTATTTTGAAATATTACAATTTTACTCTTTGCACCCAATTTTTTTTCCAAAATAACCTTCCTCCTTTTCTCTAACTCCTCTCCTCGTCCGATGTCATTTTTATTCATTTTTGTTTGAGTTGGGTGATAGTTTAAGAGCAAAAAATATTTTTGGTCGGGTATTAATATCCCACCAAGAAACGTGCTTATCGGATATTAATAGCCGACCAGTAAGAGAAAGTCTCTCCTACAAAATAAATCTAATTAACGATAAATTTCAAACAAATATTCTTAAAACCTAATATAAAATTTCAAATTGTACCTTAGATTTGTTTTCTGCAACCAATTGCATGTTGGAATTTTCCATTTGCATAAGAAAACTCAAATTCAAACTCCAAACTCAAATTTCACTTGTCACAGTGAAATCGAAGGATTTAAAATTCTTCTAATTTTTTCATTAACGTTAATGTAAAAATTTTTAAGGGATTAAGAAATCAAATCGATGATTTTGTAGGAGATGTGTTTTTATTAAATGTCAAAAAAAATTATTTAGGGTTTTAGAGAGAAAATAGAGGAAGAAGACAATGAGTCGTAGTTTTAAATTTTAAGAAGTTTTAATTTGGGATTTATAAGAGTAACTTAGTCTAAAAAAATAATGACAGACTTGTAATTTTTTTTAAGTTTCAAAACTGTGTATCAAGAGTAAAATGACGTGTGCAAATAGAATTTCCCCAAAATTCAATAAATTCAGTGAAGTACTGCAACCTGGACAATACGAACCCACCTACCTAATCCACACAGATCTAAAAGTGAATATTTTATTTTTAATTGTAGATATAATACTTTAAAGATATATTCTAGTTTAGTTTTGATATGTATGAATTAAACTCGTAAATAAAATAAAATAGGTCCGATGTTGTACAAGGGCTGGTACCATCTCTTCTACCAAAACAATCCGACCGAACCATTCTGGGGTCACATAGCCTGGGGCCATGCAGTGTCACGCGACCTCCTCAATTGGTACCACCTCCCCGTGGCCGTGTGGCCGGACCGCTGGTACGACACCTTCGGCGTCTGGACGGGCTCCATCTTCTCACTGTCCGACGGGCGGATGATCATGCTGTACACAGGCGGCACGGCCGAGAAGTGGCAGAACATCAACCTTGCGAGGGCTGCCGACCCCTCCGACCCTCTCTTGGTCGACTGGATCAAGTACGACGATGTCAACCCCGTCCTCCAACCTCCACCGGGGATCGGCCTCACCGACTTCCGAGATCCCAATCCCATTTGGTAACTAAATCTTCAATGTCTATTTAATTAATTAGGATTAGTTACAGTCAAGACCTCTCGTAGTAGTATTGGAATTGGAATGTGTAACTTAATATCTCTGAAATTTAAAACTCTAAAAAAACTCCAAAATACTCCCTGGACTGTTAACACTACTAGTGAGAATTAGTTATTTTTACTTTTTTTTTTTTTTTTAACTAAAGTGTACTATTGTCCTCAAATTCCTATTCTATTCTCATCCCTCTATTTAACGAGTACACTTCCTCTCTCTCTTCTCTCCCTCCCTCTCTATCCCTCCCTCTCAGTCACTCATGCTCCCTTTCTGATTTCTGACTGGGAGAGAGGGATAGAGAAAAAGTGGGAGAGAGGGATAGAGAAAAAGTGACTGAGAGAGAGGGAGAGAGAGAGAGGAGAGAAAGGGAGAGGGAGTGTCCTGGTTAAAGGAAGAGATAAAAGTAAAATAAAAATTTAAATTTGAGTGATAGGAGTACACTTTAGTAAAAAAAGTGAGTAAAAATAACTAATTCTCAGTGTTAACAGTCCAGAGAGTTTTTTTAGAGTTTCAAATTTAAGGAGTGTTAAATTACACGTTCCATTAATAATATTAATGGTTGTCTGCCTGTTATTAACTCAATTAATTATTTGCATATGTCACGGAGGTTTGAAATAATAAAATAATATTGTATCAGGTACAACGCGACGGAGTCGACGTGGTACATAGTGATCGGGTCCAAGAACGATTCTCTGCAGCACACGGGCATCGCCATGATCTACACCACCAAGGACTTTTTCAACTACACCCTCCTCCCCCACGTCCTCCACTCCGTCGACAGGGTCGGCATGTGGGAGTGCGTCGAGCTCTATCCCGTTGCGACTTCGGGCCCCCGCGCTTCCCGAGCCCTCGAAAACTTTGTGATGCCCGGGGAGAACGTGAAGCATGTGTTGAAAGGGAGCATGAACGACGAATGGCACGATTACTATGCCATCGGGACGTTCGACCCTAGCACGATGACCTGGACCCCGGACGACGAGACGGCCGACCTTGGGATCGGGCAGAGGTTCGACTGGGGCAAGTTTTACGCGTCGAGGACGTTTTACGATCCGGTGAAGCAGAGGAGGATACAGTGGGGATACGTCGGAGAGACCGATAGTCAGAGTGCTGATGTTCTCAAGGGCTGGGCCTCGTTCCAGGTAATTAAAAAGGCACGGAACATAGCCAGCCAGCCATCGGCATATTCGATCTCTCGTGCTAATTCTATATGTGGCGCAGGGCATTCCACGGACGGTGCTGTTCGACGTAAAAACCGGCCGCAACCTTCTCACTTGGCCGGTCGAGGAGGTGGAGAGCCTTAGGACGAAAATGCAAGAGTTTAGCGACATCATCGTCGACAAGGGATCTACAGTCGAGCTCGACATCCTAGACGCCAATCAGGTTAACTATTCATCATCGATCTCATCGTATAACTAGATCAAATCAAACTCTGAGCTTGCTGCTGTAACTCATGTTTCGTCAGATTGACATCGAGGCCGAGTTTGAGATCGACAAACATGAACTTGAGGCTGCATTCGAGGCTGACATCGGCTACAATTGCAGCACCAGCGGCGGTGCAGCTGCACGAGGCCTGCTGGGACCGTTCGGACTGCTCGTTCTGGCGAGCAAAGATCTGTCCGAGCAGACTGCAACCTACTTTTATGTGAGTAGGGGGACTGATGGCAGTTTGAATACTCACCTGTGCCAGGATGAGTTGAGGCAAGTTAGGCTTCATATGTTGCAAATAAATGTTTTGTTCTGTTATTGTTGTGAGACTGATCATGAATTGTGTGAAATTTGATTTTTGATGATGTGCAGGTCATCCATGGCTAATGACATTGTTAAAAGAGTGGTGGGGGGTACATTTATAGTGCTTGACGGTGAATTGTTGTCGTTGAGAATATTGGTGAGTTTATATCTTCTCATAGTTAGATTCATATTTACTTACGGGGCGGCTGATTGGTTCATGAAAAGTGAAAAAAATTAGAAAGTGGACTGGTATAGGAGCTCTGCCACTTAGATTATTATAAACCAGTAGTCCAATCTCTCACACAAAAGTAACAATCTCTTTTTACTTTCAATTGGATTCAGCATTAAAAAAAAAAAAAAACGTTGAATCTCATCCCCTCAACTTTCCATGCCCCGTAGTAAAAAGAGTAACTTTCCACAATTGGCACTTTCCATGAACCAAACCATGTAAAAGTAGATAAAGAGTAAACCGTACTCACTTTACTTTCCAAACCACGTGACACTTTTCATGAACTAATCAGTCCTTTTGTTTTTGTTTTTGCATGTGCAGACATCTTGCATATTTTGTCTTTAATCACATGATCATTTACGACTTTTTTTTTTTTTTTTTGGTTATCATAGACAGTATATAATTCCTCCGCATTCCATTAATCAGGCATTAACAAGTTGACGCTTAATTTGTAAATTTAGGTGGATCACTCCGTCGTCGAAAGCTTTGCTCAAGGAGGGAGGACATCCACCACGTCTCGGGCGTATCCGACGAAGGCGATCAACAAGGACGCGCGAGTCTTTCTCTTCAACAATGCGACCGGAGCCAGTGTCATCACCAAAAATGTGAAGATATGGCAGATGAACTCCACAATCAATGAGTGCTATCACTTGCCAAGCTCGCAGGCTCCATGAGGAGGTGCACGCACTCTATTTCATCCTTAGTTTTGCTACTGAATGGTGTATTTTGGTTTACCAAACTATTTATTGTATTGGGCATATTTCTTCATGTTGCCACTTATTTTTTTGGGAGTGCATTGAATTGATATTGTTATTCGTGATTCAATATATAATAGATTTATGCAAAATTACTTGATGGTTGTTGAGAATATCACATATCTGAATGGTAATCTTATCACACTGACACAGAACTTTGCATAATTTGTCACAGATTGGACCATGCCGTACCATTTGCTCAATGAGCACCACATCTCTTTTAAAAAGAAAGAGTTTTTCTCATAATTTCACGTCGCTCGCAGCCTTTCAAATCCATCGCTCTCCCTCGCTTGCTCTTTGCTCGCTCTCCCTCGCTCGGTCTCGCAGTCGACCCCTCTCCCGGCTCGTCCACTTTATAGGTAAGTTAGTTCCCTTACAGGTTAGCCCCTCACTTAAATCGACTGTCCACACATTGATACACTCCGACAACTCTATGTCTCTATCACCAAGCATAATCTCCACTCATCCTCTATCACCTTTCCTAACATCCTCATCACAAATGTATGCCAACTACAGGAATCTTACCACTGCCTCTATTTTTGGTGTCCCCAAACACAGAAATAGCGACACTGGCTGCCAAATAAAAGTAATGGCAAATAATCAAGCAGCCTATTGCTAGCTCGCTTTCGCTGTCTAGTTCTGGCTCAACTTGAACAAAAATCTCTCCACACTTCCACTAACTTACAATTTTATGTTTCCCTATTTTGATGTTGATCCTCTTGTATCGTTTGCCGAGGTGTAAAAAGGCATCTTGCTTCGTTTAAATTGTATTTTTCCATCTCCTTTGGTTTAGAGGCTTTTTTTTTTTTTTATAAAAAAACCTAAGATATAATCTCCAAGTACTACAGTATCTTATAATGAATTCTAGAAATATTTTTTATCACGATATTCACAAACTGCTGAAGAAAATTCTCCTCTCAAACAATCTTTGTGATCATATAGTGGTTCCTTCGCTTACTGTTTAATCTGCACATATACTGTCTATGGTCTCTACTCAAGATAGCGATGCTACAGTAACGGTGTGTTGGTTTGCATGGAAATAAAATGGAAATAGTGGAAGTATAGTCACTTCTACTATTTCATATGTTTATTTAGTGAAGAAGATAATTAGAAATTACCCTCACTAAGACTCTGTTTGTTTACACTGAAGTGATATAAGAAGTATGGGAAGTAGCTTACTTCCACTACTTCTACTGTTTGTTTTGTTCAAAACTAATTCTAAAATTACTTCCTGCTTGCTCAGTTGGATTCTACGTGGCAATATAATTCCTCAAATTTTTTCCATTCCAAAACTATTGGAAGGATCTCACATATCGAGAAAAAAATTAATTAAAAAAATCAAAAGATTCTTTTTTTTATTTCCTTCCCTCTTTCAACCGAACTTGTAGAAGTAAAAAAAGTATACACTTTTCAATTACAATATAGACCAAACAAGCAAAAGAAGAGCAAGAAGTAGCCTCTTCTACCACTTTATTTTTAGGAAGTTACTTCTAAATCTCTTCTCTACTTTCTACACTTCCAAGTAAACAAACACGACCTTAAGATGATGTGAATTTTACGTGGCAGCTCTACTCACTTTTCTGTTCCGCTCATTTTTTTTCTTGGAAGTGCTCTTGAAGTTCAAGAAATAAGGTAAGATATGTTTTTTTTATTAGTTTCCATCATTACTTTCCAATTCTACTCAGGTAACAAAATAGATTAATATTATTATTTATTTTATTTGATAATAAAATAATATTTTTCCTATTACACTTCTTACTTCAAAGAGTGAGCACACAAACACTTGAAATCTATTGAATAACTCTCTCCCTAAACTTTCATTTTAGAATCTACTTTTTTTTTTTTTTTTTTTCTTTCTTACTTCACCCACTTATAAGAACCAAGCACGCCCTAAATATCCAAAAAGTATCCAGAAAGCAATATAGAATCCTAATAAATTTTCCAATTATTAAGTGTGTGATTGATGACCATTCGACAATGCAACCAAATATAAGGTGGCGGTAGGAACACTCAAGAGGTGGCAAATAGGAACACTCAAGAGGAAGAGGTGGCAAATTAAGCCTACCTGTGACAAAATAGACAATAATTTCCTTAGTTGCGAACCATTATAACCCAATTTATATAATTAAAAGAAAAAAAAAATGAAGTTTTCACCAACTGGTAGAGTAAAACAAAGATCTGATCAGCGATTAAGTAATTTAATTTAAAGTTTGGTGTGTAGTAAGTAATCGAGTTGTTCGATTGGCATGTTTCGACTTCAAACAAGGGGAGTTTCCATAGGAGCAAACCACTTTTCCCAGTGAGCCCATTTTACAGTTTAGGCTTTCAGCCAGAACAATTTATTAGGTGGATTCACTAGTAAAAAATATGTGCTCATTTAGAAACTCCCCAAACAAGTAGTAAAATTAGATTTCGCTGCGTGGAGAATCTGGACATGTTCGTTAGTAACAAGTATTTTGTAATATTTTTATGGAAGCTGCGAGCCAAAATTATAAAAGTTAATTTTTTTTATTTTATAAAATAAAATACAAGCGCATTAAATTAGCTAAATAATCATGAACTGCGAGCACAAAAAACTAATACAGCACTCCAAATCCTTTTTTTTTTTTTTTTTTTTTTTTTTTTTTTTTTTTTTTTTAAGAACTGGATTGTGACAGGAACGGACCTAGGCATTCGAACTTGGAGGGGGGCAATTATTGGGGATGCTGGGGCGACAAGTTGGCGTGAGTGGAGCCCTCGACTTTGAAAATTATCATATTTCTGTTGTATGTATGACTCAAATATAGATTTATGATATTACACTAATAATAGAATTTGTTTATATTTTACAATTGTATGTAAAGTTTTATACATTACAATGCAAATATTAGCAGTTTCAGATATTTTTATAATTGATTTTTGGAGTTTCAAATAAAAATAAATATTTTATCAGTCCCCAAAAAAAAAAATGAAGTGCAATTTTCACTCAATCATTAAACCATTCATCTCTCATAATTACGATCTTCATAATTAAAATGAAAACTAAAACTAAAAAGAAGGTGAAGTTAGAAAAGTGAGGACCTGTGAACTAATTAAAATTTAATTCTGATTTCTCGTGAATTTTTTTTTGCATTTTTTTTTTCTCTTACTGGAATTTTTGAGTCTTTCTAAAAAATAAGAGGTAATATTTCAAATAAGAGGTAATACTTTGAATTTTAGCCAAAATAATAAATTTATTTAGCTTTTTTTTTTTTTTTTAAGACAAAGGTTGCAGCCCATTCTCTATCGTCTATAGAATGCACCAGCTGTGGCCCATTTAGGTGTTATATCAAGGCTCAAATTCTTATTGGGCTCTTAATAGTGGAGTGTTCATATTTATTGCAGAATTTAACGAGCATTGGGCTGGGCTTACTACTTGAACGACAGCGTTTATGACCTAAATTCGTCTAAATATTTGTGAACTGAGCCCGGGTCTGCGTTAAAGCCCAATGCTCTAAAACAAAAATGCCTAAAGAACAATATACTTTTTCTTAGAAATCCCCACAATTTTTTTATATTATACAAACAATAATAGAGTTTCAAATTTTCTGAAAAAAATTATTAAATCAATTTTAAAAACAACAAATACTCATTAATCAACTTTAACAAACAACAAATACTCATGCTATGATATTTTCATAGATAAATTTTTTTTAGCAAAATACACTAAATAAAAGTTAGTGAATATTTAAAAAGTTCAGGAGTGGGTTTTATTGCATTTTAAAATTGATCGTTTCTTATATTTAACCAAGAAAGAAGAGATTAGACCTTATTATATGGAGTATTAAAAAAAGGATTTATTTTTTTAAATAAATGGGCTCTGTTACCAGCACATAAAACACCCAACTGTCTCTCATCCAATTCTTTTAATACTTGTGGCAAACAAAAAAATAAAATTAATAAATAAATCCTTCAGTTAAAAAAAACTAGCAAAAGGCAGTGGGCCAATGGCCCACCTCATACTCTTGGGACCAATCAACCTTGTCCAAATGGGCAGTCAAGTGAATCCAGCAGACATGGATCCAATTAAAAAACTAACCGAGCCGGGCCTGTCAGAAGAGGAGGCGGAGCAATCAGCCAACGATTTTTATTCTCCCAAGCCTGTCACCTTGACTCGATCCCTTCTGTGGGTGGGTACGGATCGGATCTCGAGCGGATCTCCAGCTGTATTTAGTATTGGGTCGGGTCGGATGGGAACACGTAAGATGGGACCGGATCAATGGGGGAGTTTCTAAACGGGCACACCATTTTTCCTAGTGAGCCCACTTTAAAAGTTTGTCAATATAACAAAATTGCCCTCTCTTTCAACCTCATACTCCCCCTCCCTCCCGCGCGAACAGTTGCATAAAAAAAAAAAAAAAAAATTAAAGGTTCAAATCCAATCCATTTGACTTTAGAGGAGCAGATGAAGTAGATCTGCAGTGGGTTGGGAGCAGTTGGTCGGTCCTAGAGAGGAAGAGATGAATTTCTAGAATTGTAAGAGAGTTTGGTTTAGGGGAAGTGGGTAAGAGAATGTAGGGAGAATACTTTTAAACATTTTCGGTGTGCTCACTAGGAAAAACTTTATCTTTTCAAAAGAGATGGTGGGTTCACTACGAAAAATGGTGTGCCCCTTTAGAAACTACCATTAATTGTGATCCCTTAGTAATTACACACATAAAAAAAAATTAATTAAGTAATTGTAAAAGTTTCATGGAGTATTTTCTTAACTACCTTATGCTCTCCTTGATTTACTCTTATGCTAAGCCTAACAAGAAGCAAAATAGTTTATAATTAACTATACATTACTCCATGCAATTACTTCATGAATTCATTAGAATCATTATAAAATACACTAACTCTTATTCCATATCCAACGTAGGAGAATTAAAACTAGGAGGTATTGCACATAATGACATATAAAACATAGTTTACTGTATATTTTGCATATATTATCGATTAATCCCTTCCTTAATTATTATTCTTTCTCGGAAAAAAAATTGGATGGAAGTTTGCCCTTTTAGTGTTATCATTTTTTTTAAAAGGCAGAAATATCTGTTATCTTTATATTTAATTTTCTTATTTTATTAATCGATGTTAAAGAGAAACAAAATCTATAATCTTTCTTATGTGGAAAGGTACATCCAGCCGATTAAGTTAAGTTAGTCTTTTATTAATCCTAACAACTTATAGCATCTCAATAAGAGATAATCTCTGATTTGTTAAGTTTTATTTTTTTTCATTATATAATATTTCTTCCTTTTTCTTTCAGTATATCGTCTATCTAATTTCTTAGGCAGATTGATCAATCATTAAGAAAATTTTAATTGAAAGTACTTTGGTAACTATAGTAACCATGCATAGATAATTTCAAACATGAGAAGGGGTAACTTTTATCCTTAGAACATCACCTCAACATAAGGGGGAAATTCTAAATGCACATCACACTTGACTTAGTGAGCACCATTTCCCCCGAGGGTGCTAATCACTTTATTTTCGTAGGGTGCGGTGCTCACTAAGTAAAATGTGGTGCGCATTTAGAAGTTCCCCAACGTAGGCATAAAAAAGCATGCAAATTAATGTAGACACAGTGCAATAATTTGAATTGCATGGACTCTCTCTCTCTCAATAATTTGAATTGCATGGACTCTCTCTCTCTCTCTCTATAATTTGAATTGCATGGACTCTCTCTCTCTCTCTCTCTCTCTCTCTCACTCTCTCTCTCACACACACACACACACTGGAAAGCATAAGAGTCCCATGTGATTGATGTGATACTAGCCCATCACCTTGAAATGGGGCCATACAGGCTTTTACTATTGCCAACAAACAACACTTGGGTCACCCATATTTCTAATTGAACCTGAGATCCCATGCAAGGATTATTATTATTATTATTTGTCATTTCTCTTGTTTTTAGTTTTTTTTTCCAAGTAATACAATAGGGAATATTAGAAAAAGAGAAAAGGAGATTATTTTCGGAATATTTAAATTCGCTTTGTATTTCACCCATACTCACTGTCCTCGCCGCTGCCGCTGTTGCTGGTGCTGTTGAGGGAGGAGAGAAGCGAGAGAGTAATTTTAGAAGGAAGAGAAGGAAAAAATGAGACTCGCTAAGAAAAAATATTCATATTTTAAATTCTCATGAGACTCACTAAGAAATTGGGACTCGATAAGAAAAAACTGGAGCGCGTCTAGAAATTGCCTACATTAATATAGGTATATATTGAACTTAAATATTACATCTTGAAGAAAAGATACACAATCAAAGTCACCGTTAATGGTTGTCACTTGATTGTAATGAGCATAACAATGCAATGTGCTAGTTTGTTTCGGGAGCCTTCATAATACACCATACTAATTTGTTTTGCAAGCCTTCATATTTTATATATTCAAATTAGCTGAAGAAAATAGAAAAAAAAAAAGAAGGAAGAAAATAGAAATCAAATAATAGAATAGGGAAAAGGGAGAGGAGAGAAAAGGGTGGTGGAGGAGAGATGGGCGCACACAGCAAGCGATCGGTGATGAGCATGAGCTGTGGTTGAGTGTCGGGCCGAGAAATTCTATCTGAGCACACCACTTGGCTTAGTGAGCCCACCTCTCAAAGTTGTAAAATAAAAAAAAAAAAAATATAAGTTTGCAATTTCTTTTTGTAAGCATGCCATTTGCGCTGGTCTGAAATTAATTCCCAAAAGATTTAAACCTGTCTAGAGACTGATCCTAGAACGGTGTGAAAACTGTCTAGGGACTAATCCGCTAATGAGAAAAGTGGATTCATTGAGCAAAGTGGTGTGCTCAAATAGAATTTCCCTGTCGGCTCATCTCCGATCAACTGCTGAAGTGTGTCTGATCTGCTCTCCGCACCCAACCACAACCCCACATACCAATTTTGGGTTGGTTTGGGATTCATTGTTGGCCCGTTGTAGTAGGGCCTTCACCAATCCCAGCCTCAAACCCATTCCAGTCTTGGGTTGGGATTGGGTCCATGGGGTCCCCAATTTCTTATTTCTTTTCTATTTAAGCATGCCACTTTGCTTTTCTAGCCCACTCCTTGAGCTTCAAAAATTTATAAGTTTGTCATCGAATTATTTGGATTAAGCTATTCTTTTTTCTTCCCCATTCAACACAATTTCAAATAGGGAGCAACAATAAGAAGGAAAAAAGGAGGAGGGGAGGAGGAGGAAGGGGAGGGGAGAAGGGAGGCGGATGAGAAGGGAGAGGGGAGGAGGAGGAGGAGGGTGGTGAAGGATCCGCCACATCAAGTCAGAATTTTTAGAAAATATGTAAAAGAATTTTTTTTTTGACAAATCAAGTTGTTAGAGCCATATCAAGTCAATGATTGTATCAAATCAAAAAATCTTGACAAATCAAATTGTTGTAGAAAATCACGTAAAAACTTTATTTTGATTATTAATAATTATTTTGTAACAAATATAATATCTCTCACCTATAAATAGAGGAGGAGTTCTCTCTTAGATGAAATACTAAGTTATCTATCTTGGTTTTCTTTGTATGTTAAAATTCTTCAAATTATAGTCAGATATAACGATCAATTTATCATCTTTGTAAGATATACTTTTATTTTAATATAAATTTGTTTCTTTTATTATTTATGATAATATTTCAATATTTGTATTCATCTTGTTATTCTTCTTTATTGTTAATGGATAAATAAATTTTGTAGATACTTAAAATAATTAAATTAAACTAGTTTATAATTTGATCAACTATTTCCTCTTTTATATTTAATATTGGAATTAAATTATCTAAATCTCATGATATTAATTTATAAGCTAGTATATTTTTGACAGGTTATATAATTACTTAAATAATATTTGTTACTTAATTGGAAATTATATACGAATGTTGTCTAATTAGATCTGGAAGATTTTAATATATGTAATCAATTCTATTAATTCATTTATACAATTTAATAGTTTAAAAAAAACTATCAAATCAACTTTCTTTCTCTTATTAATTTATTTATATAGGATTAAAACTAGTTATAATCATATTCACTATGGATCAACATGCATGATATTACAATTAAAAAAAACTATATGTTATATATATATATATATATATATATATATATATATATATATAAAAGAGAAAAATGAACATGAGCTGATAGTTCAAGCAAATTATCTGAGCTGCAGTTTATTTTTACTATCTCCAATAATTTCTTTAAAAAAAATTATTTTGGATTATGATCTTGACTCTCTAGGGTTCATTCATGCTCAATTTCTCGGGTTTTAGTTTTAATTTGGTCATCCATCAAACTAAAACAAAATTAATGGTTTTCAATAAGTAAAACATCTTGTATGCACTTGATGAAAAGGAAAATCGACTCCAAAATTTATGAAATTTAATCTGAAATAAGTTAAGGATGTAAAAATAGTAATTGTAAAAAAAAAATAGATGAAAAATCATTGGATCCTTATAGTTTTGCTGCTAGATCATGCAACTTTTCCTGAGCTGGTGGCTCACCTACATTAATCCTTATATATGTGTGTGTGTGTATGTGTGTGTGTGTGTGTGTATAACGGGAAATTCACCGACGGTGAAGGGAGTTCCTTCACTGTCGATGCGGCCCAATATAATTATTACACATGGCGCCACCTAAGATAACAACTAAAAGAACTCTCTTAACCACCCTTTAAGTGGCGCCACGTGTAATAATTATATTGGGCCATCTAAGCAGCCCGGTGAATTTTTTGTTTTCTCATATATATATATATATATATATATATATATATATATATATATATATATATATATATATATATATATATATATATATATATATATATATATATATATATATATATATATATATATATATATGAGAAAAATGAAAATGAGCTGACAGCTCACGCAAGTTACCTGAGCTACAGTTCATTTTCATTATCTCCAATAATTTTTTTTAAAAAATTTCTTTTGGATTATGATCTAAACCCCTAGGGTTCATCATACCCAATTTCTTGGGTTTTAATTTTGATTTGGTCCTCCATCAAGTTAATACAAAATTAACGGTTTTCAATGAATAGAACATTTTGTATGCACTTGATGAAAATATTAAATGAACTTAATCCGAAAGAAGTTAAGGAGAGAGAGATATTAATTGTAAAAAAAATGAAGAAAAATTATTGAGTCATTATAGTTTTGCCGCTAGCTCACGTAATTTTCCTAAGCTAGCGGCTCACCTACAGTAATCCATATATATATATATATATATATATATACACACCCCCGTAACGAGGGTCTCTCAGTAAGATATTATTTATACCTCGGGGTATTTATTATAGTTAACCCAAATATTTATAAGAAAACAAACTTATTCTTACAAACGATGGACTTATCAATTCAAGTGCAAGGGAACAATGCATATTTTAGGTTTGTTTTTAAAGAAAATATCAAGGAACTTTAGCTAATATATATTTCTTTACATTAAATATATATATATATATATATATATATATATATATATATATATATATATATATATATATATATATATATATATATATATATATATATATATATATATTTTAAAATAATTATCGTATGAAATACAATGCTTATGGGGAAAATGAAAAAAAAATGCAAAAAAAAAAAAGAAAATTTGAAAAATGAAATTGATCTTACTCCTAGTATAGACGCTCGAGCGGATAAACAACAAAATATTAGGGATGTGATTGCTATTTTTTTTTATGGGAAATTCTATTTATGCACCACAAATTTCTTTTGACACCTAGTTTAATCTTTATACCAACCTTCCATTTTGAATTATCACCAATTTACTCTCTATGTTCAATTTTTTTCCAAATTTAACCCTCTCTTCCTCTCTATTCTATTTTCGTTTATTGCGACTGAGCCTTAAAAATTTTCAAGCTTTCCTCTGAGCCCAGAAAGTAACAAATAATTGCAAATAAAAATGCATCAAAAACTAAGAATAATTTTAATCCGTATCTGAGATTTATCCTTCAACATCAATTACACGTTAGATTTTTCTATTTGTTTAGAAAAACTCAAACTCTGAATCCTAATTTCGCTTGTCACAGTAAATTCGAAGAATTTAAAATTCTTCATAATTTTTTGAAAAACACGAATGTAAAAATTTTAGATAGTAAGGAAATCGTTGAGTTTGTACGAGATGTTTTTTTTATAAGATTTAAATAGCAAAAAAATATTTTTTTCTAGATTTTAGAGAGAGAATAGAAGATGAAGACGATGGCAACATTTTAAATTTTTAAGTTGTTTTAGAGATTTTTGGGATTTAAAAGAGTAATTTAGTTAAGAAAAAAAAGTAACAAACTTGTAATTATTTGCAAGTTTCAAATTTGTACATCAAGAGTAAATTGTGGCGCTTAAATAGAATTTCCTATTTTTTATAAACAAAAAAGATTATTGGGCTTCTTAAGAAATTACATTGAAAAGCAAAGCTAAGAAATAAAATAAAATAAAAATAAAAGAAAAATGGTCAAACAGTTTTGTGCACTCGCATAGAGAACGCCGCTAGTCCGTTGCGAAATTTCGGGAGTTTCTAAAGAGGCACACCATTTTTCAGCCAACTAAATAACTGTATGGCGACACAAAAATACCCTACAAAGTGGGCTCACCAGGAAAAATTGTGTGCCCCCTTAGAAACTCCCGAAATTTCTAGCCCTGCCAACGGTAAGGCTCTTTGGAGGGAACTTCTAAAGGGGCACAAGATTTTTCCTAGTGAGCCCAGTATAAATATCAATTTTGCCATCAATTTTTTTTTTGCATCTTGCCCTTCTTTCCACTCCCGCTCCCTCCAGCCCTCTCGCGCGTTTTCTTTTTCTTTCTTTTTTTAGCCCGTTCGGACTTAAAGTCCGAACAGATCTGGTCTGTTCGGACTGTAAGTCCGAACAAATCTGATCCGTTCGGATTGACAGTCCGGACAGGGGCTTGACCTGATCTGATATCTCCACCACTGTCTCACTCACTCTATTAATGTAATAAATGATATATCATTAGTTTACCCAATTTAACGTGACTTTTAGGACTTATATTAATAACTAATTATACATTATTATCGAAATATAGGGAAGGAAGCAAAAAAATATAATGATACACCGACACCTTGATATACCGATACAATGATACATTGATACAATAATTCACCGATACAATGATACACTGATGCACAATGATACACCGATACAATGATACTCCAGATACACAAATACAATGATACTCATAATACACCGATATAATGATACAATGATATATTGATACACCTATACAATGAAACAACGATACAATAACTGATACAATGAAATAGTGAAGATTATAAACAAGGTCCCCAACGTATAAAACAAACAAGATCTTATACAAATTAAAGAAATAAGATCAAATACAAACGTAGTGTATATATTAATCGAACAAAAAGCGACCAGTAGGGTTCATTACAAACAAAAACCATATATTCTACAAATTCTTTAAAATATTTGCAAAAAATAATTACACCAGCCACTTGAAGTTCCTAACATCATCCATATCAATACACAACTAATATAATCTAATCACTGTCTTCTTGTTTTTCTCGGGGGTTGACGTCTGTTTCTGGTTCGAGACATAATTGCCGTATTGGATGCATTAGGAGTGGATTGATCTTGTCTTTGTTCCTCTCCTTGCTCTTTTGGTGGTTCTTCTGATTGAGTGCAACCAGTTAGCTACAAATATCATTTTTTTGTCTAATTTTTTTCCCTGCAAGATAGTATAATATTAAATTTTAAAAACACTAAAACCATATTTTGCAACTTAATCAACTATTATGACAATACCATCAAACTTCATAATTAACTAATAAATTTTAATACTAACAATCATGATTATAAAAAATAACTAAATTTTGCATATTTTAAAATTGGAATTACAATATTAAATTTTCTTAATAATTACAATCTAAATATTAATAATTAAAATTAACAAAAAAATGCTACAACTAAACTTGCTATCTCATCCCTTTTTCCTCCTCCCAAACCCAACAAAATTACCAAACCCTAATATTTAAGAGTTGTTTAATCCAAAAATAATAAAAACTAAATTTTACAATAAATATTACTAAATTAGGAAAACTCACCTAGTAATGGCGGGAAGGCAGCGGCGGGAGAACAACGGCGGCGACCTGCGGCGGCGGCGGCGGCCTTCGGTGGCGGCGGGAGGGAGGTCTACGAATGGGAGAGAGAGAGAGAGATTTCGAAGGAGAAATGAGGAGAAAAAGTATGGAGAAGATGAGTGGAAGTGGGAGAGGAAGAGTGAGTTTGGGTTAGGTTTGGAGGAGAAATGAGGAGAGAAGAGGAAGAGGAGAGGAGATATAGAGGGAAGGGTATTTTGGGAATATCATATGTGCTCACTAAGAAATCTCCCTTCTTATGAAAAACTTACTGGGCTCACCAGGAAAAAACTTGTGCCGCTTTAGAAGTTCCCTCTTTGGACGGACTTCTTGCTCCTCTTCCGTCTCTATGCGGACTGTCGCATGCCATTTGTTATGAGGCTTTCATATTCATTTTTGATAAAAATTAACATTTGAGAAATTAGTTCATGGATAGGGCCATAAAGATTTGGAAATTATCATGGTCATCATCCTTGCTGTCGGAGCTCCAAGAAGACCGCATGATGTCCTGTAGAGATTAATGGAAGAGGGAGAAGAAATCTGCATGAATTTTGCAGAACAAGAACCAAAGACGCGAAGAAGAAGAAGAAGAAGAAGAAGAAGAAGAAGAAGAAGAAGCTGATAAAGAAGGAGAACAGAATTTTGAGAGGAATGCATTAAGTCGAACACCATCTACATTTTTATCAGCATCTCCTTCTTCTTATGATAGAAATTAGAGACAATAGACTCTTTACTTTCTTTACTTTTCATGGACCGGTCCATAAAAAAGTATCAATCGTATAAAGTTACCTTTTTTTTCCTACCTGACATGAAAAGTTTGGGGTACGAAATCATCGTTTTTATTACTGAATCCGATTCAAACTAGAAAGAGTGTTATTTTGGAAGGAAGAGAGATTGGCTGACTCATGGTAATCTTTCATTTTCAATGGATAGATTTACATGAAATAACTAATGGAAAGTGAAAGACAACTTTCCATAATAATTTTTCATAGAACATTCAAGAAAATTATAAAAAAAAAAATCTGAAAGTTGTTGATCTCATCAGTCTATTTTCTAATTTTCACTTTCCACCAACAAAAATGATAATTATTTTTTTCATTACATGTAAGTGGAAAGAATATAATAAATAATAGTATATTGTATCATGATCGCATTTAAGAAAGGGAAGTGGAAACGATAAATGATATATATGTTTTCTTTTAATAGCCAAACTCACGCACATATATTTAATGCAATATTATCAAAATTGAATTTTTATCGAAAGTTGATTTAGAATCTCTCACAAATTGGAGAGTGGTGATACTATTTGAGCCAAATCCTCGTTAGCCCTTAACTGTTGAATTATTGTTAGAGTTAATTACACTCAAATTCCATATAGTATAGGGTTATTATAATTTATAACCCTTCAAATTTGAAACTCTCACTTAGTCTTCTGGACCGTTAGTGGAGTTAATCAACCGTTTAGGAGAATGACTCATATGTGGTTAAAAGACAAATTTGCCTTTAACAGGTTAAAAGACTCCCTCCAAACCTCTCGCTTGCCACCACCAAGCCCCGACTCTCCTCTGCCACTACAATGCACCCCCACCCCGCTCCTGTGCAGCAGTTGCTATGCATAATTGCACAACAGCTGCAGCTGGTGCTATTGCGAGTGAGAGAGAGAGAGAGAGAGAGAGGAGATACTGAGCAGAGTTATAGGGAGGTTGATAGATTGGCTTGTCTTATGTGGAATTCTTAAAGATGAATAAAATGGCAAAATTGAAATTAAAAAAAATAAGTACATATTTGTTTAAAAGAGAGTGAAAATATCTCACTGCTGACTAACTTCACTAACGGTCCAGGATGCTAAGTGACAATTTTAAATTTCAAGAATAATAAGTTCTAGTACCCAAATAGTACATGAGGTTTGAGTGCAATTAACTCTTATTGTTATTATTAGACATTTCATCTCTTCGTGCATTTGATTTTCCAATGAAATCATTTAAGGATGCCAAAATAAAAACATGCCATAATTTGGCCCCTTTTTTGGTGCTGTCCTTGTGAGAACAAAATCATGTCAATTTAATTATGACGAGGTACCATTGAGACTCGAATTGTATTTGTATTGGACTCAATAGTATGTGTACGTAGAAATGGGCTCGGTCGATGTACGTACATTAAACTGGGTATAATGATACGGATAAAAATACTACTTTTATTTCCTTTTTTTTTTTTTTTTAAATTAAAAAAAGGCTACCTCCTTCTTACATTGTGTCTTATTATTGTCTCTTTAAAAAATAGTTAAAATAGAAAGAAAAAAAAACTCATGAAGTATTATGTTTTTTTTTTTTTCAAGAAATCATCAAATTTTTTTTAATGTTATATATATCATTGCAAGATTTTAAATTTATAGAAATTCCTAATGGATCAATTTAAATGCATTAAATATCTACTTCTCGTCTTTTCTAAATATTAAAATTGGGAAATAAATATTTACTCTATTTTTAAGTTGGTTTAATAATCTTTTAGTTAATGTTCGTTTGGAGATTTTCAGAAAATTTGATATTCTGTAAGGATTTACATAATATAAAAAAAAAAATTATAAAATTTATAAGAAACACGTGATATTTGATGGGGTTTTTTCTTCTTTAGCCCTTAAAAAATCGAAGCATATTTTCTCCCTCATTTAGTTGGGTGCGGTTTGGAGACATATAACGGGTGTGAAACAAACGCAGACCCGATACGCTTATTGGATCTGGGATAAAACGGATATATATCCCGCACTGAACTCCTCATGCGGGCGATCGCGTAGACTGTATGTGCGGGCGCACGCACTTCAAAGCGTAAGCAGCGTAATTTTGGGTTTCAAAGAGCAGATGGTTGGGACAGCCAGGGCCGTGCGGGCCCCACTCCACTGCTTTGCCCGTATGTAATGTGCGCATCGGTGAACCCGACTTGCTGCCCCAAATACCAAACGGTCACCTCCCAACGAAGACACCAAACACCAAATTAACCGATATTCACATGCCACGTGTCGATCTACTGTAATTAGTACAGTACCTGGCTTGGTTCTAATGGACGGTTATAATGCAAGAAGGAAAGAATCAACGCAGCGGATCACGCCATGGACGGGCAAGTTGCTATTCTCACCCCCAGCCTCTCATGTCCTCGCTGTCCCCATCCAACGGCTAAAATCACAGAAATTTAAAAAAAAATATGAAATAAAAAAAAACGCCAATTTTAATAATTACTGGATTTTTCACTTTAGAGCAGCAGTTGTCTCTCTCTCTCCCTCTCTCTCTAACTCTTGTCTTAAAAACTCAAACATTTCTCCTCTCCTCAACTCGATCATGTAAGAGAAATTTCTAGAGAGAGAAAGCGATTAAATTCTTAATCTCGAGAGGGAAAGCGCTTCAAGCTTCAAACTCAGATCAGCATTCGACAATGGCGGCGGCGGCGGCGGCGCTGGTGGTTTTGCTGGCGGCGACGGCGGCGGGGCCCGCGTCGGCCGGAGACCCATTCGCGTACTACGATTGGAACGTCCGGTACAAGACCGTTGCTCCGTTCGGAGTCGAGCAACAGGTGCACTTTTTGATTTTGCAAAAAAAAAAAAGCGTTTTTTTCTCTCTCCTTTTTTTGTTTATGAGATCTGCAGTAAGGGGTATCAGGGTGGGGAAAATTTGATCTTTTTGGGTTTTTTTTGCTCTTTTTGGGCAATGGTGGTATGCGGGTATGATCTTTTTGAAAGGGCCACATCTCACTGACAGTTTAAAGTAGTTTTTGATTTTTTGGGGCTTTTTTTTCCTAAAAATTTTGCTTTTTATTGCTTATTTGTTGTGCAGGTTATAGCGGTGAATGACAAATTTCCTGGTCCTATTTTGAATGTGTCGACCAATTGGAATGTTGTTGTCAATGTCCTCAACAGCTTGGATGAGCCACTACTCTTCACATGGTACTAATCTTTGTGAATTTTTTCCTTTTTTTTTTCAAATGGGTGGTTTTTGTTATTTTTCTAGTTTCTGAAATGGGTTAGTGTTGATTTTCTATTTCTTTCTGCCATTACTTGAAATGGGATTTCTTTAATTTTCTTTTATCATTTAAAAAAAAAAAAAATCAATCAATCTTTTAGTTAAACTGCTTCTTCACCAATTTCCCATTTCCTGAAATGGTTTATGAATAATTCTTCTGTCTTGTTTAGTTTTCTCCTCTCAAAATTTAAAATTTGGGCAATTGAATTTGTGCCAACTCTTTATAATTTCAGGGATGGAGTTCAACAGCGAAGGAATTCATGGCAAGATGGTGTCTTGGGCACAAATTGCCCGATCCCACCCGGCTGGAACTGGACTTACCAGTTCCAAGTCAAGGATCAGATAGGAAGCTTTTTCTATTTCCCTTCGCTCAACTTCCAGAGAGCAGCCGGAGGCTACGGTGGCATAACTATTAACAATCGCGCTGTTATCGCCGTGCCATTCAACACACCGGATGGAGACATCACTCTATTTATCGGAGATTGGTACATCAAGAATCATACGGTGTGTGTGTGTGTGTGGAACTGGTGGTAGCTTTGAATGTTTCTGGGTTATGTAGAGGTGCAATGTGATTGGATTTTTATTATCTGGTTGTTGTGGGTATTGTAGGATTTGAGGAAGAAACTCGATGCTGGGAAGGATCTTGGAATGCCCGACGGTGTCTTGATGAACGGGAAAGGGCCGTATCGGTACAATAATTCTCTAGTTCCAGCCGGTATCGACTATGAGACTCTTAGAGTTGAACCAGGTATTGTTCATATGGTTTTATGTACTACTGTCTAATGCATGGCGCCTAGTATGGGGTGGGTTAAATAGCTATCTGAATATGTAGGTTGTAGTGTTGTAGTAAGGAAAACTATAAGGAAGTCGTGTTTATTTGATGCATGGCCTACTATGGTTTAATAATTCGAAAAAGGTGGAAACTTTAGCATTTCTGAACTATTTAGTTGCTTAAAACTACTTGATAAGTCTTATGTATTTAACGAATTACTTTGCCCTAGACTATGCTCAAAGTAATTGAAAAAGTCCTGGGATATTTACGAATTTGCGTTAGCTATAAAATAATCAGTGAGCATTGTTTTGTGTAGGAGTTCTTCTGTATTTTATATGGACTTCATGAAACATTATGGCTTATGCTGTAATCTTCAAACATTTATGTTTTACTATCAAGCTTCTTCAGCTGCCTACTTGGTTAATATTTTGACATGTTTTGCTGGTTGAGATTGCCAACTAGCCCTATCTTGTTCATAGTTTCCTTGGCCAAGATACTGGCAACTATTGATAGAGGACTGATGTTAGATCAATAGCTAATTCTTAAAACTATGTCAAATCCTTCGGAGCCTTGCACATATCAAGATGGTCTTAGAAATCCTTTTGACATTTAAATTCAATAATTCCGTTGCATAAATCTGAATGTATAATGAGATGAGCACAATTCTTATCTCATGTGCATACTCTTTACACCATGAAAGAGCTAGAGCAACAAGTTTTCCATTTAACTTTGCACACCAAGGGGGTCTTTGGTTGCTTCTGTAAATGTATAACGTGGTTGCAGTTACAATCACCTTTGCCTTCAAGTGGCTTTTCGCAGTTTGATTGCCCTTGTAGTTGTAAAAGTTTGCCACTACAATTGCAATCACTTGTGAACTTACAATCTCCCAAGCCAAGCCAAGCACAGTGATACAAATACTAGTTGCAGAAATTTCTATCGTGGCAACTTTTATAGCAATAATATAAGTTGTAACTTGATAAGTAACCAAATAGCCCCTAAATTTTAACACATCACTTTAAAAAACTGATCAGAAAGACTGCCCTTGTTGGCTGTTTAGGGAAATAGTAGAGATCTTATAGCATTTAAAGCATTTTTATATTAATATATATTAAAGTATACATATTTTCACAGAATTTCACATAACCCATTCAATCACCACATAACTCCATTTTAAGTGTTGTGTGCTCTCAGACCGCCCACATATTGGAAACGCTTTTCAGAACATTGGTCATCTCTAAACCTACCTTGTAGATGTAGCTCGAGGAATTATCTCCAAGTACCAGGCTAATGATGTTTATTCTTATGACAGGAAAAACTTACAGACTTCGTGTCCACAATGTTGGCATCAAGGCTTGTTTGAACTTTAGAATCCAATCTCATAACTTGCTTCTTGTTGAGACTGAGGGAACATACACAGTGGCACAAAATTACAGCAACCTAGATATTTGTGTTGGGCAATCCTATTCCTTCTTGGTCGCGACGGACCAGAATGCGAGCAGCGACTACTACATTGTGGCAAGTGCTAGGTTTGTGAACGAGTCACTCTGGACCAGAGTAACTGGTGTTGCTATCTTGCAATATTCAAACTCTAAAGGCAAAGCCCACGGCCCTCTGCCTGATCCCCCTCAAGATTTCTATGACAAAACTTTTTCAATGAATCAGGCAAGATCAATCAGGTGTGCTCACAACTCTCAAATCCATAAGGTTCATGAAGATATGCGTCATGAAGAGCTGCAAGATTTTTTTTTCTTTTTAAATTCTTTTGTTCTAGTCACTTGTTCTAATTTTGTTACATTATTCCCAAATTTAAAGCAACATTTGGAGTTGCATTATATTTTTACCTGCACCTTCGTATATATAAAATTCATTCCATAAGATTTGTTCTTAGACTGTTCTTTATGATATACCAGGACAAACGTTAGTGCTGGTGCGGCCCGTCCAAACCCTCAGGGATCTTTCCATTATGGTTCAATCAATGTGACCCAAGTGTATGAGCTGAGGAATATGCCACCAGTAATCATCGATGGAAAGCCCAGGGCTACGCTCAATGGGCTATCGTATTCTCCAGCTGAGACACCTCTGAAGCTTGCTGACGGGTATGATAAGAAGGGAGTGTATACACTTGATTTTCCCACCCGGCCAATTAACGGTGCACCTAAAATTGCACGATCAGTGATTAATGGTACATACAGAGGTTTCATGGAAATCATATTCCAGAACAATGACACCATAGTTCAGACATACCACATGGATGGATATGCCTTTTTTGTTGCTGGGTATGTATGATATTTTGAGCTACGTGATAATATGTACTCCGAGTCTTTACTTTGCCTTTTGGATTTCACTACTTACAGGATGGACTTTGGGGAGTGGACAGAGAGTAGCAGAGGCACATATAACAAATGGGATGGTGTTGCTCGCTGCACTATACAGGTGATTGCCATCGGAATTTATGGCCTTTTGCTGTTTTACTTGGCTTATGCTTTGTTTTCTTGATAATTAAGTTTGGCATTCTTTTTTAGAATTTCAAACCAGTTAGCCTTTTTCGTGATGAGCTACTTTTAGGATTTTGTTGCTAGAGTTTTTTATTATTTACTTGTGTTTTTGAAGTAGCAGATGTCTGAGATTCTTTCTAGTAATTCATTTTTGGTAAGAGTTGAGTAACAATTGTCCTCTATCATCATATGCAACAACAACTAAGGCAGTAAGCTACTACCCTACAATACCTGGGAAGCAAATTCAAACACTTTATCATTTTGGGTTATATTGTTTCATGCATGTATAGATAACATTCATGTTCAATCCACATTCCATTATTGTATTTGATAAATTAGTGGTTCTTAGATGAGTTCAACATCTACGTGCATCATATCCAGAATCTCATAAGAGAATCAGTCCTTTCCGATAAATACTTAATAGTCTTGTCCTTGTATGCCTCGCTTGCTGTTACTGATCTCTCAAGTTGAGCCACTCACCAGCCACTCACCGAGACAAATCTTTGGTTGTTGCCAATTCCTGCTTCATTCACTAATCCTCTGGTTTCTACTTTAAGTGCCGATCTTCTCATTTTATCCTTTGAGAGATCACAGTAATCTGGACTCGGCCATTCTTGTGGATTCACCACCTCAGAAATCACCTGAAGCCCACTAAATCTTTATTGCACTACATGTTCTTGTAAGATTTTCCAAGGAATACATGTTTCAATTGGTTATTTTGCATTTTTTGTTGTTTTCCTGATTTCAGTTACAATCACTTTCTACTTGTTTAACAATTCTATTGCACCACTTCAACTCATGGTTAGAGCCGGCTGTATGTTTCCAGAATATTTCGCTTGTTCCACCGTCTCTGTGTCAAACAATTCACTTCTTGTTCCATTTTGACATTTTTTGATGGTCTTTCAGAGTACTTCATGGTGATGCTATTTCCAGCCTCATTTGGCCAGGTATCATGAATGAAACAAGATTTACTCCCACTACTCATTGTTTTAAGTATAAGCCGCGATAAACGATATATTGCACGAGATATCATCTTGGGAGAGGGTCTACCGATATGATACAAAATCCTGATCTTGACTCATATTTGCGATATATCTGCGATATATCATCTGATATCCTATATGAAAACTGTCCATCTAGTATGATTTCGATATTTGATATTACACGAGATATCATCTTGGGAGGGGGTCTACCGATATGATACAAAATCCTAATATTGACTCATATTTGCGATATATCTACGATATATCATCCGATATCCCGATATCCTATATGAAAACTGTCCATCTAGTACGATTCCGATGTTTATTATTTAAAACCTTTCTTCCTGTTTGATATATGTGTATTCATTCATATCAGATCATTTTGGCCAACTTTCGTCTCAATTCGATTAGTTGGTCTCACAGTTGAGATCCCCCTTCCTCCGAAGGCAGATTTCAGTGTCTGTGTCTGCTGATTGTGTATGCTAGTGCATTCGTCATCCGCCTTTTTTCCGTCCGCCAAGTGTATTTTCTAATCAATGGCTACGTTTCTGGGGTGAAAGCATTGCGTAAATTGCATTCATCTTATAAGATTGTCGATACAACCATATAATGCTTACTACTGTACTGATATTTAAGTATCACTATCAGGTTTACCCCGGAGCATGGACAGCTGTTCTAGTCTCGCTGGACAATGTTGGCATATGGAATATCCGTACAGAAAATTTGGACACATGGTACCTCGGACAGGAGACGTACGTGAGGGTGGTCGATCCAGAGGCTAATGACAAAACCGAGATGCCTGTTCCAGCTAACGCCCTCTACTGTGGCCTTCTTAAGGATATGCAAAAGTATGCCCCTTACTCCCAATCTCATCTCTCTATATTCGACTGTTGAGACCTACAATAACCTGATGTAGATCTAGCTTTCCGAAATAAACTTCAAAGATCCATTTAGTTGATATACATCTTAGGGTTCGACCTTATGAGAGCATTGCCTCAAATATTCTTCAAGTGATGGTATATTCTATCTTTATCTGAGTGTTCTCATCCTTTTCCAGGGAGCAGACACCTCACGCGATGAGAGATTCGTCGTCTACAGCTGTTAACGTGAGAACAAAGTCGGTACTATCGATGCTGCTGCTGGTTGCCCTAGCCATCCTCCCGTAATCAGCTCCAGGTATCGAAACATCGGCTGGATTGGGCAGACTATGGTTGTGTTTAGGTTTGTAGTAGTTTGTGAAGATCCTTACTGTTGATATGAGTTTGCTTGTGTTTATTAACTTTTTTATTGTTTGACATATTTTTTTTAGATCATTTTCTTTTTCTTTTTATTTGTTACATTCATGCTCTCCAGCTATTGGCACATTCATTCTCGTGAGAAAATTGTGTACTGATGATAAATTAACTATTCCCATGTTTGTTTTCTACAAGGCGTGCTCATCTGATTCAGGAGAGCTAAACATTTTGACAATTTATAGTTTTGTTGAGCTGATGAAACAATGGGTAGAAGCTGCAATTGTTTGATGATAGGGCAGGCAAGTTGGATGAATCTATGCAACTATCCAATAGTAATGAAGTCAAAAGATGCACTTGATAACTTACTTCAGTGACGATCAGAGCGCTGCTGATGAACGCTCAACTATTTTGAAAGCCAGTAAATGATTAGAAACAGCGTGTCAGATGTGTTTGTGGACAAAGAGATACCAAGAAGGCCCCGAATTATCGGGAATTCCTCGCCCAGCTGCTTGACTTTTCCCTGAATGTTGCCAAACAACGCCCTTTGTGCTCCCAGGACTGATCTTGTAGCTTCAGCCTGACCAATAACCTCGTCAATCTGGAGCAAAACAGTTTGTTAATAGAATTCAGCATCAGTAGGAGTAACAAGGGCAGTGCACTATAGTTATCGATAAGAATGCAGTACGAACTGGAAGCATGAATGGACTTAAAGAGTTCTGAATACAAATATCAGTGAGAACTCTTTTTTCATATAGATTTTTCATCATTTTGAAATGGGTTAATTGAAGTGAGATCCTTATATCCGCTTAATTTCTAAACTCTCAGTTTAGTCTATCATAAAACTATATGGTGCTTAAGTGACATTGGATTCCAAAGGAAAGGCCACAGAGTCTCATCGAGCTTGCAGATGAGTAAGCTATTAACCATTTATATGCTGATTCTTATGAGAAAGTTGTATGCTAAAAGTAATTAACTTTCCGACCTTAAATTGATATATTCACCAAAATGCATAATTATTCCAATAGTTGTTGCTTTTATATCTTACAACCGATGCCGTTCTCCTGCTGTATGTCTTCGGCTTTGTGTTACCAAGGACCTCTCATAGCAGGAGTCATACAGGGTAGCGACACCTGACATATACCAATACAAGGGAATGACGAGTTTATCCTACACCCATTCAAAAAGGCACTGATGATATCCAATCGAAGAAAGTGGAACCCATGAACAAACGCATAACAAAGCCTCCAAACTCAAATTGCAATATACACAAGGAAAGGAGTTCAGTAGCATGGCATCGAGAAGATCAAGTGTATTTTTCATTGGAATCAGCATTCTGATGACATATCAGATGTGGTTATAGTTCAGGAAAGGAGTTCAGTGGCATGGCATCGAGAAGATCAAGTGTATTTTTCATTGGAATCAGCATTCTGATGACATATCAGATGTGGTTATAGTTCAAAGGGCACTAAAGCTCGTATTCTAAATGATAAGTGACTGATTTAAACTTCGACATGTTCAGTGGCAAAGGAGATATACGTAGCATGCAACAGCTGATGTTTACGCCATATGAATGTTAATATGAATGTATAGTGGAAATAAATGGCATTCAAATCATAATAAAGCATATCGATTGAAAAAATCATGACAAACTCCCAGCTCAACAAATAATATATTAGATCGAATGACATCCTGAAAGTAATGGTTTTAGATCGAATGACATCCTGAAAGTAATGGTTTTGTTATCCGATTTGAAAGATCAAATGAACTGAAAGACCGAAAGCGTGTTATCATGCCACTGTGATCTAGCATTGAATATCACAGCTAATCATTTTTAAATGAACATTGAAGATTCTAGTTCTTGCAATCTTCTTGCTAGTAATCCATTTTCAGATGCTGACAAACTTTCCTGTGCAAAATGCCACCCTATACCATTTTTTTGACTCATCGTAAAGAAATGGATTAATTACAGTCAGACCCTCTGAAATATTAGGGTGTGTAACTTAACACTCCTAAAATTTGAAACTCTAAAAAAAACCCCCTGGATTGTTAACGCTGTTAGCCAACACACTCCCTCTCTCTTTCTCTCCCTCTCTATCCCCCCTCTCTCTCAATCAGAGAGAGAGAGAGTGTAAGTGACTGAGAAAGAGCGATAGAGAGGGAGAGAGAGAAAGAGAGAGAGGGAGTGTACTGGTTAAAGGGAGGGATGATGGTAGAATATGAATTTGAGGGATAAGTATACACTTTAATAAAAAAGAAGAGTGCAAATAACTAACTCTTACTAACAGTGTTAACAATTCAGGGGTTTTTTGAGAGTTTCAAACTTCAGGGGTGTTAAGTTACACACTCTCAATACTACAGGGGGTCTAACTGTAATTAACCCTAAAGAAATACAAAGTTTAGATTCTTACATGGCTTATGTTCCCATGAATTGAAGCTCTCTCTCGCAATACTTGCATTCTCGGTGACATACTTCCAGATGCCTGTACAAAGCGGTGAACATCGATATCTTATTGCAACTGTCAAGTACATATAATTATATATATTGGGTGAATGCAGATCAATCTCACCTTGGATTCACTGATATCATCTCTAACAGAGTCAAGAAGTTCTGCATGCTCTCTCATGGAGTTCAAGTTCCCCTTCGTTCGTCTAAATTCCTAATAACAATTAGAGTGACCTGAAGCTGCACGAGGAGCTGTTACTTCAAATAAATATACTTTAAATAAATAGTGCAAGTATTATTTGTTCAAAAACATGAAGCAATAATAGGTGGTAAAGATTGTGCTGTATATAATAAGAAAATAGTTTGGCTTGATGAAACATTACTTTTGCAAACTAGAGAATGTAAACTAGCATGATGAAGAATATGCATGGCATCTACCATTAGCAAAATTACAAGAAGAAAAGAGGGAATAGATATTAATGGCGAAACACAACCTGAAAGCATCATTTACACTGTTTTTCAATTTTTATATTTATTTATTTTTAAAAAAAATGCCATAACAGAGTCTTGAAGTTAGAACCTCCAAATTCCAAGTTCTTGACTGTCAGCTCTACCACTGAGCCAGGCCTTAATGGCATCATTTGCAGTATTTAGGATAAATTGTTTATCACGATAGTATTCATAAAATTGAAGTAACCTGAAAGCTTTGATGGTTAAAATGGAGGATGAGTACTACATAACGTAAAATACTTTAAAATGTTATTAGGTTATACAATTATCAAGTAGCTATACTCCTAAACATTGGAGTGGTGGGCAATCAAGAAATACATGTTAACAAAATTCACTTGTTTAAAAACCGTTTCCGGGATAAATACTTACTGATCAGACATTCCTAATGCTAAGATGACCGAGGGATATTATGGTATCAGTCAGATAAGAAATAAATGCATTAATAGGATAATAAGAGATGGCTCCAATTGATGACTAAATGAGGGACAATGTCTCTGGTCATTTAAAACGAGATGACGAGTTAAGAGGAGTAATAATGTAGCTGATGTAGCAACAAGGACCAGGGTTCAACCTCAAGAAACATGGACTGAGGTAGTGAATTTGGGGAGATGACCCAAATCTAATGGATAAAAATGAATTATATAGCCACCCAACAATTTTGTAATAAAAGATTGTTCTTGTTGTTAACTTGACAGTACCACAAGGAAAGAATATTATGTTGCTGGTGTAGCTGATAACTACTTCTCAAGTGACACACAGCGCCATATAACTGCAAACCTAATTTACATGTGCGTAGACTTCAATAGATCGTATGGAAACATGGTTTGTTTGTGACATCTTCATGTGTTAGCATGTTGACATAGAAATTGTGGTGGAAATTTTGTGGACTTAGGGATGTAGTAAATCACACACGCAAATCATTCGCCCACTCTCATGAATCACACAAAAGATATCATGACTAATCATATGCCACAGAATTATGGTTTCAGTTTTCAGAATCAATCATTCTCCAGTAACTCCCATCTAAAAGAGGCTATACATAGACGAATAATATGCGCATGCCATGTGCAATCAAATAAAATGACTACATAAACAAATAAAAAACTAAGAGTCTTAAATAAAATACTAAAATAATCTCTAAATAAAAACCTGGTCAAGATCAGATGTTTTGGCCCTCTTTATGTTTTTCACTTTTATCTAATTATTTTCCCAACTTAAATCTCCAGATTTTTATAAAGGAAGAGGTTGGCACTGTATGAAGAAGTGGTAAAACCATTTGGATTAAGCTCAACATAACAAAAGAATAGCATGCAACAACTTTACCTGTGTATATTCATGAAGTATGTCCCTATGCCTTGCAAGCTTTTGGTTGACAGAACTCGCAGCAGCCGCTGTTGCAGCACATCGGCTCATGGCATCATTAATATCCAGTAGCTTCTCAAGCAGGGACTGTACTTCGATTTCCATGAACTTCCATGATCTACTGGGACCAACAGGCGGTGATCCATCTCCCATGTAACCTGGAACAAGAAGTTTTAAAAATAATAACAAACAGTTAGCTCTTACATAGAAGGAAGAAGAAATTCTTTATGAAAATATTTTCTGCCAACAAAGTAATTCTCATCTTGTGAAGATGATGGATATAACAGCCTCATAGGATAAAAAAAGTTCAGCAGGTAAGCAACCAGAGAGCAGATAAATTTTCAACATGATGTCATTATGAGTTTTATGCATGAATCCTATTAATTTTGTCAGGAAAAGGAATACGCATCCTAAGCAAAAGCTTTACCTTCTCCCTAGTTTTCGGGTTCATGTGGTATCCTTATACAAGTTCTACAGTTATTTATAACAACACATGTTTTATTGGCTGGCAATTATGAGATCATCCATCCCAAGTTACAAAAGTAGGAAAGTAAGAACCAGAATAAACATAAAATATACTCACAGGTAAGAAAGTAGAAAATATAATGATACGTGCAAACTAAAATAGATGTGAGGAAAAAGAATCAATAAAAACTGATTTTAATGACCCAGCGACAATAAAATACATGCAAATAGTTGCCTTCTTCTATTAAAAAAAAAGTTGCAGCACAACTGAAACAAAGACAGGAGCCTTGTAAGTAGAAAAAGGGATTGACAAGTAGGAAAAAGGAGATCCAGATAAACTAGGAGAGGCAGGGGTAATATACTTCTAAATATAGCCAGACTTGTAACTGCTCTTGTTCATATAATGGTGGTGCCTCTCAGAATAAGAAAGGAAGTGATTGGCAGCATCAAAGATCAGATATAGGTTTTTTTTTTTTTCCTTAATAACCTTTATTTTAATAAATATTTAAATAAATAAGCCCATCTAAAATTTATTTTAAATCTAGACTTCCATAAGATCTGGCTCCGCCGTGCCAACATGGCAAGTCAAACTTTTTAAAGCATATTTTACACTACCACATTCCACAAATGCAGTAGTTCAAATTTAAAACCTGAGCCTACAATTCATCGCAATTCTTAATTTATGTATGTTTCATTCTTGAATGAAGAATGGAGAATGCTCAAGTTTCATGCATTATTTGAACCTAAAGTAATTTTATTAAATGATTTGAAAATTAAGTATTTAATTTAATTGGTCTTAGTTCCTCCTCATCTTATTTTTTTATAATCGCATGTTGAAAACAGCAAAGACAGAGAGGAGGCTGCAGCAGAGTTGGCGGTTGAGCACAGCTGACATGGAGCAAGAGGAGCGATGTCATACTTGCAAAGGTGCGGTGGTGACAGCGGAAGCAACGGCGAAGTCTTTGTGCTGTTAATGGGTCGTTTCAACTTTCCAACTCTCATTTGTAAGGACAACTTGACCGATTCTATTGATCTTGTCCATTCAAGCAAAAGAGCAACTTTATAATTCATTCAATAAAGAAGGCAGGTTAAAGGTTGAAGTGGGTAGTGGTAAGCATTGCTGCAACTGCATTTGGCAAATCCAGCCCATGCGAGGCCACACCTTTAACGGGTTTGATGACCAAAATTTTTGGCTCAAGTTTTAAAATTTGAAATACCATATTTGGAGAATGCAACAGTTTAAAATGAGCAAATATATTATCTAATCCATCATGTAGGCATGGCTATTGGAGCCATCACTTATATGACGAGTCAGAGATCTACATTTGAAAATAAGCTTTAGGGAGGTCTATACATTTAATTATTTATTAAAATAAGATTATTTTAAAAAAAACCCTCAAATATGTAACATGCATTTAAATAATTGGCTGCAAAATGCAACTAGACAAAGAATCTCTTGAATACATAAGGTTTCAAATCTAGCTAAGACTTAAAGTCAGCTAATGTTTCAAATCCAGCTCTTGAATACGTAAGGTTTCAAATCCAGCTAAGAGTTAAAAACATAGAAAAATATAGTAGCTATTGGAGGCATATATACTGGCAATAGTTAAGCAAATTTCCAAAGGGTCACATACACATATAGAAAGAAGGAGAGACTAGGGTCCTTACAAAAGGATTTGGACCCAAATCTTTCCCATTCAAAATCGACCTTAGACTATTTATATGGAAAATATATTCCATTTTTTTTTAAAAATTACTTTGTAAAGTTTATTTATACATGCATCAAGTAGGCACAAATGTAGGTCAAAAATAGCTTTCAGGTAGATCTACACTTTAGGGTTTAAAAATTGTTGATGTGAACACATGATGATGACCTAAATTCTTAAAATATTCTATACTGTTAAAGTAACCAACTTGCTATTTTAAACCGTCCATTTAGGGTATGTTTGTTTGCATGGAAGTAGAAAGAAAAAAGTGGAAGTAAGGCTACTTGCACAACTTTATTTGTTTGTTTGGTTAAGAAGAGAATTAGAAGGTACTTCCATTAGGATGATATGTATCCTATGTAACCACCCTACTTCCTCTTTTCTCTCTCACTCATTTTTGGTTGGAAGTACCCTTGAAGCTCAAGAAACATTATTTTTTTATTAGTTTTTTAACATTACTTTTCAATTCTACTCAAGTAAAAAATAGATTAATATTATTATTTATTTTATTTGATAATAAAATAATATTTTTCCTATTCCACTTTTCAATTCCAAGAGTGAGCATATAAACACTTGAACTATATTGAACAACTCTCTTTCTAAACTTCTATTTTGGAAGCTACTTCTATTTTTCTTCCCTACTTCACCCACTTCCAAGAGCCGAACAGGGCCTTAGTCCCCACTTAATGCATGACCAGAAAAATTCAAAAAAATATTTTTTAGTTTTATGATACTTCAAATGGCATTGATTAATTCTAACAGAGTCAGTTATGATAATAAATTTTTCATTATTGAAATTTAACAGGAAGTATTTAGACTCCAAATCCTTCCTAAATGATCCAAGTCATTATAAAATAAGATGGTGAAATGAGATTCTTGTTGTGAAATGACCAAATTGGCTACTCAACTTAATAATAGGCACCATCCTATTTTTTTCTACAAATCATTAAACCTATGTAACAAAAATTTGGATAGTTTTGATCCTTATGAATTATGAATCAAACTTGTCAAATATTGTTAGTTTTAGACCACTTAGAACCCGTCTGTTTTAGAAATAGTTGATAGGTGGTTTAAAAACTCAAAATTATATAATTTTTAATAAACATAGATCATATCAAGAACGGTGTTGATCATCAAGTTCAATAGGTTGATGGGCTAACTCATGATAAGAATCCCATATCATTTTATCACAATTCTAAATACATACACACACACACATGCATGCACGCACGCGGACGCGCACGCACGCATGTGCACACAAATACACATTTATGTACATACATACATACAACAACAACAACTAAGCCTTTTATCCCAAGTACTTGGATTAGGCTAAGTGAACCAAAATAGAACCACGCAAGATTGATCACATATATGATCATTTTCCACTCATCCCTATCGATCAATATGTTTTCATTTAAATTTTTAGCATCCATATTTTTTCATATCACCTTCAACCATATTTTCTTTGTTCGTTCCTTCGCTCTTTTAATTTTTCATATGTGTTAATAAGCTCCACTCATCAAAATGATAAATATGTAAGTCTACTCGCATATGACCAACCATTTTACGTGATTTTCTCACATCATCTTTTCTATGGAGCTACACCTAGCTTAGCAATAATATACTTATTTCTCATTTTATCTCTCATAGTATTACCACAAATCTAATAAAACATATGTATCTCTGTTGCACTCATCTTCTGTAAACGATATCTCTTTATAATCCAGTATTCTGTACCATATAACAAAGTTGACCTAATAGTAGTTCTATAAAAAAACTTCTTCCGACTTAACAGAATGTTGCGCTCCTCCATTTCAACCAGCCAACTTGAATCTTGTGATTGACATCAATGTCGATCTCTCCATCTTTTTGAATAACAAAACTCAAATATCTAAATTGATTGCTCATTTGCATCTCTCGCTCATCAAGTCTCACAGCACTATAGTCTCAGATCATTCATTTAATAAATTTGCACTACTCTGTTTTGGATCTACTCAATCTAAAAGCTTGAGATTTTATTGTTTGACTTCATAGCTCTAAGTTGGCATTTACCCATGTTCTCGTCTCATCAACTAGTAAATAATATCATTAGCTCATTTTGAATAGCTCTAGTAATACACCAAGGTATCATTAGTAAATATTGGATACACCAAGGTATCTCATACCGTTAGTAAATAGTATAAACTAAGGTATCTCATTTTGAATAGCTCTAGTAATCTCATCCATCATATATCGATCGATATTTAAACCAAGGTTTATGGTATGTAGATATATTGTATCAACACTATCGAGTATACAAGAAGAACATCAACAATATCGGAAATACCAATATAAATATTGTATGTCTATATCGTATCCGTTACCTTAAATTCGATATGATATTACGATATGTATCTTAGCCGATATTTAAAACCTTTCTTACAACGTTGATGCTCATGCATGTGCTTTGTTACCCAACAATTGACTGAGTGGCAACGCCAACTTCAGTCCCATTACTTTTAGACAACTTATGCACGTGTTGGTGTTTGTTGCTATTTGGATCTCTTTATTATGACTTTAGCAATGAAGAGATCACTTCCTCAGTTGCAACCGTTTATTAGTGTGTACTATAGGCAGTTGTGACTCATTACAACCACCATACCCCTAGTGATTTGTATTGGCTTCCGCTCTTCACTTGACAAAAATCACTTATCTCCACTTCTCACTCAAAATAAATCATAATCATGCATAGACGATAAATGGTTATGGTTAAGGAAGTACGTTCTCCACTTACCTTACCACAGTGCAGAAAATTTGAATCCATGCCCTTAACACAATATAGAAAATTTGAATATGTGTCCATTGTACATGCCCAACCATCTCAATCAATTTCGCCCCATTTGTACATAACCAATGCTACCACTAAATTTACATCAATGAATCGACTTCTATCATTTCTTTCTCATTCAACTCTCAAATTACCAATTGGGCACTTCTGTTGATTGCTAACTAGAATCATGGTAACTCTAATTTCATGTTGCAAAAATTTCCCTCCATCATGGACATTCTACAATTGAAAAGTGCCTCAAAACTGCTACTCTACTCCAACATCATGCTAAGCTTCACGATAGAAGTAGTCATAGTAAGCAACGAAAAGTGATCCTTGATGTATATTCCAGCCGTTGATACTAATTATGCCCTCATTTCTTCATGTAGCTAGGGATGAGAATGGGCAGGTCCAAGAACCAGCGCTGGGCCCGCCCTGTTCAAATTTTAAATTAGAAAAATGAAATTTCATTTTCAATTCAAAAATTTAAATATGACGGGTGAAGGGCTGGCCTTGGACCTGCCCATGCTCATCCCTAGTCCTGCTACCGCAAATTCTAAACCCTCAGCCTCAATTTCCCCTCTCCATTTTTCTATATTAAACTTACACCATAGAATCCTCACTCTCATCTCATCAACAAAAACATGATAACAACCACTCAACTCAAGGATGGGGATGAGATGGGCAGTTCCAAGGGCCAATTCTTGACCTACCCTACTGAGAATTTTGAATTAAAAAAATAAAATTTTCATCATTAATCCAAAATTTTAAATAATACTGGCTAAAAATTGGTCACTAGACCCTCCCATTCTCATCCCTAGTCAAGGGAACCAACTCAACGTACTAGTTTCTTTCTTTAAAACCACTACATTATCTCTTTAGAGACCAAAATCTTAACTTTTTTTTTTCTTTTGTTTCCCTATCCCTAAACTTCATCGTATAACTCGCAAACTTCAGTATGCAACAATTAATAAAACTTACATCTTTCCCCTAAAAAATTTAAAAAAAAAAAAAATGCTAGTTTTAAACAAAAACAAAATCTAGAAAATTCGCATAAAAACACAGATCTGAGATCTGAGCGAAAGCAAAATTACCTGAAGAGTGAGTGAATCTGGTGCCGAGCTTGGCGTAGGAGGAGAGCTTGACGTCGAGATCCCCTTCGATCTTCCTCGCTTCTTTCCTCAACTCCTCCCATCCCGATTCTTGCAGCTCCAGAGCCGTTGAATCCCCCACCATAATTTATTTAAATCTTTAATCGATTTAGTTTCTCGCGAGTAGCAAATGGACTCGTCTCGAACTCGATTGAGTGTTTTGAGAAAAGTCGAGATTTTTCTTTTTAAGAAAAAAGGGAGTTTCTAGATGGGCACAGGAAATCTCCTAGTGAGCCCACTTAAAAAAACTTATATTTTTACCGTTTTGCCATTAAATTTTTAGGTCCAAAATACCCTTCCCACTATCTTCTTCTTCTTCCCATTTTTCCCGCGTTACTCGAGAGGGAGAGACAGAGGCGGTGAGGAGAAAAAGAGGGAGGGAAAAAAAAAAAAAAAAAAAAATCTACTTCTCAAAATCAAACATCCATACAAAAATAAAAATCTATATTTAGCTTAAATCGGTTCTTTTATTACCTAACCCTAGAAGAACATAAAAAAATTTCTTTCGTGAGTTGACGGAGAAGAAAATGGAGTTGCACAACTTGGCGATAGTTTCTTTTGACGATCAAAAGTCACTGGAGGTATGAATCGATAATTTGATTTTAATTTCTATAAGTTTTAATTTAAAATGAATAGTTATAATTAAAATAGAGATCGATTAGGAAGAACAATTTTGATTTTGCCGCCGTTCTAATGATCATTCTATTATGTGTACTTTGGTTAATAGGATAAACCTTCAACACATTGTAACCAAGATCAGAGCGAGATAGCTGTTGATTATAGTTCGGCATTCACAACAAGTGAGGTACGATGATATAGTAGATTTTGTGTATATAATATATAATGTGGAGATGTTTAACTGAATCACTGTAATTGTAGACTTTTTCAGATCGAGAAGAGCTTGCAAATTGGGTTCGTGATACGGGAAAGACGTTAGGTTTGGTGATAATTGTTTTAAAATTGGATAGTGGAGGCCATTATAAGAAGGGAAGAATCTGGTTTGGTTGTGAAAGAGGGGGAAGTCCAAGATTCAAAAAATTAAAGGGTGATGAAGGATTCAGAGGTAGCAAAAAATGTGGATGCCCCTTTAAGCTAAAGGGTCAACAAACATCTGCGGAGGGGTCTGAGTGGAAACTGATGGTTATATGCGGTACGTATAATCATCTTGCAGCAGAATATCTTGAGGGACACTCATATGCAGGAAGACTAACCCAAAGCGAGACTTCTGTTGTAATGGAGTTGTCGAAATGTCATGTACGACCAAAAGATATCCTGATATCTTTGAAGATGAAGGATCCGAAGAATGCATCAACGATGAAGACAATTTATAATGCACGACACAAGCTTCGGGTTAATGAACAGGGGGGTAGAACGCAAATGCAACACTTGCTATTTAAAATTTCGGAATGCAAGTATATTGAGTGGCATCGCAGCAATAACCAAACTGAAGCAGTAACTGACCTCTTTTGGGCTCATCCGGTTGGTGTGGAGCTTCTACGTGCATTTCCAGGAGTTATCATCCTAGATTGTACTTATAAAACAAACAGGTACAAGTACCCGTTACTTGAAATAGTTGGCATAACATCGACGAATATGTCATTCTGTGTTGCTTTCGCTTTTCTTGAAAGAGAACGGGAATCAAACTATGCATGGGCACTTGATAAGTTACGTGGACTATTTATTAATGAAATTTATCCATGTGTGATAGTAACGGATAGAGATTTAGCACTAGTAAATGCTGTTCAATCGATATTTCCTTCAAGTCGGCATTTACTATGTAGATGGCATATCAACCGTAATGTGTTGGCTCATTGCAAAAAATATTTGGAACAGAAAACAGAATGGGAGAAATTTTTCTCAATTTGGAAGTTGATAATGTTATCTGAAACTATTCAGGAGTACGATTCAACTCGGACTTTACTCATGAATGAATTCCGAGCATATCCAGATACAGTTGAATATGTCACGAAGACTTGGTTGGATCCATATAAAGATAAATTTGTTGCTTACTGGACAAATACGTGTCTCCACAGGGATAATGTTACAACTAATCGAGCGGAGAGTGCTCATGCAAAATTGAAGCGGCAACTTCGAACGAGTCAAGGCAACTTCGAAAACTGCTGGAGCAACATTCACTCTTTACTTGAATTGCAACATACTGAGATTAAGGTATCTTTTGAAAAAAGCCTTACAATGTTTAATCGAAATTTCATGTTGCCAGAATTTAGAGAACTCCTGGGTGTAATATCCATACATGCATTAAATCTGATTTTGAATCAATTACGAAGAGCGGCTAGTATCGGAGTGGATGCAGTTGAATGCGGTTGCGTAATTAGGCAAACGCATAACTTGCCATGTGCCCATGAAATTGCAATGTACCAGAGAGATAATCGAGCAATCCCATTGGATTGCATTGACCTCCATTGGCGAAAACTTGACATGCTCCCAGTCAAAGCATCGGCTGTTGATTGTTTAAATTACGAAAAAGATGTGGAGGTATTTATTTGTAACTTGCTTAAATGTGATCACGAGGAACAAGCTCGAAGGTTAAAGAAGTTGAATGAAATTTCAAATCCAGCAAGTTCTTCACTTGCTGATCCTGTTCCGAAGGTGACACCACACGTTGCGCGCCGGAAAAGGAAACATGACTACTCTACAAAACGGAATCCCTGTGCTTTTGAGCTAATTGCTTCTGAAACTGCTAGTCGTTCTCCATTGATGAAAGCAGTGGTTGTTCAAAGAAAATGTTGGCCGACGAAGCTAATGCCAAAGCGAAAGCCTATGCAGAAGGTAAACCATTTATATGCAGTATTATATCTCAACGGATTTCATATTGTTTTTAACTTCTAAAATTTATGTTTACAGGAATCCACTCTTGGTTTTAGAACATCAGCGGAAGCTTCGGTATCCGAACTTCCTCTCATTTTGGAGGCCGAGCCCATATTCCATTCAAGCATACCCAAATTTCGTTATCAAGAATCGCTACCTAATTTCTTTCTTCCCTATATCAGTAATGTTGGTGAAGTTAAGTCGGACATAAATTGTGGGTTTAGAGTCATCGCAGATAGCCTTAGCTTCGGGGAGGATCAATGGAGTCAAATTCGCAGAGACTTGCTAACCGAGCTTGACGAACATGAGCTACCCTACATTAGTCTATTTGGAAGTGTTGATCGTTTTGTTGAGCTACGAAAGTTAATTAACTATTTTAGAGAATTTCCAAATTCTGACCACTGGATGACTTTGCCCGACATGGGTCATTTGATAGCGTCGAGATTTAATTTAGTGTTATTTTTCATTTCCAATGCCCAATGCCTAACTTTCCTACCGCTAAGATCACCGCCTCCGGCCTCAATTCTCCATGTCAAGGAAGTGAGTATGGCTTTCGTTGGAGGATGTCATTTTGTCCCGGTAAATTTTGACTCCTTTATATTTTACATTTGAATTTTATTACAGATCCGTAATACAACTTTAAATCATGCAGGTTAAACTAAACGCAGGACATCTAGTTCCCAATATTGCGCTAAATTGGCACCGGAATCGTGACCCGGTTGCGACTGGATGGCAAGATTTTTATATAGAACGAATTGAACAATTCAAGCAACTTGTGCCAACGAATATTGCAACACAAGATATCATAGACTTATAATCTATGATTCTGCGGATGACCTTATTCTGTGTACATCTTTTGTTCAAAACAGTTAACAATTGTAATTATATGAAATGAAAAAATAGTTCAGTCTGGTATATATCGCAGTTTCATGTTAGCTTCAAACTTGCATCCTTTTTTTTTGGTGCCAAAATACCGTCATTTTGAATCAATTTTGAATCCTTGCATCCCTGCAGTTAACAATTTTGAATCAAAATACCGTTGTTGTTCGACAAGCACGAACTAATGTGATAATAAACTTACTATCTAATGAACTGGACACGGGGTATCAGTCATCCGGGCTTACAGAGCCGGATAGTCTATAGCACATCCGGGACTGTTAACCCGGACGGAGATAAATAGTCCAGCATGTCGAGTCCGGATGATTTATTCCTCATTTTTGATCCACACATCCGGGGTGTACAGCCCGGAAGAAATTATTCTGTCCGGGCTGTATAACCCGGACAAAATTACATAATCCGGGCTGTATATCCCGGATAAACAGAATCTATCCGGGGTATGAACCCCGGACATAATTAATCTGTCCGGTGTGTCCACCCCGGACAGAGATATTATGTTCGGGCTGTATAGCCCGGACCGACACAATATTTTCTGATTTTTACTCATTGATTTTTATGTATACAACAAAACATCGTTTTTCTAATTTTTTCCCTCTATTATTTCATATCGAATATTCTTTATTTTTGTGAATAATAGTAGTAATGGATAATTTGATTTTTTACAATAAAATTAAAAATTTTAAGATCGGATATTTTCAGGTCATCAAGAAATTAATAACTTAACTTTAGTGATAAAATTTGACATATTTTCAATATTTTTTTTAATCAACTGCCATAAAAAATTTTACATGTTCTATGTGAAAGCTAGGATGACCCTAAGTGCAAGTACTTTGGTTCATTAAGATAACTTTCAAATTAAGAAAATTATAAACTATGTGCATATGCTTTCTTCTTTCGTTCATGTTTTATCTCTCTCATGTTATTATAATTATTATTTTCTTAATTATTTTATGAGCTCGGTCCCATTTGCGTTATTAGAAGTTGAATTTTCATATTGGAATGAGTTTCAAAGAGTATATAAGTTTGATTAATAAAATGTTAAAAATGATTGAATTTAAATAGTCTCAACCTATTTTGTTTATTTATTTTGATACGAAAAACTTGATATTATAGACTGTTGTTGGTCGGCTTTTTTTAAATGGTTATCCCCCTAGTCCGGGCTTACAGTGCCGGACAAAAACGTTCTGTCCGGGTTATACAGCCCGGACAGAGGTAATGAGTCCGGGACTGTAAACCCGGATGAATAATCTCTGTCCGGTGTGTCTACTCCGGATGGATCTGTCAAAATTCCTATCTCATCATTCAGGTTTACAGTCCCGGATGTTCTATATTTGATCCGGTTCTGTAAGCCCGGATGACTGGTACTGTTATAGAAACCAAGTTATACGGCGTCCCGAAAAACAACTTCGCCAATCTATATAGTTTAATTTAAGGTCCATAGTTTTGATTGGATTATTTAACGATATATGCCCAGTATCTGAACAACAAACAAATTAATTCGATTTGATTGGAATGAATGGAATCGTATAACAATGATAACAGCATTACTCATTCATCCGCTTTATTCAAAATTAATTACAATGTGGAGATAGCCATAGTGGATGGTGCGTACAAGGATACCTAAGTGAGCGAAATTAAAAGATCAATTAAACAACATATATAGAAATTAAAGATAGCACAGTGAATCACTTACCCCCACAGGAGGAGAAAGTTAAATAAAAGCATTGGGTAGCCGAGAAATAACATTTCTGAGCTAAATATGATGACGAACAAGTCAAATAAAATAAGTGACAAACTCTATTGTGATAACTTCACTGTGCATGCTTGCAATGATTCATAATTCCTCCAACAGGAAAATTTAACCAAAATTTAATAAAAGACTACAAATTATTTCCAAAACCACCATATATAGAAACCAATTGAACAAAAAGATAAATAAACATCAGATGTTACAAATACTGTGTGAAGGTTAGTGAAGGTTAGTAACATGAAACGTAACTGTGCTACACTTTTGTTTCAAAAGATCACTTCACTGTGCATCACTAACATTTTTTCTTCAACTGTAACATCTTGGGATATAAATCCCAATTAAATCACAATAATTGCAACCATTATAATTAGACAAAATCATAAAACTTTCAAGATCATGTGGTAGGTTACTAATACATATAACTTGAATCATTTAGTACAACTCGATTTAAGAAAAACAACAAACTAAATCATAATATTAGTTCCAAGCTAACATTTTTTTTTGGATTTGCGACTGATATTACAAAATAATATCAAATTCTATATTCTTCTAGACTTCCGAGCGGGTTGCTTCCTTGCGGGTTGACGACGTCTTGAAGAGCTCGCTGGATCGGAGGGGGATTGCGCAACGGGCTGTGATACTGTGTGAATATCAGTTTGTTTGCACCCAGTTAGAACTGATTTGATCTTTACGAGGGCTTGATAGAGCGAACTCTTCTTGGTTCTGGTCTCGCCTGCCTCTAAGAAGGGATCAATAATTGCTATAGCTTCTTGAATTCTCTGCATATATCAGGGTAAATACATATATAAGTTTGATTAAACCTGATTTATTAACAAAGAATAAAAAAACTAAATATTACCTCATTATTATTTGTCTCCGGGACATCTTCTCTATTTGTCTGCGGGACATCTTGCGCTGCTCCCTCTTGATTCGAGGCATGGATGGATGCACCTATAAAGCGGCGAGATACCTTCTCATACCACGGCATATAATCATGCGTGCGCTCGCCAGGTGTACTTGCCTCTACGCCTCGATGCTCCTGTGCAAGTACATGATCTAACCAACTAAACCACATTTGCTCAGCATGTCCATATGTCACCGAGTAGCTTTTGCTCGTAAGTCCACGTTTTTCTCGAATAGGTCTGAACGGTGAAGGCGGAATATACTGACGACGCCCAAACTGTCGTAACACCCGTACAGGGTGATAAGGCTCGACAATATCCTTCATTTTTAATGTACCCATATAGAAGCATACTTCTTGAAATGGATGAGTTTCCCTAAAGGACCGATATGGATCCCATGTCACCTGCAATATCATCTCATTATGAAAACTAAAATGGAAATTTGGAATTATGAACAATTAGAGAAAAATACCAAATAGAATGACAGTTTGCCTAACCTCGTTGACTGTCAGTATGTCTAGCCTATCCCTAACAGCTCTGACATGCTCTACGGACACTTTGTTGTCCCGTTTGCTCAACCACCTGCATGCTTGTGGCTGGTCAAGTCTATATCCACCATTTAATACCGGCATTAAAGACGAAAAGTGAGCGAAGATCCACGCCTGCAGCAGTGTTAAATATCCGGACATCTGAGCCGCATGGGCTCGTGAGGAGAGACCGAGCTGTCTGTACAAATACGCTAGGGCTCCAGCACCCCACGCATATGTATGCACATTCTCGACATCATGTAAAAGTGCGAGATAGTCAACATGGACCCTTGTGCCGCTCTTGTCTCCAAAAAGTGTACACCCAAGGAGGTAAAGTAAGTATGCTCTGACAGCACATAATATTTTCAGTTCTGTATCCGCGTCTGTGACACCGCTAAAACGTTCTCTTAACCAGTCAAGGCGAACTGAAGCTCCACCTTTCGTATTCAACTCCTGAAAAGCTTCATTATACCCGACACCCAATGACTCAGTAAGTTGCTCAACTGCAATCAGTCCATCTGTTCTATCTAAAAGGCTAACAGACTTTCCTGTAACTGGCAACCCAAGGAGACATGCGACATCATCAAGAGTGATCGTCATTTCTCCAAATGACAAGTGAAAAGTATTCGTCTCTGGATGCCAACGCTCGACAAATGCTGTTAGTTCTACGCTACTAATGTACTGATAAGAACATAATGTGAGCGGATATAAAGAGAAATTACGGATATATTGCACAAAATGAGTATTTGGCTCTTCAGATTCTAGAGGCCATGTGTTGATTTTTTTCATGTGATTTATGCACCGTAATGGATCTCGTTCCTGAAATGATAACGAAGGAAAAAAATATAAATAAACATCAATAACGATAAAGTTTAAATAAAAGTTAATAATATATTATCTCATTCTTAGATATGAAGAAAGCAACATGTGTTCTGAAACTCTTCAACAGAGATAAATCATATGGTCCTCCATTTATTGGCGACACTTCCTCTTCTTCAGAATCTGTCTCATCGATGCCATAACTTTCTTGCGATACACCTCGGGGAATGTGTAACGCAAGACTCTCTGTGGCAGCATCAACTTGTGGATTCGGTTCGTCACGGATTTCAGGGATGTTGGGATCTACGGCTGGACGAATCCCTGTTTTTTTCCTCCTATTCGAGGCTGTTGGGCGAATCCGAGATGGTTGCGCCGGATCCATCTGTAAATCACCAACGATTTTATTGACAAATTAAAATTACCAATAATCGAACATCAAAAATCACCATATGCTATATATATTTGCCTATCTAAATCTATTAAATTAAATAAGATAAACACAAAGCACAAAATTTCATAAAGCTTGTAATAAAGGTCCAAAATTGTATCCAGTGGCAACAATTTCACGCGGTTCAGCAGAACATGGGTTCAACAAAATTCTATCAAGACATTGAAGTTGGTTTTAAAACTTAGGGGTCATGCTCATATTTGTTTACATACATTTGCCTCTCAATAAAACTTTTTTTTCTTTTATTTTTTTAATTAAGTTTATTTTTATCCAAGGTTTTAAATTTAAGCCAAAACCAATAAGTAGCACAAACATTGAATTGGCTTTTGAGGTATCAATATGATATAAACTTTATAATATTGGCGTGCCAACATTGCTGATATTTATTGATTCATCCAGTATTGCGGATATGATATCATAAATCTACCTAAATCGAGAATTTTATGAATATACTTGTGAACAAAATTTCATCTCTCATTCGCTATAAAACATGCAATTATAAAAATTAGTTATAATCTTGCTCATTAGTAGTTTATAAAAAATCTCATCCCAAAATTTTATCTCACATTAGCTCATTAGTAGTTTATATAGTTTATAATCTCATCCCAAATTTTTTTCTGATATTATAGAAATATGAATTTGATAATAAAATTATAATTTTGTAAGACATGACATGATCAACACGTAATTTGATGGATTAATCTATAATCTTGATATTGATTAATATATTTTTTATTTTCTAGAAAATAACAAAAAAAAAAACCTGCAAACTTTGATTTTGATATAGAAGACATGACATTATCATGCTTCCTTAGTATCCATCAAAATATAGGACATATAGTTAAAAATTTCCCAATCAAAGTATAGGACATATACTGCCCACTAAAAATAAAACAACAAATCAATCTATCTAAAATCATAATCCAATTGAAAATTTTATTTAATTTAAATAGCAAATTCCTTACCTGCACTCCTAGATCCAGAGCTCCTAAATCGAGAGTGAGAGTCGGCAAGTCAGGGAGACCGCGTCCCGGATCGGAGACCGCGTCCCGGATGTGATCGGCGTCCCTAGGCGTCGGCGAGACGAGAGACAGTGACCTTGTGCGGAGGTCGGACTCCACCCGAGCCACCGAGAGAGAGAGAGACAGGGCAAAGCTCGCGCGACCTTTGCGAGAGAGAGAGAAACCGAGAGAGAGAACCCGAGAGAGAGAGAGAGAGAATCCGAGCGAGAGAGAGAGAATCCGAGCGAGAGAGATCCCGAGAGAGAGGCTCGAGAGAGAGACCACCGGACCGGGCTCGCGCCTGGATTTTGGGGAACGATCGGAGGGAGAAAGGAGGTTGGGTTTTGGGGAACGATCAGAGGGAGAAAGGAGGTTGTGAGGGTATTTAGGGTATATATGTGTGCTCACTAGGAAAAAATCAAAATTTTGATTTAGGGTCATGTGCACACTAGGAAAAGTGGGCTCACTAGGATAAAAGTTGTGCCCATCTAGAAACTCCCAGAAAAAATTGCGTTTTATTATTAATTAATTAAATAGTTTATATCCATAATTTCTGAAAGAAAAAAAAAATCCGAAATTGAGATTGGGCCCACATATCGAAGGGGAAATTATAAAGGCACAGCCAAAATTTATAAGGGCACACCCCCCCCCCCGCTCGCCCTGTGGTGGGGCCCGCACACTCCCGCTTGCGCGTGCCCTTATTGCATTTGGGGTGGGGCTTTATGTATTTAAATGTTTCCTTAAACATGCAACTAATTCTTTATATTTAATGCTAAAGAGTTTTGTGCATGGAAAAAAAAAAAAAAAAATCCAAAAATGTTGAAGACAATTTATATATCGGCATTTGCCTGATTTCCACTACAAATTTCATCTTTTCCAAAAGCTTAGCTGGTTAGAGCGTGCCATCATTATTATTTTATTATCATTATTCTTTTCGCCAGTATCCCTAAGTAATATTTTCTTTCATTTTCTTTAGACTAAGAAGGTGAAATTCTTTCATTTTCTTCAGATTAAGAAAGTGAAAAAGAGAAAGAAAATATGAATATATTATCTCTTAGTTTCTGCAAAATTTTCTCTTTCAATATTTTTTGGCTAAATACTAAGTTAATTTAAATTTTTTAATAGAACCGATAAAAAAATTGACCATTGAAACCACTCATTTTCATCCTAGCCACATGTCCATCTTCTATAATTTTTGTGTATAATTTTTCTCAAAAAAAAAACAGAGAGAGAGGAATTTCTTCTCAATTAGTTGACGTGGACCGGGCCCATGGCCCATCCCCATTAAAGCTCACTAACTTCTAGGACCGAGGCCATTTACCCATAAATTTGGTCACTTTTCTCAGGTGTGTTTGAATATTTGGAAGTAGTAAAAGTAAGGAAGAATATTAGAAGTAACTTCCAAAAATAATAAGGTAGAAGTATCATATTTCATATACTTTTAGTGTTTATTTCTTACTTTTTGAAAGAGAGAAGAGATAGAAGAGAAATAAAATATTTATTTTTAAAAAAAAAAAAAGATAAGAAAATACAAGATAATAAAATATTATTACTTTTTACTTCCAACTCTATTTCCATCCAAAATTAATATGAAGTAAAATTGAGAAGTAAAAATACCACGTAGGATTCACCTCACTATTACAGAAATAACTTTCACTTTACTTATTGTACAAACAATTACATATACTAGTAAAAATGACTTTATTTCTACTACTTCCTTTCTACTTACATGCAAACAACCACACCCTCAGCGTCGCTCCCGAACAAAATCCCTCTCGTTCTTCACATGCCCATGCATCCAACAGCAAAGTTAAGTCCTCCACGTGTTGTATTTATATTTGTTAAAACAGCTCTCTCATTTTGTGCGCTATATAGGCGATCAAACAACGCATTTAGGTATGAGTTCCCAGTGAATTTCATTTGCATTTGCAATTGAGTTTGAGGTCTATAAATAGCCGACCCCTTCCTCGCCTTCGAGTTCGTTTTGTCTCGCACGTGGCAGTTTCTGCTGGTTCAAGCTTGCGACAGAAGTCGCGAGAGAGGGGGATTTGTCTTTTGTTTTTTTAAATTTGCCTTTAAAAAGAAATTAGGGTTCTTATAAATAGAAAAGGGGAGGAATTGGACTCGCTTTCCTCTGTTCTTCATCCGCAAGCGCTCTCTTATGTAAGTCAACTATTCCCTTCTAATTTTGCTTTCGAGAACTTGATTAGGGTTAGTGTTGGATTTAGGGACTTGTGGTATTTATAATTGTTTTTGTCTTTATCTTTTGTCTTTTAATGATTGGATATCCTATTTGTGTAAAAAAGATTGCAACTTTAACTACAGGTCAAAGTGGTTGATTCCTAAATATTTTGGTCATGAGAACGATTGATTAAAAGCTGATTAGATGCCAAAAAAAAAAAAAAAATTGAAATTTCCTATTGTGCATGTTGTAGTATTTTATTGTGTTGATACATTCTATTTGCCAAAGGTAGCAATTGGTTTGTGGCTCACTGACACAGTGGTAAAATCTTCATATTTGGTGAGAGAAGGTAAAATTTTCGTATTTTATTCTTGATGGCAAGTCCAGGTTCAAGGTGTGAATGAGTATTTTCATATTTGAGTCCGGTTCATATTTTGGCGAATATGGATTCAAATTCTTAGTCATATAAATTCTGGCAGAAGATTGATTGCCTGAATACAGATTTTTGGATATTCAGATACAAGTGAAGTAGATAAAGAAAATAGATCCTATTTGTGGATCATATTTCGGAGTTGGATTTTTCAGCAGGGGCAAACCCAGGCACCCGATATGCAAACATGTAAATTTGAGGGGGGCCATACTTATAAAAATTGTAGAAGCTAAATTTAAAAAAATTGAAGGACTGGCTGCCTACCCTAGCATAAGGGTGGGTTGATATCAGGGTATCTACTTGTATATTTTGTGTTTGCTGCTACCTGTGGATACACTTGGCTCTTTGATTTTTCACCCCTAATAAAGCCGGGTTCAGTTTAATCTAGCTTCAAGATAGTGGGTAAGAGTATTTGAATGTCTTGTTTCTATATATGCTTACCGTTACATACCCAAAGTTATGCAAGTAAGGAGAGCAGATCTAGCTTTTGATTTTATTGAATGTGCGAATTAATATGAAGCTGTAACTTGACGGGGATTAAGCAACTTCTGTAAGGCCTTGTCTCATTCGTCTATTTCTACTTGAACTGCAGAATTGGGGATTCTGTTTGAGTTGTAGCTGCAAGCGTCGGAAGCAATTGATCAGCAACAATGGAGGTATATGGCAGTTCTATGATATCCGAGCCCAGCAATGTAATTTTTTTATCCACTATTCTGAACCAGGAGGGGTCAATCCCTAGTCACAAGTGTGACAGTAGATGCCAAAATGAACACATTTTTGGGAATATGTATTGCTGCAAACTAACTGGAATCACACATATCTGTGATAACAATTGTAACCAGAGAATTTTATATGATAACCATAGTTCCCTTTGCAGAGTGAGTGGGCAGATTTTCCCTCTCTCACTGATTGAACAGCAGGCGGTGAGAGGACTTCGGAGGAAGCCCGAAGTAGAGATTTCTGATGGCTGTGCTCCTAAGCGCAGGCGGGATGCTCAACTGCATCCTTCTCCATTTGAGAGGTCGTTTTCTGCAGTTGCTCCAATCTGCAGCCAAGTTGGAGATGGCATGGATATGAACTAGTGTTCATTGATTCCATCATTTCCCTTCCCAACTCTTTTCCTTTTCTGCTTTCTTCTGTGAAAACTGGAATGAAGTAGTATATTGAGAGTTGACAGTGATGAGTAAGCTCCTGAGTGTAGGTCATCTTTAAAGACTCTTTAGACCTTTTTATATGGGACAATATTTATGTAATATCTAACTTATTAGAGACTTCTGCAACTTTGGCAAACTCTGGTGCCGATTTTATTTGCAAAAACCATCGGCTTTTCTTTTCGTTTTAGTTGCTGGTTTAAGCTTTTTTTCTTTTTTAACTTATAATATATTAGGAGAATTTCATTCTTTAATTACAGGTATATGCAAAGGGCTTGAATGTTATTGTCGGGTTCTGTCATCTTATATTTGGAGTTGTTGATTTCGTTATTATTTGCTAATCTAAATTGTATCATGTCATTGGTGCCTTCTGATTTTTTTCATACTTGCAATCCTTACTTGAATTATTATGGAATGTAAAATTGTCATAAACTAGATTAGCTGCTGTTTATGTTATATTTCCTTTATGTGAGCGTGCTTATTTTATTGCAATGTGCTATTTTATGTGAAACAAGTCATACTAACCGTGCAGGTTCTGACTGCTCTAATAAAAGATAGCTAAGCATGGTTCTGACTGTTTTAATGAAAGATAGCTATGCTTTGTTAAACTAAAATTTTCAAATTTTCAGGTCGTTCTATTGGTAATTGCCAGCTAATGGAGGCATAGTTTTAGTTTTTTATGTTGTTTATATCAGAATCTGATCCTCATAAGTTGTTTTGCAGGGTTTTCGAGGTTTGACAGCTCAGAGAACTTATGAGTATTATTTTGGTAATTTGCTTTTTGCTACCAGTGCAAGGAGTCTAATGCTTTTAATTTACTTTTTTCAGGTAATCTCCAGCTGAGTACCAGTTTCGATGTTAACCTCCAGCTGTCCGATTGAGTAATTTTGATGTATTTCAGCAGCTTTCCTTTCATGTGCTTCAAAGAGTTTGGCATTGGAGTCCCATTTTGTCAGTTGTGTTGTGCATGGCTCGATTACATCGGTTTGCTTGCTACTGAGTTGGCTTTATTTCAAAATTGTGGTGTTCCAATCAAATTATGATGAAAAGTTTGAAGTTCTACGTGGTCTCTATATTCGTAATTCCTATGGCTAAATAGTAGAGTTTCTTTTCTGTATCCAAGCTGTTCTATGTAATGCTTCATTGAATTTTGTTTACATGTTGCCTATTGGTGCACAACTTCCACAAAAATGTTCTTTTTGTGACCTTGTTAAGATATTCCTTCGGTTTTCAACTCCAGATGTATATAATGTACAGGTTTCGAACTGCTATGTCATCATTTTGGGATTGCTATGTTGCACCTGGTGTCTAACAGATGTAAATGAGATTCATATTATGTTTTCAGTTTTTATTTATGGATATTGTACTTGAGTAAAAAAGAAGAAAAAAAAGTTTGTTGCAGCTTTAAAATAACAATTGTTCAGTATGCTCTCCCCTATCTGCCTCTTCCTTCGCTCGACAAGGTATCTACTATGGTGAGATTATAGAACGTGATTAGTTATGCTAGAAATTTATTTATTTATTTTTTATATGGAAGAATTTTTATGTAATATCTAGCAGATAAGGTATTTATTTTAGCTTCATTGAATTTTGTTTACATGTTGCCTATTGGTGCACAACTTCCACAAAAATGTTCTTTTTGTGACCTTGTTAAGATATTCCTTCGGTTTTCAACTCCAGATGTATATAATGTACAGGTTTCGAACTGCTATGTCATCATTTTGGGATTGCTATGTTGCACCTGGTGTCTAACAGATGTAAATGAGATTCATATTATGTTTTCAGTTTTTATTTATGGATATTGTACTTGAGTAAAAAAGAAGAAAAAAAAGTTTGTTGCAGCTTTAAAATAACAATTGTTCAGCATGCTCTCCCCTATCTGCCTCTTCCTTCGCTCGACAAGGTATCTACTATGGTGAGATTATAGAACGTGATTAGTTATGCTAGAAATTTATTTATTTATTTTTTATATGGAAGAATTTTTATGTAATATCTAGCAGATAAGGTATTTATTTTAGCTTCATTGAATTTTGTTTACATGTTGCCTATTGGTGCACAACTTCCACAAAAATGTTCTTTTTGTGACCTTGTTAAGATATTCCTTCGGTTTTCAACTCCAGATGTATATAATGTACAGGTTTCGAACTGCTATGTCATCATTTTGGGATTGCTATGTTGCACCTGGTGTCTAACAGATGTAAATGAGATTCATATTATGTTTTCAGTTTTTATTTATGGATATTGTACTTGAGTAAAAAAGAAGAAAAAAAAGTTTGTTGCAGCTTTAAAATAACAATTGTTCAGCATGCTCTCCCCTATCTGCCTCTTCCTTCGCTCGACAAGGTATCTACTATGGTGAGATTATAGAACGTGATTAGTTATGCTAGAAATTTATTTATTTATTTTTTATATGGAAGAATTTTTATGTAATATCTAGCAGATTAGGTATTTATTTTAACTTTTGATATTCAATTGTAGTATGATATTCATTTTGTTCCCCGTCAATGTTGAAACTTTATTGTTACTGCTTTTATAATTCATTAATTTTCTTGGTACAGTTCATTATTATCTCAGTATTTTTATTTGTTAACGCATTCTGAGGGTTGTTGGTGGGATTCTGTCACTGTTTTCTCATCTTGAATACTTTGTTAGCTGCTTATCTAATTTTGTATTATACCACCACTGATACTTACTGATTGTATCGTGCCTTTTGAATCTTGTAACATTCATCACCTCGTTGCTTACTTAAAAAGCTTAATTACAGATTATAACAGTTATCAGATAAAATGCTAGTGCTCCACTAAATTATTTTTAAGGTGAAATTAAAATGCTTCTTTATAATATTGTGATTTCTTGTCATTTATGTTGCTTATGTTGAAAATGGATTCTAAATTCCTTGAATCTGGGTGTTCACTGTTTTGGTTAACAGGATGGTGGAGGAAACATTTTTGGTTGAACTGAGGTAATCATATTTTCAAATTTGTTATTAGTTATTAGTCACGTCTAAATTGCCAATACAGTTTTGCTTGTTACGATGGTGAGTTTTGTTATTATATATTTGTGTATATGTTCCACTAAAAAATGGAAAAGATGAAGAAACTATATTTGCTGCTTTTGGCCGATGAGTTAGAATGGGGTGAGGGAAAGGGGAGTTTATAAAGGTTAATGTGTTTTATGAATTGGAGTTAATGTTGTTCAGGCAATAATTATATCGTGGTTTTGGCAAGTTTGTTAGATTTGGACTGAAGTTTTGTGGTGCTATGCGATTGAGGTATTTAGAAGAAGGAGATAAAAAGCTACTTTGATTATTTGTGGGCTTACCTAGTACTAGGGTTCTCGATAAGTCCTTGTATGGAAAGTTTACTTGAAATTCAAGAGATTTATTGTTCTTAGTATCGAACTCATTTGTCAGGTCAGGAAATGCCTTGCTCCTCTTAAAATGAACAGAACTCCTTTGGTTGATTGTTAATGATAAATTATCGACTTTTGGCTTGCTTGGCAGGTAACTAATTGTTTCGTTTCTTCATTTTCTTTTTGGAAATTTTGCCACGATGATCTTTATTTTGGTTTGCTTGATGGGATTGGATTAGAAGTGTTCAATGCTCTGAATATTTTTTGTTCCGACTGTTGAAACCTTGGGGACTCTTGTGGTTTCATGATTCCTGTTGGTATTTTATAGCTTGTAATAGTATCGATGTGCTATGTGATTATATGTTTAATGACTTGTAACTTGTGACCTTGCTTGTGCATGTCAGGAGAAAAGAAAAAAGGAAAATCATTTGAAAGAGAAAAAGCAACTGTTTGCAAGTGAGAATTATTTTTCTTCTAATTCCTGATCCTAAAGCATTTTTTTGATGGGTGGGATTGTTTTTATGGTTGCAATATGTTTCGATTGATTTTTTTTATAACAGATACAGTAGAGAGGAAGAAAGGGCAATCTCATTGCACAGTAAGTTCATATTCATGAAATGATTGCTCAGAACAAAATTTGGTGCAAGTGAATTAACTTCCAGTTGTTTTTTAGTTATATCTCTATCCTAGTTTCTCTATACTGTTTTTTTCTCCTTTTTTTAGGTGAATATTTTTTTTTATAATAATGTTGTAGGTTTATCAAATATCCAAATAAGTTCCACACTCAACATTAATGGACTAGAAACTGTATTGCATTATTAGTTAGTTAGGCTTAGCCACTTTTATCTTTCTGTTGGTTATTTGTTGGATACTTGGCTATTAGCTTGGCAACTTGATGCAGTCTTCCATTTGTGGGTAAAGATTCATAGTTGACCATCAATTTAGGTTTTTTACATCAATTTTGGTTCTTTACATAAATTGAGGTAATTTGGATTAATTAAGTAACTTGATGCAGTTCCCTCATCTTTTCATTTGGGTTTTTTGAGAATTTGAAACTTCAAGAGTGTTAAGTTACACACTTTCAATATTACAGAAGGTCTGACTGTAATTAATCTTAAAAAAAAATCTAGAGTGTATATTTCATATACATACACTATTTTAATCTAGTCTAATTCACCTAACTACTAATTATGCTCACGAAGATTCCAAATACTGAGATCACGGGGAGTTGAATTCATAACCTTCCATATGAGAAAGGATAGTACTAACAACTAAATAAGCATGTTATGCTAAATCTAATTCTATTAATTGATGGAAAATTTTCCAATTCATGTGAACAGTTAGCTAGCGAGGAAATGCAACCTTTTACCCATTTTAGTAAATTCCATGACATGCAAAACAAATCAGATAAAGTCTCTTTTGACATCGCAAAATGCCTTTTTGCAGGGTAAACGTTAAATATTTTTAAGTTTAGATACGAAGTAATGAATGTGGTTGTTGAGCTTCTGTTTTATTAAAAAATAAAAAATAAAAAATAAAAAAGAAAAAAATAAAAAAGAAAAACATCTCCATTATTGAAAGGGAGAGCGGTTGGAAATTAGTTTCCTTTCTTTATCAACTGCAAGAGGTCGAAATTGATTTGACGGGCTTCTAAGGCGACAACTTAGATAAGTTACGTGTGTCACTGTTAGTGACGATAAAAACAAATGATTCCATTATTATTTTTTTTATTTTTTTTGGATCATGATCTCTATATCCTTAGTTTTTTTGGATCAAATTATATGGATTTTAAAATTTATTTACTCCTTCACCTACACCAAGTAGATACAAAATATGTAGATACAAAATATAGTATTCACTTAAAATAATTTTGTATCTAATTAATAGAAGATCAAATTAAAACTAAGAACCAAGAAATAGGGTATAAGTTAACCTTAGGGAGTCAAGATCATAATCTAAATAAAATTATTTTAAAAAATAACTAGAGATAGTAAAAATGAACTGCAATTCAGATAATTTATGTAATGCAGCTGTTCATTTCCATTATTCTCATATATATATATATATATAGAGAGAGAGAGAGATGGAAATATATATATATATATATATATATATATATATATATATATATATATATATATATATATATAGAGAGAGAGAGAGAGAGAGAGAGAGAGAGAGAGAGAGATGAGCTGACAGCTCACGCAAGTTACCTGAGCTGCAGTTCATTATCACTATCTCTAATATTTTTTTAAAAAAAAAATCTTTTGGATTATGATCTCGACCCTCTAGGGTTCACTCATACCCAACTTCTTGTGTTTTAATTTTGATTTGGTCATCTACCAAGCTAACTCAAAATTAACAGTTTTCAATGAATAAAACATTTTGTATGCACTTGATGAAAGGATAAATGAAATCCAAAATTTATGAAATTTAATCCGAAATAAGTTAAAGAGGTAGAGATAGTGATTGTTAAAAAAAATTGAAAAAAAAAATCATTGGATCATTACAGTTTTGTTGCTAGCTTACATAACTTTTCCTGAGCTGGCGGCTCACCTACAGTAATACCATATATATATATATATATATATATATATATATATATCATTCCTTTATGTACTCAGCTCAATATCGGCTACGGTGGAAGAGCTATGGTTGGCATTATTTAGAAGGCTAGAGTTATAAATAAAGTTTGACTCCATGTGTGAAGGCAATGTACAATTTTCGTCCTCTCCTCCTCCTGTATCGTCTAAGACTGCTCAATGTTGTTGCGCTTACGGCTCTCTTAGGTTATGTTATGCCTCTCGTTACATGAGGCCTCCCCCAATGGCAAAGTCTGAGATATCCTTATGCACCAATTATGTCTGCATGCCGACTGACAATCAACATAGAGGAAAAAAACTGTTTTAATTTTTGCTTTATCATATAAAGCAAAAATTAAAACAGTTTTTATTTCCTGAAATAATTAGATTTAACGTTCAGTTTTTTTTTTTTTTTTTTCCAATCCGCATTCAAGTAGGCATAAAATACTCTATTTATAGAAAATGGTATTATTTTACAGCGGAAATAGGAAAATCAATACGCTTTTAATACAAACCCTAATTTTTTTTTTCCCCCTTATAGAGACCATGGTCCGTGGATGGGGAGCGCAGGGAAAGAGTTGGTTCTGACGTCATTGATGACGTCCCAATAACAGCCAAATTAACAGCAGCACTTTTTTTTGTTTGTTTGTTTGTTTCTCAACGTTCTGTCGTAAGCATCTAATCAAATCTTTTATTTAGCAAGAAAAATAAAAAATTTAGTTAAAAAAAAATCTTTTCATATCATTTGGTAAAGTAAATAAGAAACAAAATTTATTATTTTTTTTTAAAGAGAAGCCAATACTCATGTTATCTTAAAATTATGATGATGTGATAGGATGAGGAAGTTTCAAAAGGAGCACCTCATTTTTCCCAATGAGTCCACTTTATAACTGTTCTTACTTTGAATTTGGATTAAAAAAATACTAAAAAGTAGGTTCACTGTGAAAATTGGCGTGCTCCTTTGGAAACTCCATCTGATGAGGGGAATCTCGCAAAAATTAAAGGAAAAATAAATTATCATGTGTTTTTTATTATAACATATGATATACTAACTCCAAGAGTTTCTAAATGAGCACACCTTTTTTTCCTAATGAGCCCATTTTATGACTGTCCACGCTTACTAAAATTATATTATAAAGTGGGCTCATTAGGAAAAGTGGTATGCTCCTTTGGAAACTCCCCCAACTCCTCGGTGTGCAACTATACTGTAATTTAATCTTAAGTTAAGTGCTGACTTAGTTAAGAAATTTCATACTAGTAGGCAAAGTGAAATTATGTGTATATTTAAATATCTGAATGTGAGACAGAGATTAATAAAGGTGTTAGAGAACTTGCTTCATTTTATTTTTCCATCAATTCATAAGTCTCGGGGAATTATTATAAAGTCTATATTGAGAGTGATATTATAGAATCATCTTGTTTCTTTATAGACTTCTTAGGACATCCCAATGTATTCTTCTAGTGTTATAATGTAACGTTGTATTTAATTATAGTGAAACAAAATTTACCCATTCTATGTTTTTGTTAGATTATTAGTAATATTATTTTCCATTCGCATCTCACAACTTGTAGTAATTTGTCTAAATCTTTAATTCCTAAGATTTTTTTTTTCTCATTTTTCAGAGGTAGAAATTGAATTTTCTTTATACTTTAATTTTGTTTTTTTAATTTCCCTTTACATGTGCTTGGATCTCTATCTATTTGTTTACCCAAACCTCCATGGCTAAGTGACTGTTTGGATGTCAGAAGTATATGATTAAATAAAGAAAAAAAATAAAATTAACTTTCAAAATTTTAAGAGCAACTATTTTTCAATAGAATTCTAGTACTTATGTGATAAATTTTAAAAGTGAAAAGTAAATTAGAAAGTAAAAATAATATTTTTTTATTATTTAATAAAATACTATCATAATAGTATTCTATTTGTTTCATGTATTAGATTTGAAAAGTAATTATGAAAGTTGAATAGAATACATTATTTTGCTTTGTTTCTAGAGCTTCATTAGCTCTTCTCCTAAAAAATGAGGTGAAGAGAAAAATATAAGTAGAGTTGCCACATAAATTCATATCATCAGTGAAAGTAACTTACAATTTTTTTCTTGGCTAAGCAAATACATGAAGTAGTGGAAGTAGTCTTAGTTTCACTATTTCTATTTTACTTTCATGCAAACAAACACATCCTAAATACAACATGACCACTGACTATTATCCAACCAATAGCTGATCGAGATATAGATGTAGTATGATAAGACAGTCATCGGGATGGATACCGTGACCAAATCCTATATTATTTTCTTTTCTTTTCTGGCTTATTCCCTTCCAAAGAGTGATTGCATTATTAATATATTGGGTATTTCTTAGATCTTTGAAAAATAAAAAAGCTAATATTTGAAAACTTTACAACTGTAATTACTCATAACTCAAACACGCTGTAACAACTTTTATTACTGTAAGTGACTAAAAGTTCAATTACAATAATATAAATTGCAACTTTTAATAATTGCAGGTAACCAAACAACTTCTAATTCTGAATCTGAACTTGAAACTAGAATGTTGAGATGGGAAGAGAATCCAAATCTCTTCCATCTAGAAGATTCTATTTGAGCATGCCACTTTACTCTGTGAGCCCGCCTACTAAACTTGTAAAAAAGTATAAGTTTTTGTTGAAAATCCCTTTTACTGTATCAAAACTCCAAAATTAATTAGTTATGGTAAGAATTGAGAGAAATTATTTTTTAAGTCCTATTTTTGGACAGAAATCTGAACTTTATATAGTGGTATAAAAAAAAATTTTAACTCTCAATTAAATGCGCACCCGACAAGATTTGGCTTGCTCTGATACTATATTGAAAATTCTTTCCACTGTACCAAAACTTCGAAATTATGATGAGAGTTGAGCGAAATTAATTATTGTATTTTAACACGACCCCGCAAGTTTATGATAAGGGTTGAACAAAATTAATTATTGTATTTTAACACGCGCAAGTTTAAGGTCTATTTTGAAAAGAAACCTATATTTTACATATTGATATAATTTTTTTTAAAATCTACAATTAAATATATGCATGATAGGATTTGAATCTGAATTGCTTTAATACCATATTGAAGAAGAATTGAGGAAAATTATTTTACATTCAGCAAAAATTGAAATTGAATTGTGCTGATACCATATTAAAAATCATTTTCACTGCATAACTCAGAAGTTATGCTGAGCATTAAAAAAAATTAATTATTGTATTTTAACAGTTTTTTTATTTCTTTTAGAAATTATATTGTTTCTAAATAATATTAAATCCGATCGAGAATTAATCGGTGTGAAAATTGTTCGAAAACTAGTACCAATTAGAAAGTTCGGTTCACTGATGTGCTCAACTTTTTTTCATGTACTTTAAACTTTTAAAAGACAAAAAATAAATAAAGAGAAAACCCTTCATAAATAGACCACAACAGTTAAAGATCCCAAAGTGTAAATACCTCCACAATTAAGAAAATAATGGCATCTAACATTAACAATCTTACATCAAATCACTCTTACTCACTCTCTTTACAACATGAGAGCTCTAATTAATTAACTCCCATCACCAAATCTCCCCCAACAAAAAAAAAAAAAAAAAAAAAAACACAATCAAATCACAGAAATCAAACTGATCGATCATCACCTCGCTTCGATCCCCAATCCAATGCTCCGCCTCGCTTGATTCAGCTGCTCTGTGAGTTCTCTAATCCTCCGATGGAACGCCACTGCTTGAGCTACGGCCTCGGCCTCGAGCTCGCCGAGCTGAGAGCAGAGCATCTCCTCTCCCTCCTCCGCCACCCTCAGCCTCTCCCTCGTCCTCTCCAGCTCCCTCCTCATCGCCTCCTCCCTCTCCTCCCTCTCCCTCAACTGCCTCTCCAGCTCCTCGTTCTTTCGCTTCAGATCCTCGAACCCTAACCCTAGCCCTGATAATTTGGGGGCTCTCGAATCAACCATCACCGCCATTCCCGGAGCCATTTTGAAATTCGAGGAAAAATAAAATGCGCGTTCGAATTTTCTTTCCGAGTGAAGAGATGGGTTTGGATCCGGAGGCCTATAAATAGGTGGGGGGGGGGGGGGGACGGGATCGCGTCCAGGTTCACTGTATCTGAAATTGACGTCTGAGATTTCGCCACGTGTATATGGGGGAGGGCAGACTGTAAGGTCTGCGATTCTCCCCCGTGACGTGGATGTTGGGATATTTTGCATATTGCACCCTGTAGAATTTATGTATTACGCAATGTGTGTGGTTAAGAAATAAAAAATATTTCTCTGAACGCACGCTCTGATTGCGACTGGCGACGTATTTGTGGGCCCGGCCCATGTCTCCCAATGGTGCTCCAAAATGACCCTCAAATGGAGGCACATGCAGGTCTTGGGGTACTGTAGCTATGGAGAATTTTTCTAGTTAAAAAAAAAAAAAAAACATTAGGACTCGCTGGATGTAGCTAATCGAAGAATTTTCTTAGTTCTAGATTATTTTTTTGGGGTATTTACTGGTTTGTCCCTCAAATCTTTAAATATTATGATTTTACCCCCAAATCTTCATATTTATAATTTTGCCCTCCAAATCTCATAAGTTACAACAATTTTGCCCCCTTCTATAACTTTCCCAAACACAGTTAATTTTTTGACCATTTTACCCCTCATTTCCTCTTTTATTTTCCTCCTCTTCTTCTTCTCTCTTCCTCCTTTCTTCTTATTTTCTTCATTATTTCTCCTCTCTTCCTCCTCTCTTCTTCTTCTCTTTTCCTTCTCTCTTCTCATTTTCTTCATTTTTTTTTTTTTACTCTTTCATGTTCATATTTTCCTCCTCTCTTCTTATTTTCTTCTCTTTTTTTACTTGAGATAATTGATTTGGTGAACTAGAGGAAAAATGCATGACATGAAAGAGTAAAAAAATGAAGAAAATGAGAAGAGAGAAGTAAAAGAGAAGGAGAAGAGAGGAGGAAGAGAGGAGAAATAATGAAGAAAATAAGAAGAAAGGAGGAAGAGAGAAGAAGAAGAGGAGGAAAATAAAAGAGGAAATAAAGGATAAAATGGTCAAAAAATTAACTGTGTTTGGGAAAGTTAGAGAAGGGGGCAAAATTGTTGTAACTTATGAGATTTGAAAGGCAAAATTATAAATATGAAGATTTGGAGGGTAAAATCATAATATTTAAAGATTTGAGGGACAAATCAGTAAATACCCCTATTTTTTTTTCAAAGAATTTGACCAATCTTTAGAATTTGCTTGTTCGGATGACTTTTTGTTTTTACTAAAAATCCTAAGGATTGTAATTGAAAAATTGACTAATCCTTTAGATTAGAAAGTGGACGTTAAAACATCTTTTTTTAATCCAAAGGATTTACACCTCCTGAGTCGGGTGAAGGGATATTTCAATATTTGCAAACAGCATTGCAAGTTATAATTTATATTACTACAAGTAAAACTGTAATAATAAAATTTATTGTAATTTGTGTTCGGATTGGGAGTTTTAAATGGTAAGTAAAGTTGTAAAAATTTTCAAATTCTTATTACTTGTAATTGCAATTACAATAATAAAATTTTACAGCTACAACCGTAATAGTAAACAAGACCGGTTCATTTTATTAGTTGCAATTCATTTTACGAGTTGAAACATCTAATCAAAAAAGTCCCAAATAAAAAAAACTTTTGCGTGGAAGCCACCATGATGAGAATTGCCCTACTATCCTAATTTCTTATCTGGAAACTTTTTGCCCTTTTTTTTTTTACTTAAATAAACAAAAATTTTTAATGTCCAATTTATTTTAAAATTCTTGGTAATACATAATATTTTTTTTGGTGATCTGATTATATATATTTGGGCTGTAAGATTGGTTGCTTAAATTTAGCAAACTTTTTTTTTAAGAGAATTCTAAGCAGTACCTTAATGAATTTTTATAGAGAAAACGGAAACTTTACCTAAGGGAGTTCCTTTTTCGCCGCTTAGATAGCCCAATAAAATTATTATATCTGGCACCACTTAAAATAACAAATAAAAAAACTTTCTTAATCATCTTTTGATCATCTTTTGAAAGACACTACGTGTAATAATTTTATTGTGCCACCTAAACAACGGTGAAAGAACTCTTTTTACCATCGATAAATTTTCCGTTTACTCATTTTTATATATTTAAAAAGTACTTGTTTTTCTTAACGAGTTTCTTTTATATTATAATAAGTAACTGGCTGCTATAGGAGGAGTCCTACTTTTCAAGGGTGGAGGTTTAGGAATGGTCAAGCCTCCTCAGCTGCGGAGTTTGGTCAAAACTAAAATAATCGAACGATACGAATAAGTAAAAACGAACCGAATTGAAATAATTTGATCGTTTTTTCATTGCGAACTTTGGGTGTGTTCATACTACTATCCACTCTGTACCAAAAGCCGAGATTAATAGTTTTGTGAGAGGTACTTGTCTGGCCTTTAGACATAATTCCTGGTCTAGGAGGATAGTGCACATGGAGTCCTTACGACTTTTCATAATAGTTATAGTGACTGTCGGCCCTTAATTCAGGATGCATGATTAATTGTTTCCCTCATTTATGTGTTCATCATAGCTGGAGCACATAGTAAGTTGATTACATGATGGTGAGGATGTTGACAAAGGTTCTTAATTTTTCTCATCGACTACAAAAGCTAGTGATGTCAGGCATGAGCTGTAGTAGCTGCTACAGTCCTTGAAGACAGCATGCTTTCAAGCTCTTATCAAGGTATGTTAATTTTTCTCTCGCATTTGGATGTAGGAAGTGAGGTTTCTGAGGCATTACTCACGTTAAGCCCAACTCAGATCAGTCATTTTCCCAAAAAGTGGTTGAAGGATGGGTTAACAAAACTTGTACGCTTGAAGAACCCACCAATGTCAATGTCATCAAAAAATTATGTGCACACATACATGAACATGATGGGTGTTTGTTCACCAAAAAAACAGTTGCTGGACAGTGCAAGTTGCTTTCCAAAAGGGAAACTCGTTTTTCTCATTAAGCCCCAATTTTTTTGCCGGCTTTGCACAAGGCCATTTTTTGAGAAATTCTATTTGCGCACGGTATTTTACTTTTAGCATCCTAGTAACTCTTTATACTAAACTTCTATTTTGAAATACTACCATTTTATTCTCTGCATCCAAAAGTTTTTCTAAAAATACTCCTCCTCGTTTTCTCTAACTCCTCACCCCGTCTAATCTGCTAGTTAGATATTAATACCCGACCAGCAAGTAAAGTCTCGCCCACAAAAGAAAACTAATTAATGATAAATTTCAAACAAATACGCATAAAACCTAATAAACAATTCAAATCGTACCTTAAATTTGTCCTCTAATACCAATTGCATGTTGAAATTTTCCATTTGCATAAATAAAAACTCAAACTCAAACTCCAAATCCAAATTTCACTTATCACGGTGAAATCGAAGAAGTTAAAATTCTTCTAATGTTTTAAGGAACATTAATGTAAAAAAATTTAAAAAAATCAATCAAATCGATGATTTTGTAGGAGATGTGTTTTTATTAAATTCCAAAAAAAAATTATTTAGAATTTTAGAGAGAAAATAGAGAAGGAAGACGATAAGTAGTAGTTCCATATTTTAAGAAGTCTTAATTTGAAATTTATAAGAATAATTTAATCTAAAAAAAATAATAGCAAACTTGTAATTATTTGTAAATTTCAAAACCGTGCGCTCAAGAGTCAAATGCCATGTGCAAATATAATTTTCCCCATTTTTCTTAGCAAGTCACATTCCTTTTCCGCAATTGCCCTCTCCCTTCTCTCTTCCTCCGATCACCCCGACAGCCCTAATCCTAGCAGTTTCTCCTCGCAGTCGCTGCCTCACCTCTATCTCCTCCCTCTCGCAGCGGTGTCGAGGTGGCGATCGTGCCGTGACAGTTCACCGGCAATCTCTTAGGGTCTTACTTTTTAAAGAAAAAATTTCGGTTACAGAGAATAAAATCAGTTAATTTATATATAAAAAAATATATTGGCAAAAAATTTCTGGGGACGTCTAGGAATGGTCTAGTTAATTCTCATAGTGGTCGATCCTATACCAAAAACCTTTTCTATTAGTCGACCTCTCCTCAGTTGGGATGTAAAGTAGAGGGAAGCAGAGTTTAGTTAAAACTAATATAACCAATCGAAATCGATACAGGTAAGCAAAAACGAAACGGTGTGTGCTTGAAACCGAGATTAGGAGCTTTTGAAAGACACTTATTGGGACTTTGGATATAATTCCTAATCAGCAAATTTTGTGATAATAGTTGTCAACACGGTGAGAATATTGACCAAAGTGATTTGCTAGGAAATTTTCCTCATCGACTGCAGAAGCCAGAGATGTCAGGCTTGAATCACACCCAATTGATCAGTCATTTTCCTAAAAGTGGTTGATGGGTTACCAAAACTTGTAAGCTTCAAAAGCTTGAACCCCCCAATGTCAACGTCTACCCTTAATTACTATAATTTTAAAAAAAGAATAAAAATAAACAATAAAACTTATCTGCACACACACATGATGGTTGATTGTTCACCTAAAAAAGTTACTGGAGAGTGAACACAGATATTTTTCCTACACCTCTGAGAAAGAAGCGAACATAAACTTACTACATAGGGGTTGAATTTGGTGTAAAATGAAAGAACAATTGCACGCTAAAGTGACATCACCTGAGAGAGACATGTAACCAGTTAATAAAGCTTTCGTGTTTCTCGGCCAATGGAAGGTGATAGTAATGGAGTTGCTAAAAACATACAGTGGTTGAGTTAGAGATATTGGATAACGACGGACAGTTCTAGCAGAAGATGGAGGTAGTCTACATGTAACTTACGCAGCAGCCAAAAGTTGTATGTGATGCAGGTGAACACACTGGGCCTCTAAGCTAAATTAAACTATCATTTCTAAATTAAGCTTTGTTACCAGCAAGATATGATGGCTGAGGCCCTGTCTCTGGTTGATCAACTTGATTTCGGTCTCCCTCCGCTTTATTAAGGATCTGAAACGCTCGAGGCATGCTAGTCTCCTGCAAACAAGGCCAATAACTTGATTTGAAATAAATAAGGATCTGAAACGCTCGAGGCATGCTAGTCTCCTGCAAACAAGGCCAATAACTTGATTTGAAATAAATATTGACGTTATGTGCAAACGCAAGAGCACGGTGCATGCTGTTAACAGATGAACTGATATTTCTCCACACAAACTCATTTCGAACAAAATCCTAAGGTTCAGAAAGATTGTGACAAGGGGCATACAAAAGTAAGTGTGTGTGTGTGTAAACTAAGCATTCTGATTGTTCGCTGGATAATGTTAAAAATCTTCACAGTCCACATCCGATGCCCAAAATGGCCCCCAAGACCCACCTCTTACGGAAATGTTTACTGGAGCCAACAAGATGAGTTTCGCTTATAATTTTGGGTGTCAAAGTGAGGATCTGCTTAAAGTTTTACCATTTTAATATCTGTCCCAAGCCAAAATAAAAGAGGAGAATTGAAATATTGTCACGTATTATGACATGATCCAAAAATTGAATTTCGTTGGGTGATCGATCCGGCGTGATTCTCTTTTGGTTCATGCAACCTACCCCCAAGTACTTGGAACGAAAAGCTCAGTTGTATCTGGAGCATTACTCTTACTCCACTAATTTTACCCCAGTCTATTTCTGAAAAGTGGATGGACAACGGTCGAGACAACTCACGGTAAGATCTAATCTTTGCCTAATTTTTGGAAGTTTGACGACAGAAGGCAAGCCCTGTTACTTTTTACTTGGCATCTAGCAACCCTGTAACCTAGGCATTAGGCAACTGCATCACAAAATCAAATCATGTTATCATTAATTTGGCACCAAGCAAGAGTGCAATTTCAGGGACTAGGCAATTGCATCGCAAAACCAAGTCATGTTATTGTCAATTTGGCACCAAGCAAGAGTGCAATTTTAGGGATTAGGCAACTGCATCACAAAATCAAGTCATGTTATTGACAATTTGGCACCCAGCAACGGTGCAATTTTTAGGGATTAGGCAATTGCATCACAAAAACAAGTCATGTTATTATCAATTTTGTCAATTTGGCACCCAGCAACGGTGCAATTTTTAGGGATTAGGCAATTACATCACAAAAACAAGTCCTGTTATTGTCAATTTGGCATCTAGCAACATTGTAACCTACGACATTAGGCAATTGAACATTGGCTACTTGTTTTGACATGAAGAAATATGTCTCTTGAATACCCCAGCTTGAGGGTCTTCAACTGTCATGCTCCAACGGTTTGTTTCGACATGAATCAGTCCCAGATGTGGACCCCTAATACTTTACAGAACACTTCCAATACGAAAAAAGCCACAAGTAGGGATGCAACACAAAGAACAAGACACAATCAGCAAGAAATAGAAATTTGCACTCATTATTAATTCCAAGAGGGAGGAGAGGGTGAGATATTTGGTGTATTTTTCCCCCCTAACAAACAAACATATGAAGCAGAAGTAAGATTATTTTTTTATTCTTCATTTGTTCTTCGTCTTCCAATTTCAAAAAGTTTGCAGGAAATACGATGAAGTAACTCCTGTGCGTAATTCCATAATTCTTTTGCCCAAGTTACTTCACAGGTTTTAGTACTCATCCAAAAAGCGGTGTGTATTATGTACAAGTACGTTCAAACTGCCCAAATCGTTTTTGTCGTCTATCTAAATGAGCTTTTAACAAATAGATTTCCTTGGTAATGTTGTTTTACTCACCATTTTTGAGCATTGAGATTCATTATTTGAATGGAGGTGAATGTTTCGGTTGGCTTTAATTGAGGTTGGCTTTAATTGAAATTTTTTTCGTTTCTCATTGAGTGAGGAATTCCATTATTTTTTGGTCGTCATGATTGAGATCTTGAATTGCATCTATTTTTGTAGTCCAATAATAATCTAATCTTATAATGTGTACATTTTGCATTCTACCCCATATAGAACTGAAATTTACGTATGTTTTTATTATCAGGTCTATCTACCTTTATGGTTCAGTATCGGTCGTTCTATGTTCATAGTTTTAGGCTAACATCAGTTCAAATCCACTGAAAAAAATAATAATTCAAATGCACATAACTATAAAATAAGTTTATTCAGTAAGAACAATTACGCTAAATAATTGAAATATACCTCCAATTTCCACCTGAATGACAAATAAACTATCCTGTACTGTAACAAAACTTGCAGAAAGCATACTTTACTTAAGTTTGGTTTCAGAGAATTATGAAAATTTGTACAAAAGAAAGCAACAGTTTCCATCAGTTCGCCAAAAAGTTTATAGTCCGCACATGTCAGCAAATGGCTAAGGTTCTAACTTGCTTTTCGCACTAAAGAGAAAAAGAAAAGAGACTATGAGACTTGTTGGCAAAATATTAGTCTGCTATTTGTCAAATTCAAACTTTATTACCTCCTTAATCTGCTATTTATCGAATTTAAAATTTATTACCTCTGGAGGGACAATCTCTGAGCCACCATAGTTACATGCTGAAAACTGCGCTCTTTTGTTTGTAATAATCAGATATCCAGCCTTTGATCAGCTTGATTTCTATTTCCCTCTGCTGCACTAACCACTCAGGATCTTCAGCAGTCGAGGCACGCAAATCTATGTGATGAGCACCTGATAAAAAAGGGTATCGTTTGCTAATAAATATGTTGCTAATGTCTGCAAAAAGAATTAATGCACAAACACAAGATCATAGTACCTAATTCGGTAACAAGTGCAGTGATGCTCTCTGATATGTTCTGCATCACGCTGTTATAAACAATATGCATGTCTATAAGAATTACTTAGATTACAGACCATGTAAATATCGAAGAAACTGAACCGTTACCCTCCGCCACTCCAAGGATCCAGAAGTCCATTTGAAAATATGATGTTACTGCCAAATTTCTTTAAGGCCCTACGGATATCCTACAGGATTAAAAGATGCAGAAAGTCAAGGGAGAGACTTTGCAGCTTCAAACCTGTATACTCTTTGCACCTAAGTAGTAACAAACTGGTTTCAAAACATCAGAAGTCAAAAAAACGAGCCTAGGGTTACAAGTTCACTAGGGGATCCATATATTGCTGAACTAAATAGCATGAGATTTGAGAATAAAAAAACTGTTTTCAAGGTATACATTCAAAGCACACTAGTCAACTCTCCATTGAAATGCTTAATGATAGAAATTTTGTTGGACACTTTACGTGCTCAATCGGCAAAAGTTTTATGCATCAATTGAAAGGGTTATCACATATGATATGAAGAGTGCAGAAAAGCTACCGTCCTCTATGAGATAATTAACAGATACACATGTTATTCAGGTATCATGCAAAGCAGACCTAAAACAGTAGTAGCATGGACCAGAGTAAACTCTGGATATTAAAATTACTTATAATTGTCAGGTTCAGATTTTGCTAATCCTTCCTAGAGCTCGCATTTTGCAAGCTTCTGTAAGTGAGTATGGTGGGGCGTGAATGTGCACACGTGCATGTGTGGGTGGATGGGTATGTGAGCTCAACAAGGGAGGATGAGATGTTGCTAATGTCCCGGACTGGGAGATCATACCTACGATACTTAGTGGTTGACAGGTTCAAGTCTAATAGAAGGTTGAATACATACAGTATTTGTTATTGAGAGCAGTCATTACTTTGACAATGCTCGACACTACTAGTTGCTAATGACTGACTATGTCAGAGCAACTTACACATGATAAACCGGGCTCAAAAAATTTGATTTACAACGAGGCTGAGGAAAAGAACCTCAACATTTGATATGGTTTTATATCTAATATTGTGGAAACTTCTATAATGCAGAAGGTTGGCCATTCAAGAAATGAGATACCAACATCTGAATCCAAAACAAATTAAACGAATTCTAAGGAACATAATAATGATATAACGCAACTTAGACTCTGCAATGAACTGAAAAAGATGTTTATATAACAAGCTACAAATTAAGCTTACATGGCCACCAAATTCAGTGGTCACCCAACGAGGCCTTGGCCTGACGTTATAAAATTGAATGCACTCATCTTCATATGCGACATAATCAAAATCAGAAGGTGGAAACATGCTTTCTTGGCTGGTGGACATTGGCATGACCATCTCAGTACAAGCCTAGCATGCAAGAGAAAATAGAGGGTAATGTCAAGCATGTCTGGACATAATACACATAGGAGCTTTCAAGAATCAAACGAATAAAAATTACTTTAATTCTAACAAACCTGCCAATTCCAGCCACTCATTCCATGAGGATCATCTTCCAGGTCAAAACAACTAACTTTTCCGGTATAATTGTAATAGATGCTTACTCCAGCAAAAATACGATCGAGAAGATCAGTTCCATCGGGATGGGTGTCAATATTTTTGCATACCTTGCCAAAAGTATGGACGGAATCAAAATATGATAACAAGGGTATAAATACGAATGGTAAGCCTTTTATGCTTCTGTTACAGTAAAAAGCTGCTTGAAAAGCATAGCATTAACCATAAAGCGCTAGAGAAACTAGCAGTAGTATTTGGTTGCCAGAATTTTAGTGTAACGTTTAGGGGGAAAAAAGTAAAAGTTCGAAAAGTACTAGAAAGTTGACATCAACTTTGGTCAAGGGATACGTCATAGAGATAAATGGAGCTAACACGTTGTTTATAAAGTAGATGTACATGCACAAGTAATTTGAAATTCATAATTATATCCATGGTTGGTATAATCAAATATCAATGGTCAGATTCAACAAGTATATTCCATTTCCATCACTTGCAGAACTACTGAATATGTTTAAACAACACAAAACAGAAATAAGCATGGACACATTTAAGAAACAAATAATTAAGGAACTGCACGGGTTTCATTTTTTGCATCTCTATGCAAGTTAACTTTTTTTTTTGGGCATCATAACAAGCCATGTTTCATTAGTTGATATGTGACTTGCATCTAAATATTACTCCATCGAAACTTGTTTTACTTTGCTTAATATCTATAAACTTTAAATATGCTTATATGGCACATCATATCAGGATACATGTCTACTCAACTCATATTCCCTCGGGAAAATGTGCATCATACATAATTGATGCCAAGGTACCAACTTCTCTTATGACATATGAGTAAACAGGCACAATCTGTATTAATAAAAGCATGAAATATAATTTCAACAAGAAACCATAAGACTCTATTACATTCTGAAGAATCATGGCAGAACAAAACCTAATGAAATAACATTGATTTACTGATCAAGACCTATAACTCAAGTGTGCAATGTACAGTAGTTTATGAAATTCAAAGAAATAATGCTGTGGAAATAACATACCAGATGGTAAATCCACCGGTTCTGAACTTACAGATCAGGTGGTAGGCCCTTTATAACACAATAGTTGGGGGGACAAAATGCTACTAAAAGTTTATTTCGTGACCCAAGCTGAAACTAATTTCACAAAAATGCAGCATCATGTATAACGCTATCCGAGATAAATGAAGGCAATTTTCTACATCAAATTTCATCATCTCCATTCTACATGTTGTCATCATTCCAAGTCAATAGGAACTGTAGAGGACAACCGATGGGAAAAGACTAGATGATGACCAATTTTATTAGGAAGTATTTGGACAATGATAAGGTTTCACACAGAAAGTTGTCCTTTACAGTTGAGCGACTTGACGAAAAGGGCTTACATAATGAACTTAAATAACCATTTTAAGTTTCAAAGACACGCCTTCAAGCTAATTCATAAATCGCTTAAGGCTTGAGACTAGCTTGAAAAATGGTCATAATTTTTTGGTTAATCCTTCTATGAGCCTCTATGACTTGAAATCATACTCAATAAATGGCGTTTTGATAGGAGAAAGCATTAGAAAACTATGAAACATTTTAATGACGGAAGACAGAGGATGTGGTGGATCAAAGTTGTCTGAGTGCTTTTCGAAAATATTGAACTAAACAGATTATAGCAAGAGTTAAACATGGAATACACAAAGAAATTTTCATTGCTCATCCTCGTGCAGGATTAGCCATTTAACAACAGAAGTCAGTAAGATGGAACCTTAAATATGTACATTTTCTAACCTATGTGATATAACGCAGATCAATATCCATAATCTTATGAATATCATGTTGCCTAGAACTGATTACATCATCATTTCTGTCGCATCATTCCTCATAGCACAATATATACTTTGAACTCAGAGTAACCAAGACACATGGGAAGATGCACATAGTTTGCTCTCAAAACAGCCATCCTTGTTACTAGTGAATTTTGTAAACTAATCATGATAAAATAAACATAAACTAGTTCATTTATACTTTATTATAGGAAGTTGCAAGTACTCACTAACCTCTTTAATGGGGTAAGCAGGCAAAGGCATCAAAAATTCAGAGGGATATGGATAATCAACCATAGCCAGATAGCTATATGCAGAGCTCAACCAGTCTGAAAGTTGTTGTGTGTTGTTCAGTTCACTGCACTCATCGGCCCACACAACAAAGAACATAAAAACAGAAAAAAGTTACACGCCATATAAATAAAGGACCACCAATACAAAATCCCGATATTGAGTCCTTTCAACAACTACCAGCAATGGATAATTTAACTTACTGGCACAAGCGGAATTTTCTGCTTAGGCTTATCAGGCCATCATGCCTCTGTCCTTGATTATCCAGTTCATCCCAGGATTTTTTAATAGCTTCGAAGCAGCTTGAACTTTCACGCTGAAACCATTAAATACTGACATCAGAAAACCATGTTTAATGATGACATGACTTCCAGACAGTAATTTGCATACTAATAGACAGTAATGCATGAACAAACTCTGAAATCACTGGAGACAAGGTCATAGAATGTCCCAGGAGGGACTATGTCTTCAAACTGCAGAATTGGTGCAGAAGAAGAGAGTGCACCAATGGCAACATGTGGATATTTCAGTCTCATCCATGCAGCAAGCACTGTTCAAGAATGAAATGAAAGTTATGCCCACACAAGCACAAATCAACTCATGCAATCATCAATTATAGACATCAAAGTAGAACCCACCCTTGCGCATATAGAGAAAAAGCAAAATCACTGAAATGGAGGAGGAGTCCTTCCAAGAACAGATTGTTTTTTCCCCCTTTATAGGGAGAACCAGAATACTATTTATCTCTTTAAATCAGCCCTTGAGATGATTGTAATGGGAGGAATATATAAAATAGTTTAACACTTCGCAAATATCTGTTCATATTTATTCAAAGAGACAACGTGCCTAGTACCAGAATGTCCCTAAAAAACTTGAACACATTGAGGAGCTATTACCCAGACACCAGTCATTGCTGAGCTCAAATCCATTGCTTCAACTGGGCAGTCTTTGGCTCTTGCTAAGGGAAATAAAGATTGTTCTATATCCAACTCGTGATGATGTTTGAACAGTAGATCCAGCATCCCAGGCAAGAAGCCTCGTAGTACTTATTGATAGCTGAACAGCTTTTTTTAAGATTCAGAAACCAGGGAAACATTGCAAAAACAGTTTCAAGTTTCTTTCAGTTCCTCACTGATGCAATCCAAATTGAAGCAAGTTTACTTTTGGAGATAAACTACGAAGTTCTCAATAGGGACATTTTGGATATCCAAAATTTTTGAAATATGAACAATAGAAGGTGTTAAGCTATGAAATACCAACACTTCAAAGTGAGTGTTGTGTCCATGTTGGATACATATCAGACACCAACACTTACATAACACTTACCGATATGTATCAGCCATATCGAAACCATTGCAGAATTTGTGAATCCAAAAACTTGCACATCATAGTCATATCCGCTCTCGAAATGTCATTCAGATCGCATATCAGAGCTATATTCGCTTTCAAAAAGTCATAAAAATCATGTATTGAGCATTATAGAATTATGCATTGATTAAAAAAATAAAAAATTATTTTAACATAAAAGAGATACTAAGCTAATAGGCTCTAAATGCCTTGGGGAGATAGAGACTTCTATTTTATTCCAGGTACTGTGCTATTTGATTGAATTCATATTCTCTTCAATATAATTACTTGATTAGAATCTATGATTTAATCAAATTTTTTTTATTATTTTCTTTCTACTTCAATGAAACCATGTTTCAATGATTACAAGCTTGTGGATGTGTATTACATCACATATATAAATTCATGCATATTTATGTCATATCCTCCTATCCTACTTTTTTAGGGTTTGCCGTATCCCTTTAGCAGTGTCATGTCGTATCTGTATTCCATATCCATGTCCATGTTTTATAGGTGTTGAGAAATCTTGCACTCATAGGTTGGCTAGATAACACTGTAGTTTCTGTATAGTCAAAGGATCCTATATACAATTGACACTGGAAAGCACCAGCATACAACCCTAGAAAGAATCACACCTGCTTAGAGGAAAACTAAAGGTCGATGAACAATGATCGCTAGACGGTCAAGCAAGGTGGGTTCAGAATATGATTTGGCATATAACCAATATTACCAACCAGATATACTTGATGTCAATTCTAGCATCCATCTCAAGTTAGGTAGGGTTTATTAAATAATATAAAAGAAAAAATTCAAGTAAAAAAGAAGAACATTTCTAAAGATAAAAAAGGTGAAGATTTTCGTCATAATCTCTTGAATCTAAAATCTAGAAGAACTGTAAGGTAAGTGTTTTATTTGTAGTTTGGTTTATATTAGAATGTCTCACCTAGCATCCATGAGAAGGTTTGGGTACAGAAGGAGGAATTTTCTTCTCTAGATATCAAGAAACAGTGAGGCTTTTCACCATAATAACTTGTGTCAAATGACTCAAATGTCTAGAGGAAGCATAAGAAGTAATTGTGAGCATGCTCTCTAGTAGTTTGCTTATCGTCTGCTCTCTCTGACAAATCCACAAATTTTTATGTTATTTCTATGCTTGCAAGTTTAGTCATGCTTTCACATTGTGCAACTCTAAGACAAGGAATGCCACACTATAGAGATGTATGGATTATTAAGTTGTAGACTATTGGTTTGTTTTGTGCCATGATGTCATAGGACTAAAGCATAAATACTGCCAAACCATTAACTTATCTTCATCTAGAAATTACTTTTTGCGCATGTTTTGGAGCCTTAAACAAAGTGAACTACAACTTTCTCCCTTAAACTACAAAACAAGTTGTTACACACATGCAGTAGCCTGAAGAACAAAGCAGTCATCAAGCGTCATAGTAATAATACAGATTGGTTTACAAGATTCTATTATCAAGAGTGCAAGAATGGTTACCCCAATACAACAAATTGGAAGTCATCAGATAGCGATATTTTATCTTAGGATATATGTTAGAAAGAAGAAAGATTGGTTTTTAACAAGGGTGATAATAAGTTTGCTCTCAGTAACAAATATGAAAAGCAAGGTTTAAATATCCGATACCCATATATATTGAATATATCGTATCATATTTTGAGGCACCCAATATGAGATATACAGTAAAATATCAATATATGATATTGAGACGATACCTTTGTCCAATAATACCAGTTCCAATATCACAAGTGATCAAGATTCTATATCTATCTATATAAAGAAGAAATCAAGTAAGGAAAGAGATTCTTATTTGTACAAATGATACTTCGAACTTGAAAAGAGCTTAAAGAAATTAACGGTACTTCTTCATCTTTTGAGTTCTGCCGGATCGATCGCTCAAGATCTTTGGTTTTCGCCCGGATCCGATGAAAAAAATAGAATTACTTCTTATAGATTCATTGAGAATGACGCAATAGCTATGGCTTATTAGAAGTAGAAGGCGCTCTGGAGGGATCTTCATGGACAGAAAAAGATTGCAGTGCGTTTGATAATAATCAAGTGACATTACTTCTTCGGCCCGAACCAAGGAATCTATAAATAAATATAATCCAATACATCGAAAGATTATATTCTATTTTATCTCCCTTCCTTGATCCTAAATCCCAACCTTATTTTATTTACTTTATTGATTCGTTGAGTTAAAAAGAACCTTTACCTATAACAACTCATATCTTTCTATACCAAAAAAAATTCGAAGCTTGAAATTTGTACTAAACCCTTGGATCCTCTCAAAAATAAAAAGAATCGAGTACTAAGGAAAGACCGTGAATGGGAATAACAAAAATACTTGTTACAGCAATAACACCTAGTAAGACCATCGATATTGAGTTACTGACAACAATTATGCCACGTTAAGACCTGGTGAAAAGTCATACTAGTAATTTCCTATATGGGGTCGTGATGTCTCCGAGCCAGAATCCTTTAAACTGAAAAAGGAGAATCCATTAAAAACAAAAGTAATGGACCTCCATGCATGGTTTTGAAACGAACAAATTTATATGCAATTAAATGTCAAAATTTTCTACCCATGGTTAATTTAGATTGCCTGTCAGGCATCGGATACTGATGAAATATTTTGAATCAAGATACATGCCAAGTGAGTCAAATGGCGTAAAAAAGAAGATAAAAGAAAAAAGAAAGTTTGATAGAGAGGGGCTTTTGCATATGTTAACTCAAAGGAAATTCCCCTACCAGGCCACTTGCAGGAGGCCGCAAGGGATGTCAGGTCAGTGTTATATTATGATTTTTTATCAATCTTTTTCTATTTCATAAAATTGCTTGACACATATTTATAACTTCACAAATGATCCTTACTTCCGCCATAGGAGCCTCCAAATAGCACAACAGGACTATCTTCAGATGACAGGTTCCGCTTCAGGTCAGTGAGTAACGTTGCAAAGTCTGCAAGTGCTTGTTCGGTGGTGAGATAGGACATAGACTTAGCATCTTTATACGCTCTTTCTTTGCTTCCACAGGGCATAGATTCTCCATAATAACGATGCTGAAACAATCAAGTGAATAGAGAATAAGCGAGACCAAGAATTAAGGCCTAAACGAATAAAATAGATACTGAATTAACTGTTGTTAACACCCATTATATCAGAGCTTAAGCAAATCTGCAAAATAGCATCATATTTACACATAAATTCCTGACCATATGTTATAATTTACTAGAAACAAAATAAGATGTCTCTGGTAGTATTGGCCACACTCCAACAAGCACGTAAAAATTATGGTGGAAATCATCAACTATAAATTCTCACTTCATTAAATTTGCAAGTCATCAACATAGTAACTAGATTTAAGTTATTCACTTTGAAAGCTACCACTAAGCACGCAATAAACCTTTGAAGAATTTGCATTTTCGTTTCTAAGCAACATACTGTTGATAAAGCCAATCCAATCCATGTGTAGATGCATTTTGAAAAATTCAGTCCTAACTCCTCTTACATGCAAAACATCCTAGCTACCTTTACGGGTGGATGCGGGCTTAGGTCCAGGCAACGTAGCAATTGCAAGCTTGCAGATGAATGTCATGAGTCCTTCCGACTGTTCAATCATCTCGTAATTCACACTCATTCTCTATTTTCTCTCCTATCTATTTTTCTCACACCAATGTGCATAAACACACATCAGCATTCATCGGAACACCAGAACCTCGAGTTGATTTCAGTTAACTGCTTGTTGAACTTGGTCCCTCAGCTAAGTTATGAACTAATCCAATAAACGATGACTGCATGTTTTCTTAATCATTGTAGCCTTGCCTGTTCATGTCCTATATATATATATATATATATATATATATATATATATATATATATATATATATATATATATATATATAAAACATCAATAAACACGCGCTTGATTTATTTAGATTTTTGTCATGTCCCATCATCCATAAACTTTTTATATGAGAATCTATTGATTTAAAAAAAAAAATTGCGATTAACAATCCGAAGTTATGAATTCAAATTAAAAATTGGGATTAGGTTTACTTGACATTTATGACTCTCTGAAATCAAATAAAAAAATCATGAAACTTAAACAATTACACTACCAATCCAGCTAAAAAAGCTATCTTTATCATCTCCAATCAAAACCCAATTCAATCTCACCTCCGCAAACACAACGAGAGCGGAGAACTGGGGCGCGATCTCCCATACGAAGCCGGTGTTGGCGGCGAACCACTCGATGTCGCCCTCGTTGCCGCAGTAGAAGAATATCGGGCCGTTTCGGTCCCAATTGTCTCGGGATCCGATGAGGTACCGCTGGGAGAAGTCGGGGAGCTCGGCGAAGCTGAAGTGGTCGAGGGTTTGGGTGTAGTAACGGGTCTCGTATCGGATGAGTTCCTGCGGCGGGGAGAGGTTTCGGGTCTTGGATCGGGCGAATCGGCCGAGAAGTTTCGGGGATTTGACGGCGGCGGCGGATGAGAGGAGATAGAGAAGGGAGAAGACGAGGAGAAAAGACTTCATTTTTTGGGATTTTTGTTGCTCGCAGCCGCGGGGGTTTAGCACACCATTTTTTCTAGCACACTATACAACTGTCCAGGATTTGAGTACGGACGAAAAAACACCGAGGCTGAGTGCTGACTGGGAAAATTGGTGTGCTCTATTGGAAACTCCCGCAGCCGCAAATGAATCGAAGTTGCGAGTTTTGTTGTCAGACGAGTGGTAAAGAGTTTATGATATATATTTTTTATGGGATATTTATGGTTTGTCCCTTACATCTCTATAAATTATAATTTAGTCCTCCAAATTTTCATATTTGATTTAGTCCCCAAATCATCTAAGTTACTACAATTTAGCCTCTCCGTTAGTTTTTCCGTCCAAATAAAAGACAGAATTTAATTTTTACTTTTTTTAATAATGAAATGACTTAAATAACACTTTGAAGAAAAAGGAGGAAGAATAGAGAGATAGAAGAGAAGAAGAAGAGGGAAGGTAATAAACTCAATGTAGAAAATGAGAAGAAATAAGGAAGAGAGAATGAAAAGGGAGGAGAAAGAGGGAAGGAGAAGAGAGGAAGAAGAGGAAAGAAGAATTAAGGAGGGGTAAAATGGAAAAATCATGTCAAAAAATAAACTGGGCTAACGGAAGTTAGGGATAGGGACTAAATTGTAGTAAGTTAGAGAATTTGGGGATTAAATCAAATATGAAGATATAAGGGACTAAATTATAATTTATAAAGAAATAAGGGACAAATCTGTAAATACCCTATTTTTTATTTATTTTAGAAGAAAAAATGAAAAAGAAAAAAAATCATGTTAACTGCCCTCATTTGTAGAAGGAAATAATGACATTAGTTTGTAAAATTCTTCAATAAATGATTCTAAAGCCTAAACATTTCTATTTAAATTTGTGTTAAAACTTAAAGGCACTGTTGTGTTCAACACTACATTTTATTTTATTTATATTTTTATTTTCATTTATTTTTTTTTAGGATTAATTACACTCAGACCCCCTGTAGTATGAGGCATGTAACACTTAAACTCCCTGAAGTTTAAAACTCTCACTTAGACCCTCTGGACCAGGGGGTCTGAATGTAATTAAAACACGGTGATTTAGATACTTCAGGAAGTTTAAATGAGAGTTTTAAACTTCAGAGGATCTTTGTGTTACATACCCCATACTACAAGAGGTCTGAGTGTAATTAATCCTTTTTTTTATTCTCTAATATTGTCAATATAGATTTAGTAAGATCAATAGGATACTTTGAACATATAATATGACAGGGGTTCCATTTATAACTATCATCATAAGAGATCTTTTTTCTAGCAAAAATTTAAAAAATAATAATAAAAGAGTTTTCTGTTTCAAAAATATTTTTTTAAACTAGGAGAGCTTTGAAATGGTGCAAGTTCTTAACTATAAAATTTACTATTGGAGGAACCATTTAAAAGCTTATAGGATATTTTATCTTTCAAATGTAATCTCTTAAAATGAAGAGGTTTAACGTATCCGTCTCTTAGATCTTTAAAAATTAGAATTTAGTATTCCAAATATTCATATTTATAATTTAGTCCTTCAAATTCTTTAAGCTACCTTTCTTTAGTCTCCAGTTATATTTTTGATCCAAGTTTACTTTACTTTAGTTCTCCCTTACCTCTTGCTCCTCTCTTCCTCTTCTTATTGATTTCTTCTCTCCATTCGTCTCCTCTCTCTCTTCTCACCCAATTAATCTCTAAAGTGAAGTAACTCGAGAGAACCCAGTAAAAAGAGAAAGATAGGAGAAAGAGCAAATGGAGGATTAAAATGAAGTAACTCAGGATCAGACAAAAAAATATGGCTGATGGACTAAAGTATAGTAACTTATGAGGATTTGGGGACTAAATATGAAGATTTTGGAGACTAAATTCTCATTTTTAAAAAATTAAAGGACGTAAAAACCTCTAAAATGAAATATTAGGAAGGTTATTTATGAATACACTAAAGCATTGAGTATCATGTGCTTAATTCAGTTGACTATACGTTAATAATTCCAATTCGAGACTCATTTCAACTTGATGGTTTTTAAATATTAAAAGAGAGATGGTCGTTTTTTTACAATAAAATTCTAAAATTGGATTTTTTTTTTCTTTTTTCTTTTTGGAAAAATTATCCCATTGCTTATTTGTATACGGTTGCGTGTCATCCATATAATACATATACGCATTGCATGTGCAAAAGCAAACAAGAATATAATTGTATAACATAAATTCTATATTTCGAAGGCATCTACCCAAAGAAAAGATTTTCCAATCTAAAAAATAATAAGATTTCAAGAGATTTTAAGATTGAGAAGGCAAAAAAATAAAATTAAATAAAAAACAAACCATAGCTATGGAAATACTTCACCAAAACTATCTTATAGCATACTTCAAAAGAAATTCCTAAAAAAAGGCTAAAGTTAAAAAAACCGAACCACTCTCAGAAACTTCCACGAATTATTTTATATATAAATCCTTATACAGTTTTAAATTTTATAGAAATTTCCAAATAGTATTAGCGAAAATTTAATATATTGATATAGAAATATATTATACACATATTGTTCAATATTTTTAAGTACCAACATATTGTTCTAGTATATTTTACTTAAAATATATATATCTGAAGTGGATATATGTTAAATGAATAAATTATTCTCGCCTTATGTCATTTAGAGTTTTTTTTATGAAATTTAAGACTTTATAGTAATTTACATTATATAAAAAAAAATACGAGGATTTCTGAACAAACTTTTGGGGATTTTTACATATCTGTTCCTTACATTTTTAAAAATTAGAATTTAGTTTCTAAATCTTCATATTTATAATTTAGCCTCCCAGATCCTTTAAGTTACTATAATTTAGTCACCAACCATATTTTTTGTCTGAATTTTTATACATCTGAGTTAATTTCCTTTAATCCTCCCTTCCCTCTTTCTCCTCTCTTCCTCTTCATTTTGGGTTCTCCTCTTCATTCTTCTCCTCTCTCTCTTCTCTCCCAGTTAATCTCTAAAGTAAAGTAACTGAGGGAAATCCAATATGAAGAAGGAAGAGAGAGAGAGGAGAAGAATGGATAGAGAAACTCAATAAGAAGAGAGATAGAAGAGGAAATGAGAAGGGAAGACTAAGTGAAGTAACTCAGGGGTATAATGGAAAATTTGGACTAAAAATATAACTGGGAGACTAAATTGTGGTAAGTTAAAAGATTTGGGGGACTAAATTATAAATATGAAGATTTGGAGATTAAATTCTAAATTTTAAAGATCTAAGGGTAAATTTTTTTTAATTAAAAAAAGGCATTAAAAAGAAAGTACAGCAGTGGATAGATTAGAAAACAACCATAGCCGTTGCTTCTCCCTGCTTACCTCTATAACTGATGCTCCCTCTCTCTCTCTCTCTCTCTCTCTCTGCTCTCAATGATGTTTTCTCTTAAACCCCTCGGCCAACCAAATCTTTTCACTAAACCCCCTCTCCGCTCAAATTCCCCCCTTTTCTTCTTCTCTCCCCCAAGACCTTCAACAATATTACACATCAGCCCACTAAAACACCAGTTCAGCACCGACAATCTCTCCCAAAACGGCAAAAAATTAGATTCCGATGTCAAAGAGAAGGAGGAGGAGGTCAATGGCGACGGCGATGAGAAGGCGATCAACGGGATCCACGTGCCTAGGCAGAAGTACATCTCCGTTTCGAAAGCGGAGCTCCTCGATGCGATTCTTACGATGTTCGATTCGAAAGAGGGTGCTGATGAATTCGTCCGCTTCTCAGTGTGAGTTTTTAATTTTTTTTTTTAGAATTAAATGATGATTTTGTTATTTGGTGGGGAAAAGCTAGGTTTTTTAGGGGTATTTACTGGTTTGTCCCTCAAATCTTTATATATTATGATTTTACCTTCCAAATCTTCATATTTAGAATTTTGCCCCACAAATCTCATAAGTTACAACAATTTTGCCCTCCTCTCTAACTTTCCCTAACACAGTTAAATATTTGACCATTTTACCCTTATTTTCCTCTTTTATTTTCCTCTTCTCTTCTTCTTCTATCTTCCTCTTCTCTTCTCATTTCTTCATTATTTCTCCTCTCTTCTTTCTCCTCTCTTCCTCCTCTCTTCTCCTCTTTTTCCAGTTAAATACTGAAAGAAGAAAGGAGAAAGAAGAGAGGAGAAATAATGAAGAAAAGGAGAAGAGATGAGGAAGAGAGAAGAAAAAGAGAGGAAGTAAATAGAAGAGGAAAAGAGAGGTAAAATGGTCAAATATTTAACTGTGTTAGAGAAAGGGGCAAAATTGTTGTAATTATGAGATTTGGGGGGCAAAATTCTAAATATGAAGATTTGGGGGCAAAATCATAATATATAAAGATTTGAGGGGCAAACCAGTAAATACCCCTTTTTTTTATTATTGGAGATTCTTTTTTAATTGGATAGTTAAGTTAATTGATTTATCGGTGGGGTTGGATATATGATTCTATTGTTAGAAGAATGACAATCAAAATATATTAACTTGTAGAAGAAAATGATGATTTTATTTTTTTTTTTCGCTTGTCAAATTCACACACATTTTTTACTATATTATTTAAATTGAGTCCCACTAAGAGTAAAGAACATAGAATATGGTTTTATTGTACGAGATTTTATATCAATTGGGGAAATTCTATTTGAGCACACCAGATTGCTCAATGATCTCACTCTGCTAAGTTCGGGATTAATATCCGAATGATCTTCACAGCGTTGAGGGATTAGTATCCGAATGAATGGGTTGAACGTCATTCGGATACTAATCTCACAGAAGAGTCGATTACAAAAGCAAATGACAAACTTATAGCATTGTAGAACTTTAAGAGGTGGGCTCATTGAGCAAACTGGTGTGCTCAAATAGAATTTCCCTTTCAATTGTTAAATGGATCAGTTAATTTATTGTCAATTTGGGCCTTGTTTGCCTAAATGATGGTTTCGCGGGGCTGGAGTCCAAACTTAGGACATCCAAACTAGGTGTTGTTTGTATGTCATAACACATTTACCTAAACTACAATTTCTCTGACATCTGTCTAATTTGGATGCAAAATTAGCGAAACCATGCTTTCATTTAAGTCAGCTCGAAGCCATAGTTTGCACAGAGATGAAATTTGGTTGCTGAAACTCTGGTTTGTTCTTGTTTGTGAACTAAAGTTGGGACGAGACCGATATGAAAGATTGGACTTGTTGAGTCAATCTGAACCAAAATCGGGATTCACATAAACTAAATTAAAAAAAAAAAACTTAAATCATGGTAATTTTGTAACAAAAAAATTAGCCATTAGAGATTATAAAAATTATTGCTTGGAGTTTGTTTTAAAAATATATGATTTTGGATCCAGTCATTTGAGAACCAGTCGTTATATATAAACCAGCAGTAAGAATCAACTCGTTTATTTAAAAATAATATATGATCTTTAGCTGTTATGAAAAAGCAGACATTGCTAAATTATTAACAGTAACCATTGGAGGCCAATTGTTCATTGCATAATTTATCTTCCAAATCTAACAGTTTGAAAACTAACCATTAGTATTTAAGTTTTCAATCCCCTTACATTGCCTATATGCATTTCCTGCTTTACTCATGAACACATCAAATCAGATCCCAATAACTTTAATAATCCATATGTTTGTTCATGGATTTACGCCATTGGCAACAATTTAATAACAAAGAAGCATTAAATCATATTCTTGACTTTTTCGAAGATCTCACTGTGCCATGTCCAATGCATACATTACAACTAACTGGTGCAATGTATATTCAAGAATATCTAGAAGGCCATCTGGATTGTTGGGACGAGAGTTCCTCATGGAATTTCAACACATTTAATGCATTTGCTCGACATCGTGATCACAATCTTCATAAAGTTTCTCTAAAAATCTCAGTGGAAGAGCATTGGCTAACATGCTTCATGTACTACTTACAACTTTAAGTTTTTTCCACACATTATAGGTGCAATAGCACAATGATGCTCCATGTCCCATCCAATTGTAGATGAAATTTTAGCATTTTACCTTTCATTTTTAATTCCCTTGTTAAATGCGTGATTATAGTCTTCTAAGACATTTATGAGAATTTCAGTAGAATAACAATTGACTAACAAATTTGAATATATTAATTAGTTGAATGACCATAAGAAATAAATTACATACAACCTTAATAGAATGGCATGTATGCATAACTGTAATGCCCCTGTTTTTCGGCTCCCTTTTTTTTTCTTCAAAAAACAGAGAACGCTACTTAACTATTGCAATATAACCCAACAGTCACAAGATCTTATAATAACCGTAACTACTGTCATATCAAGATGAACAAACATGTATGAAACTGAAAAAATTTCATTTATACAGAAAGTTATTATATAAAACGGTACACTGCTCTGAATATTTACACAAAAGAATCAAAGCACAAGAAAGTTAAAGCAGTGCCCAGCAAAAAAAAAAAACAGAAACAAGAAGTGCAAAGCGCCCAAGAAGTGCTGTGGTAATATCTTGTACTCGATCTGGTCGGTGAAGTAAGGGTCATTGGTCGGAGCAATCTCCTCTTCTCTTCTTCCATGATCTAGGCTTAAGAAAATCCAGGGAATTAAATCCAGTAAGTAACACAAAAGTAAGAAACATGTGTACTATCATAGTACAAAAATGAGTAAAAAGTATACAGATAAATTGTTTTAGTACAAAATATATCATGAGAATAATGAAAATAGAATAAGTAAGACTATTCATGCAAATAGCAAAAACAAATTATGTAAAGGTGACAAGTCTAGGTCAAGTCCCTATTAGTATGTAGGTAAAAGTATAAGTGTTAATCATGTTGCATGTAATAAGAATCATGTAAGTCGTTCACAAGATTCATGTAAAATTTAACAAGTCTATATCATGTTAGTGTTGAAATTGAAACTCAATGATGGATAAGATAGCGTGCAGTTTTTTCATATTATACAAATGCCCGTGCATACTCGGGACCCAGTCACAAATCCATGGCGCTGAACCATGGCACACCGCTAGGTGCTTACAAGTCAGATCATGTTCAATGAAACAAGTAACGAGTATCACCCATATGGTGACTCATGTATCAGATGGCGGCCAAGTACCACCTTGTGCTGCTAGTAAAAGGCACTCAACAGCCAATTAAGAAGTTGACTAACAAAATCCTTATACAATTTGGGACTTTATCCATCATATAGTTTCCCCTATCTTTCTCATGTTAGTAATACATAATGTATATGATATGCTTGAATTAATGGAAACATGTGGTTTGTCAAGTCAAATTGTGTACATGTTTTTTTCACAAGAAACAAGAGTTCAGAAATCAAGACTTGGGATCATGTACACACGTATTATAAGAATACTTCATGTCATGTAATGAAGATACAAGAACTTACCATCATGTTCCCATGAATAATTCTGCCTTCATACATCAGGTTGATATTCACTTGTCATGTTATCCTAAAATGAATAAGTATTATTAAACTTGTCATTATGTTATCTTGGAATAAGTAATATATAGAAAATTCCAAATTTGCAGGTCCGCGAATTTTCCAAATCTGCTCTGCAGATCCGCGAATTTCCCAAATCTGCAGATCCGCGAATTTTCCAAGTCTGCACATTCGCGAATTTTCCAAGTCTGCAGATCTGCGAATTTTCCAAGTGTGCAGATCCGCGAATTTCCCAAGCCTGCAGATCCACGAATTTTCCCTTTTAGGGGATATCTTTTTCGGCCTTAAAAATTTGGTTAACACCTTAGCATTAATACTATATGATTCTTTAAAATCAATTTGAGAACCATGAAATTTTCATCTAATCAACTCAATAATCTCCGGTCATCCATATAGATCAATAATTCTTAAAACTTTAGCCTAACATGTCTAAGTCTAATATATCCAAAATGGTCTAAAATTATTCATAGAAAGGAATCATGTACACACAATACAAATTAAATAAAAATTCCAAGAAAGAATCAAGGATATAAAATGTTACTTGCACAAAATCCATAAAAGAATTATATTCTCACAATACAAATCGAATAAATCTCAAGAAAGAACATGCATGTTACTTGCACTCAAATACGGTTAAAAAAGAGATTAAGAACAATGTGCTACTTGCACAAAATCTATAATCCTATATTCCCTTTGATCTCCTTTGTTTTAGCAAAATCTCCCTTTTCCTTCCTTTTCTCAACGAACTAGAAGAAGCAAGATTAAAAGGTGGTTTTTGTTTTGTTTTTTGACAAGAATTCTTTTTGAGAGAATGAGGTTATATATGTCTAAGAGCATTCTGGTAACCTTATCCTCTAGTCTAGTTCCAAGACTTGTTGCATGTATGATAATTATCCAACTAGAGTGCCTCCTCTCACTCTCATTTTGACAACTCATCTAAAGGTGTGCTTTTAGAAACTTAGTTAAGTTAGGAGGTGTATATAAAGAAATCTTGGTTTCCAATAATTTATTATTTGATAAGCATGGAATTTGAGGTGTTACAATAACCATGTTGAGCAAATGATGGTGCTTGCTTATGTGCGAAAACAAAGAAAGCCATATTAATTTCCTTTTTCCCAGTAGTATAGATAATGTGAAGGAACTTTTATGTTCTAAAACTAGCATCAAACATTTCTATACAGGTGCTTGGACTCGATTCTTCATGCTGAACATAAAAGCATGCTGGAGAAGATGAGAGTGTATTATTCACTTTCGCAGTCACAGGAAGCAACCACCGGCTCTTCTGTCAGACTGGAGGAAGACATATCTGCTAATCATTTAAACTCAGATAGTTCAACTGATACTGGGAATGAAGGAGAAAACTATAGCAGAAAGGAGGATGACTATAAACCATCATACTTTAACAATAGCTTGGATCTGATAAAGCTATTTGGATCATTTACCAGTAGAACTTCTTCAAGCTCTGATGTGGAATCAAGGTTGATTGTGTTTATTGCTATAAAGTTATATGCACGTTGCACAAAGACGTGCTTACCTATGCAATAGACCTATTTCATATTATATTCTATTCATTCACATATATGTAAATGCATACATACATATATACGTACGTATAAATTTTGAATTCAGCGTGGGGGTTATTTTACTAATTTTGTTCTGATTTTAGTTGAATCTTATCCTTCCTGATTCCTTGACACACTAAATACAAGCCCATTCTAACTCCACTAGCCAAATCCCCTTTGAATAATATAAATTATTATTTTTTTTGATTCATTTCACATCATTTCTTTTTCTATTTTAAGCTCTACATATATTGCTTCTGTTTACTTGTCTGACACAAAAACAACAATATAACTTGAGCTCCTATCGGCAATCACAGTTCTTATTTGAAACATACTTCTTGTTTATAATTCATGCCTGATTGATACTTTGGTAGATTCACTAGACATTCACTTGAAGATCCAAATTCACATCCTATTTGTTATTGATAGCCCTTACATATGTCTAAACATAACTTCAACATTCAGTTGTATTTTGCAAGCCAATTTTTTAGCAGATAATTACCAACTTCGTCCTCTCTCTCTCTTGCCACGTAACATGGGCGCCTTTTGAATTATCTGAGACTTAGAGTAGTACATGGATTTAGGTGCATAACTATAGCCTTAAACAGACGCTGGAACTGTATATCCAAGCATGATTTTGGATCATCTTAGGTACTCTGAAAGAGTTTTTCCAGACAATATTCCTTTTTTCATGAATGTCGGTAAATTATATAACTATACGAGCAGGTATATAGTTCACACTGATGGCCAAACAATTTTTAAAGAATAATCTTGTATCTTGTAATGAGTGCAAGAGAGAACTGGGAAAAGTTATTTGTCTAATTATTATCAAGGACAAAGGGTCAGACTATACAGTAAAATTATGATGACTCTAATGGTAAGAACACCCCAAGTATAGAATAAATACATATATGTTTAATTGAAAGTAATTTCAATACTTGTAATTATCATTCATCATGATGCTAAGATTGAGCTGTATGTTGTTCACAGAAGCATAGAGTTGAAGCATGTTGGTTAGAGCAGAGATGAATTCTGGAGTACCATGTTTCCATCCCAGCTGAAGCTGAACTAGTCTACGATCATCTAGCTAGCTTTTTGTGTATGCATCTTGGAAATTTATGTAGCTCAAATGAGAATGCTTGAGACGGGTGAGCGACAATACCCTAATTGTCAAGAGAAATTTGTGGAAAAGTTTGTTTGGTGATGTTTCTTGTCACAAGGACACAAGCAGGTCATGTTTCTTGTCACAAGGACACAAGCAGGTCACAAGTTCAAGGCATGCCACCAATACTATGCAGAACTTTCTCCCTTATACTGGGAGAGGGAACCACCTGATCAAAAAAGAAAAAAAAGGAAAAAATGGGGAAAAAAAGAGAGAACACAGTAATGGTTAACACAAGTAGATGTCTATTCACACTAAGGTATAGGTATCTGTAATTGTGGATAACATAACAGAGAATTGCTTATAATGGTTTCGGCATGTGCAAAAGAGACTAATGAGGAACCACTTAGGCGCAATGAGGTGATGGTTGAAGATGCCATGGGAGGGGATGGATGTAAATCAATAAAAATGGAGGCAAGGATGCACGTTTGGTTTCTATTGAAAAAGGGCCTTTAACAGAGCAGATGAGTCAAAAAGATTAACACAAATGTAGCCAAACCCAAATTTTTAGGATAAAGGCTTTGGTTGAGTTGATTTAATTATGAAGGATGAAATTTTCAAACTATAAGGTAATAACACCTCTTTGGTTCCTCGACTTTCATTTACTCTCAAAAGTAAGGTTTAAAATATTGGAATTAATATTTTACCGATTATTCATGGTATCAGAATTGGCAAAACCGCGCGTATCATATCGGCAATATCACACATCAGCGACCTCAAAATCCGATACGATATTTGCAAGATATATCATGTCGGGCTATAATTAAAACAGTGTGCAAAAGTCTTCTGCTAGGTATCTCTACTACTAAGCTTGGCTGGCTATAAAGCTCAAAAAATGCCTTTTTTTGGGTACTTGGGATCCAATTTATTGCTATTAATCCCCCATTTTCTCACATCAATAAGATAGACCATTAATGTTCATTAAATTGGATTTGAATACTATTCAAACCCCAACCTGCTTTTATGTCTCAACCACCACTTCTAGGACGGATACTCATATGCCTTCTAAACACACACTAAAATCTTTTTAGCTGATGACCCCAACAATAAGATTCCCTCCCTAATATTCCACTTCTGTTTGGGTGATTCTCCATGCCTCCATGCCTTGTGGAAGAATACAGGTTTTTGTCTCTTTTATATTTGGAGGCCTAGTAACCTTCAAATTGAATGTCTGTATGGGTATTTTACTGCATGTGTCACAATCTCTGTGCTACATCTAAAATCAGTTGTATCCATACTGGAAACTTACATGACATGTTTGATACTTCTTTAACACTTCTTGGATATATGTTGAACACTTTTTACCCATGCTCTTAATTTTATAATATATTTTGTAAAGTTATGGTACTTCTTACATATATCTTCGATACATACTATTTTACTTACATTACAAGTTTGAGTTATATGTTTAGTTTATTTATATATTGAGGACATTTTGTATAACAGGACAATCTCGATACTCATGGATGAAATAAATTGTGATAATCTCTTTAGACTATAAATTTTAAGCTTGTAGTATTAGATGTCACTTTTTTTTGGGCATATAATAGCCATATCCCCGTGCCCTACAATTTCAAATTTGATATGGTCGTACCTGTAATGTACCAGAACCGGTTTCTGTGCTTCATATGTCATAATGTTCTAGTTGTTAATACACGAAGGCTGGAGTAATGTTTAGAATGATAAATATGTGCATGAATAGAAAAGGCATATATGAAATTGTTTCTGTTATAGTGCTATTAGGCACTCTTATCCAGTATTTTTGTCTTTATGTTTACATTTGTTCTTTCAAGCACATTACAGACTTCTTTTTGAAGAGTCATACCATCATGTGCTCTGATAGCTTAGAACAAGCATTAAAAGCGATTGATTGAACTTGCTAGTCTCTTTTTTTTTATTTTCATATTCACTGAAGTTTAATTTTCAAGTTTACCTTTCTTGTATATACATGATACTTGCAAACTACTCATGAAAGCACCACACCACATTATTTTGGCAGTAATTTACCTTCTTTCTTCCTCAACCTCAAGCCCCAGAACTGTTAAGTTAGAGTCCTTGTGAAACTGATGTAATAATGAAATGATATCCTTTAATCAGTCGTCATATTGAAGTTAAAAATGTCATAGTCCAAGATTTCTCTTCTGAGAACTCCCTCCTATTGCCTGTGAAGGATCTTTATGAGTGGCTAATGCTTTTCTCTCATGACCACAAACTGTGAGTCAGTTAATGCAATAAATTTTACCTATGGTGAAATATTATCAAATTAACAATAATTCATTATCCGCTGTAATACTCTAATCATTAAATAAACAAGTCATTTTATTCTACTGCACTTCTATGCCTCCTTTCTGCGACCATTTGTTTATTTAATAAATTTTTTTTTATCATTTTAGAATCCATTCCTTTAAATAGTTATGGTAATCATTACAATCCGTTCCAACCCCAACAACTTTTCATCATTGCACATGGTTCATTAATATTCTTGATCTGAAGTCATTGCAAGCGGAATATGCATTTTGAGCTGTCAATTATCATTTAGGTTTATGTGGTCACTCATAATAACAATGGGTTTATCATATGCAGAGTTGATATAGGTAGTGATTTTCAGCGGTCCTTTATGAAACTTCTGTGCGACGCTCAATTTGAAGAACTGTCAGTTCAGGATTTGGTGTTGACATGTGCACTAAACAGTGACTATCTCTTGACATTACCAATATATGTTGACTGGAAAAAGGCATCAGAGTCAAACGCAATAATATTCAGGTAAGGCAATTTACTTTGTTATGTTGCATGCTGTTTAACTGGTTTACTTCATTCCTGCATTTGTGATTCTTCATCCCATACGTTTGTTCCAGTATGACATTTAGATGGAAGAGATATAAAAGCTGTATTCAATGTGAATTCATGTATAATGTACATTTATGATTACTTCAGATTCATGCGCTTTTCAATTGTTTGCATATCTCCTACTTCTATATTGTAAATTTCTAGATATAGTGTGGTTAGGTATATTATTGTTTTGCTGCTTTTTTGTGAAGTTTCCTTTTAGAATTTTAACTATCTGATAATAACGAGAGCCCAGATTCTATGAAGCGGAGATTTTGATATGGTGATACTATATGATATGACACTGTGTGCGTTCTTGGAATTACTAGGGCGATCACTGTAAGGATATGTCCATAGATAGATACACATTTTAGCTTCTCCTGTTTTTGGCTCTTTTACGTAATATGCATAGGCTGAATTTTATTTTTTTACGAAATATGCATAGACTGAATTTTATTTTCTTCAAGACATTCTAGATGTGGGTTTCTAGTTAACAATTATGCTCTTTTGGTTAGAGAAAGTATATTTGATAAAAAGATGGAGAAATACAATGTGTTTTAGAGCACTTAAAGTCATTTTCACTCTATTTTTTTTAACTCAACTTGTTAAAATATATTTATTCATGGCTGGCTTGAACCTTCTAATGGCTGGCTTCTTTTGAAGTCAGAATTTATATCGAATAGACCTACTGACCATAGGTAATGGGAGATGTGTGACTATCTATTCTTGAATTTCATATAGTCAAGCTGACTGGAGTCTCTTTGACGTAGCTTATTTACGTACTTCCTCTTATTTGATGGAAAACTTAAGAGTCTATTTACCAGTTCTATGAATATATTCTTACTAGTATCATATGTAGTTAAATCGGTAAATATCTCCCTGGTTCGGAGACTGGTAGCTAAATACAAGTGTTGATAGATTAAAGGAAAAGCAGAAACCTACTGAAAACTTCATGGATCTCATCTTCATCTCACGGACCGACGCAAGATGCATCGAATATTGACCAAATATATCTATGATTTCATATGTCATAGGTTTGTGCACAATATGTTAACCACATCTGTGACATACTTGCAACCCCCATAGATATTATTCTACTTTGAACAACAGATATTGCAATAGTGATTCACGCAATTATAATTTAACTTGGTAAATATTTTATTTTATGACTTGAGATATGAAGGGGATGAAGAAATAAGACCTATGTACATGACCTATAAAGTTTGAAGGAGATAAAGAAATAAAACCTACTGCCTGTATGTGACCTATAAAGTATGAAGGACATGGAGAAATAAAACCTATTGCCTACATGAACTATAAAGATATGAAGGAGATGCAGAAATAAGATCCATTGCGTAGCACCTACATGAACTATAAAATTATGACAGGCTGGGAAGGTGATGACACTTGATATATGTGGAAGGTTGAGAAAAGCTAAGAAGTCGTCTCGAGACCCAAGGGATATCTGTGACCTAGGAGACAGAGGTAGCCTTTATGCAAGTACAAAGAAGGAAGAAGGATTCATATTGTTTAACCAAAGATAGGCTCCATAGTTGATGCGAAAAATTTGAGATGATGCTAAAGATTAAATATGCCTACTGGCTACTGTATGGATATCAGGATATGTATTGTCATATTTTGATAAGAATATTCACATTTACTGCCGGTAATTTTTTCCTATTACACTTTTACCTTGACATATATGTCTTTGACTATCTGTTAGGCGCGGATACGCAACTGAACGGCAAAGAGGTCTACTTATAGTTGAGAAACTTGATTACCTACAATCAAAACTCTTGCAGGAGATTTTCTTCAGTCTGTCGAGGCCATTGAAAACAATTGGAAGTTGGTTGGAAAAGGTAGCTTGACTTCTAATTCTCTGGTGATTCATCTAGTTCTATGTTGTACTCCTGCCAACTGTAGAATATTTTATTTATTGCTGGTCAACGTCATGATATGGGATCTTTTTTTTTTAAAATAAATTATAGGCTGAAGAAATTCTTTTTTGTTATATAATTGGCCATGCAAAGTACATGAATAGAAAACTTTCGGGAAAAGGGTGTCGGAGACTTCCGTTTGTAGTCATTGTTGATTGTCACTTTGCTCAAAAGCTTAGGCTGACATGGGGTACACCAAGAATTTAAGGGTTAATTACAGTCAGACCCCCTGTAGTATTGAGGATGTGTCACTTAACACCCCTGAAGTTTGAAACTCTCAAAAAAACCCCTTGACTTAGTTATTTTCACTCTTCTTTTCTATTAAAGTACACTTTTGTCCCTTAAAATTCCTATTCTATCCTCATTTCTCAAATTCCTATTGTTGGTTAAAAGGAGGGATGAGGGTAGAATAGGAATTTGATAGACAAGAGTGCACTTTAGTAAAAAATGAGAGTGAAAATAACTAAGTTCAGGGGGTTTTTTGAGAGTTTCAAACTTCAGGGGTGTTAAGTGACACACACCCAATACTACAGGGGGTCTGACTGTAATTAACCTAGAATTTAATGTTCAACATTTGCAAACAAGCATGAACAGATCATCTTTTACTAGATTAGGTACCTCTTGGTTCTCTGTAAGTCAATTGTGAAAAACGGAAAGCACATGGAAAAATAATGGTAAGTATGTAGGTAGGCTCTTGGTTCCCCGAAAGTCATTTGTGAGAAAAGGAAACCGCATATCAATTGTAAAAACGATTTACTAGATTAGGTACCTCACTGTTTACTAGATTAGGTACCTCTTGGTTCCCTGTAAGTCGATTGTAAAAAATGGAAATCGCATGTCTTGTAGACAACTAATGGTAAATCTGTAGGTAGGCCTGTTTTTCCAGTCACAATAAGAATTTGCTCTCAAAGTTCTTCATTTATAAAATTTTGGTTTTAACCGAACTACTTTCTTATGCTAATCTGCTCAAACTACATAGTCGGTCATTTTTATAACATAAACTTTTAATTGTCTGAATTTATGTTTTCAGAATATAACATTTAGAGTTTTAAGGTTGTCCACTCATTACTCCCTTCTTTAGTTATGTCAATATACTTGTTAAAGTGGCTTGACATGCTGATTGTTTGAGCTATATCTTTTTGTTTTTGTCCTATTAGTCTTGAAGGATTCAATGATTCATACTGCCAATTTCTTAATTGGGTGTATCATCTGCGTATTAACATGACTAATTCTGTTGTTAGGGAGGAAGGTTTTGGTAGCTTGTCAATTAGTTGGTATAATTCCAAAAGTAAATGGTTCTGGCAATAATTTGGTTATTGATTTATTTATCTCAAAACAGGCTTTGAAAAGTTCAAGTGAGGCACAAAAAATAGAGAAATGGATTGAAAAAGTGAAGCTTTGGCTTAAGGAGCAATTTTCATTAGAAAGTACTTTGTCTTTTGGTGAAAGCAGATATGGCAGCCAAATGCACAATGCTCAGTTAACAGATAGTGACCTTCCCATTTGGCTTGCTGCACAAAGGGCCATCCCTCTTTATGAAGGTGTTTTGTCTTCTGTTGGACCTCGTGGTAGACTTATAAGGAAATTGCTTACTAGGATCGGATTACTTCCTCCAATGTCAGAAGCATCAGTTATTCTGGATAGTGATTCCAAACATTCAGAAACCTATTTGGGGTAAGTTCTGATGAATTTGTTTGCTTGTGTGTCAACCTAAAGTCTACTCCTTACATATTTACTTTGAATATCTGTATTGTTATTTCTTTCGTCTTTTAAAACTACAAATTTTTATATAGAAGACTGTTACTCTTAGGCCAAATTTCCTACGAAGAATTACTCTTAGCAATATATGGGAACCAGCTACAAAGGAATCTTGTGGAAATAATGTGTGGAAAATGCTGAAGACTTCTGTTTCAATTTTATTTTCTCAATCAACTCTTCAGGTATCGTCCATTACAGTTCTTAAATTTTTCATGTATTGCTTTATGGTTCTCCAATGCTTCATTAGTTCATCTATTTTCACTTTTGATTGTTTCCAGGTGCTTTTGGTAAATTGGTGGTGCATATCTTAAACTATAATACAACATTAACAAAATCATTGTCAAACTTTCTATGGTTAGCTGTTCTTTTTCTACATTTATTTGTTAAGGGCCATAAAGTCATCTATTACATTAGCAATCAGATATAAACCTTTCTTACTGTTGGAACCCATGTTTGTTTTGATCTAGCTACCAAAAGCTTTTTCACCTTTGATTCTCCCACTAAAAAGTAGTGCACCGGTTAATCTAGTGAACACATTGATGTCATCTCAAACATTCTCCCTCGTCTTCGATTGAAGTTTACCTCTAAGTTCTTCCTATTGCACTCATTATTACTTTTACTTGCATATCAACATTCTCATTTTAGATAAACATCTGCTGGAAGGGTCTTTTAATTGTCCAACATTCTGTTTCTTTATTTTTGTTTTGAGAGCAGACCCGAAATACTAACTGATTCAGCATTGTTTGATTTAAAAATGTTTTCTTAAAAAAAAAAAAAATTCCATGGGCCATGTAATTATATAATACTGAATTCAGGTATGCTTATGTTTTTTAGTTGGGTATAGTAGAGTCGAGATTTCTTGAATCTTCTTTAAGGTACAATTGGTGGATTTTTTAGAATTTGAATGTGTTCACATCAGTGACCAGGGCAAACACCCCATATGAAGGTCTATTGACTTAAGTAGTCAATCATGTCCTGTTTGGTGATCATATACATTATACAATAATATGATCATGTTGAACTCTTAGCTCAATGGACGTTTTTGTACCACTCTGATAAAATTTGTCTGCATTTGACAATGAGGATTCAATAAGCAGCTTCCAGAAGCCAAAAATAGAACTGCGGTTATATATGCCATACCAGCACGTGATATTGGTGCCACCATGCATTTTATGCTACATTAATACATACAAATGATTTAGAAAAGATGAAAATCCATGCAAATTCTAGTTTTGACTGTTTGTGGTATAAGAAGCCTCTGAATTCTCTTGTAATAACGTGGCAATGACTCTTCTGACTCTCTTATAATGCTTCCTAAGGGTCCTAGCTGTAGTATGTGAGGTATCACTTTAATTCATTGATTTACCCTATTCACCATAACTCCTTACTAGGACGTTAATCTACTTTACTACTAATTAATTTCTTTATAGAGTTCTATAATACCTTCTTTCATCAGATTCAAACAATCAAGGTTGAGAAACATGAGTTTTATATTCACTACAGTACTTGTACTTGAGTCTTACTCATTTTCTTCTTTTTTACTTTGTTTTAAGTTTTGATTCCATACACGTGATTTCTCAATCATATATTGGGAATTACCTCTTTCACGAGAACATGGCATTTGCACCTGGTCAGCTCTTTTCTCCAGTAGTAGTATAGTTCCACAAGTCCTTTCTAAGTCTTTTAGTGATGATCATCCAAAGCTCTTCTGCCATTAAATTAGGGTCGGACATGAAGGCTCTATGGGATCAGTGACCGAATTTTTATGTTTTTTTTTTTGTCAGCCTTGCATCAATCTTCTTTAAGATTTGGTGCCAAATTTTTGGTTTGCAACATTGGCAAAGACGGATTATTTTTAAAACCTTGGAGGCTGATTAGAAGTTAGTGAGACCTACCTTATGGCTATGCTGTTTAAGCTCATGTGATTGGTAACAACAATCCAAAGGTCCTCTGGGCTAGAAGAGAGTATTGAGTCAATAACATGGTTTGCTGAGAACCGTGGCTTTGTAATTTAAAGCCCTCAAATGATCAGAGAAAGAGAAAGCTGTTTACCTTGGTAATTGTATAGCCATTTAAAACGTTATTATACTCCCTTAATTACTAATTTCAACTGTTATATTTAGTTAATATTTCCTTTTCTTAAGAAACTGTTATTTCTTCAATATTGTGGAGAGGCTTATGAATGCAGAACCAATAACTCATATTTTATATTCTCTTCAACATCTATTTTTGTTCACATTTAGCTTTCACGTTATTGTTATAAGCACCAGTAGTAGTTTCATCTCATATTGACTTTTGATTATGTTTTTTTGTGCTTGTTCAACAACCTGCAAATAAGATTGATGAGAGGAGATATAATCTCTCTAAAATCTTTCTCAAAAGCCTAACCCTAATTATTCACAGTTATAAATTAGGAGCCAGCCTTCCAAGATTTGATTCTGCTTTACAATGAGGAAACAAGTCAAGGTGGAACTAAAGATAGGGTGGAGAGACTTCCTTTGCAGCTGAAGATATATGAAAAGATACCAATTCCCGATCTCCCGGTAATTAAAGTTTATATTATATTTACTAAAGAATTTTCTGCAACTTAATTTTGTGCAAACATCGTTTTTTAGTTGCCTGAATTAAGGCATGATAAGATTGCATCTATTTCTTTTGCAGGTTATTTTTCCTCACAAAAAGCTGTCCTTTCGAATTCTTGACACTGTATGATCTTCTATCAGATTTGTTTTATAATTAGCATTATATGTGAGTTCATTTTTTCTTCTTTAATATAAAAAACTGTAATAACTACTGACCAGCATTAAGATGAAAGGAAGAAATTAGCTTGTTTGCTCCTTTTATAATTCTATCTTATTGTACTGATAAAGGAATGGATTCTGTCATCATATATATAAGCTTTCTAAGATGAGAGAAGGAAAGAATAGGTACCTATGTAATATTAAATGTATTAAGGATGGAGATGAAAGAGGATTATTGAAGGATGATGGTATCAATGAGAGGTGGAGGAGTTATTTTCATGAGTAGTTTAATGAGAATCGTATGGGAGAACATAAGGTTTAAACTTTATTTTAATACTGGTGCAGCTGAGATAAATCTTTAGTTTAAGATCAAAATCTTAGTCAATTAATGTGAAATTTTTATAAGAGTATCGACACACACTCCTAAAATAGAATACAAAATTTTCTAGTAATACATGGTGTTTTGATATAATTTTTACTTAATATAGTACGCAGCTCACGTTGATACTAGTGCGGCTAAGGAAATTTTTTAGTTTGAGGTCAAAATCTCAACCAATTAATGTAAAATTTTCATGAGAGTCTCAACACATACTTTAAAATAGAATACAAAATTTTGTAGCACTCCATGGTTATTTGATATAATTTCTACTTAATGTTTTGAAGGATGATGGTATTAATGAGAGGTGGAGGAGTTACTTTCATGAGTAGTTTAATGAGAATCATATGGGAGAACATAAGGTTGATTCCATGGATCAATTCATGATCCAAAATATAAATATAATCGTAGATTTAGATTAGTGAGGTCAAAGACACTTTAAGAAAGATGAAAAGTGAAAAAGCTGTAGGATATGATAATATTCCTATTGAAGTTTAGAAGACTTTAGGAGATATAACGTATTGTGGTTAGCTTAGATGTTGAACAAAGTTATAGATAATAGGAAGATGCCTGATGAATGGAGGATTAGCATTGTAGTGTGTGTGTGTGAGAGAGAGAGAATAAATGTGATATTCAAAGTTATTCTAACTATTATGGAATTAAACTAATGAGCAATAATATGAAACTCGAGAGAGGGTTATTGAGCAAAGTCTAAGAGAACAAATATCTATGTCAGAAAATCAGCTTGGTTTTATGGCGGGGAAGTTGACTAGGAAACCATTTATTTATTAAGAAGATTGATGCATATAGAAAGACTAAAGGGGACTTGCATGTGGTTTTCATTATTTAAAAAAAATTGGTGGTAGGGTTCCTAGGGAGAGAGTGTGGCACGTTTTAGAAAACAAGGAAGTGTCTAGTAGATATTTTGATTTGATAAAAGAAGAGGTGAGACAAACATTTTCCGTCACCATGGGTTTGCACAAGGATGGGCGTGCTCTTATCTCTTTGTTGTAGTCATGGATGAATTTTCTAGGCATGTAAGGAAGAGACACAACGATGCATGTCATTTGTTGATGATGTTGTATTAGTTGATGAGATTAGGGAAGATATAATATCCAAAGTAGAGAAAAGTTTTAGAATTTAAAGGATTAAAATTTAAAAAAACAAAGATAACATATATGCAGTGTGAGTTTAGTCGTACTATGGGAAGAAATGAGTATGCATTCAAAATTAATGATCAAGATATACCTCATACAAGTCAGTTTCGATATTTAGGATCAACAACTCATGAAGACAGTGAAATTGAGGAAGATGTGACGCATAGGATCAAAATGTGATAGTTAAAATGGAGAAGTGCTTCTGAATTTTTACGCAATTTTAAAATATCATAACAGTTGAAGGGGAATTTTATATGATGGTTATAAGCTCCACAATGCTTTATAGCTTGGAATGTTGGACGATTAAGAAACAACATATTCAAAGTACACATAGATCTCCATGACAACCCCATCATATATGAATGATGCTTCTCCATATCCAATACACTGTTCAGCAAATTCTTCTTCCCCCTGTTTCAACCATATTTACTGCACTCTTATTAGGACAGTTATTTGCTTGATGACCTGGCTATCTGCATCTACAGCATTTACCAGTTGTTGGTGGAGCATGTAGATTCTTGGATGTGCTGTTGTAACTTGAAGGACTTGCTTTAGTTTTCTCCACTACACTACTATTTCGTGAGTCTCGATTTACGACAGTAGAGGGTTGAGATTATGATTATTGCTGTTGTCCATTATTAGTTGTAGCACGAGAGGAATCAAAACTATTTTTTGTTGAGTACATGTTATCGTAGGTTCAATCATTCCAGTTGCATTTCCACTCATGTAGTGAAACTAGTTGTTTCTGCCAAGATAAAAGTAGTTTGAAGTGTGACGATCTTGAATTCCATGATGAAGAACTCCAGTATAACCTCATAACTTCTTGTCCTTCTGTTTCCATCAAATCATTGCCAGAAGATAGTCGACATAACTCTTCCGGGTAGGCTGCAAGCCATCCGACTTCGTCACTGACAATTTGGTACTTCTAGAATAACACGGCATAATCAGACGGTATGAATTGAGCCCTCATAAGGCTCTCATCTTGTACCACATATTTCTTTGCTGTGTTCCCACCAAGCTGAAGCACCACCCTTTTGTTTGTAAGCCACAAGTTTCACCTTTTTATCTTCTGGAGTTTCCATATAATTAAAAAGATTCTATCTACCACAATGATTCAGTTGAGAAAATCTTCTATATGGAGATTACCGTTGAAAGTAGGTAGGTCCACTTTCATAAGGAAGTTTCTTGAATCTCGGTTTCCATAAATTCTGTTACCATTTCTCACATTGTTTTCTAGAAACTTTTCTACATACTCTTCGTCATTGATGGATTCCTACCATACATATTAGGCCCATCATGCATATGATCGGCAGTTTACACCTCGGTGAGAGACCTTGAAAACCATAGCTACAGCAGCTAGATAATATATATATATATATATATATATATATATATATATATATATATATATATATATATATATATATATATATATATATATATATATATATATCTGTGTGTGTGTGCGTGTGTGCATGCGTGCGTGTGTGTTCACCATTAATTATAAGATAGCATTTTATGTTGCAGAAAGTTTTGTAACTTCTCGCACTGTGTGAGTCATAACTGCTCTATACACTTACAGGTACGCTTGGATGTTGCAAGTATATTGGGATTGTTGGCATACTTTGTCAACTACAAATTTGAGAGCATTGTCTCGTCTCCGTACGTATGTGTTCTTTTTATTTCTTTCTTTTGTTTGTGCTTCTCTGAGAATATGCATGATTTTCTTTATATAGGTTTCCCATGCCATGTTGCTTCATATTTCCAATTTCATTGTTCTTGTTGCATTATGAAGATACTTAGCTCCATGTTTTGTTAAGTTTGTATTCTGCTTGAAGTATGCAGAAGTCTTCATGCCAATTTGTGTTGGTGCATGTGTATTAGAAAGAGATTTTCTTTAACCTACGTGTCTGTATTATCTGTCAACCATATGTAAAAGTTATATGGATGAAAATGTTAGAAGCAAAAAACAAGTAATACAAATTATGGTCAACGGAATATAAATTGGGAGAAGGCTTATAAGTTGTTCTAAAAGAGAGATTTAGTAATGGATATTAATTTAACTTGCATTGAGTGTGCGGAGTGATCTTCATTTGATATCTGTAATACAGCCTTTAGCTCGAATAATCCCATATCAGATATGAGATAAGAGTTAGTTTAGTTTATAATGATTCTCATAAATCCAAGAAGTAATTATCGTTATCTTTTTTTAGAGAGAAATCTGTGGTTAATTATAAATTATTTTAATTCTTATTATTTTACCGAAGGCTTAGCATGTTCCTACGAGAATGTATTGTCTGTGTTCCACTATCCAGTTTCCAAATAAAGAGCTTTACATTACCGATCTTAAGGGGTCACAATTAAATTAAGAGGAAAATATATTTTGCCTCTGTTTTAAGTTTTACAGTTTAACTAGGATGTGTACTATGTGTAGTATGGATAATAACTAGTGATGACAATGTCGAAAATAATGATAGTGCATATCATAACACTCAGCCTTCAAACAGATTATAATGTATTTAACATAACACATAACATAGAAAAATATCTTTACAATATCTAAAAGATAATGAATCTTTTTCTTAAAAAATTGAAGTAAGGGTCGGAACCTAGTAAAGGGGCTAGAGACTCGGAGTCAAAGTTGGAGTTTGCTGGAGTCAGTTGGAAATTGAAGTTAAGAATCAAGGTCATAGTTGAGATTGGAAATCATTGCAGATTCAAAATTAGAGTTAAGGTCAACATTCATAAACTACATCAGAATCAACAAGGGAGTGAAATTGAGGGTTGGAATCAGTGAGGGAATTAAAATCTAGAGGGGCTAGGGGTTATTTGGGGAAAGGGAGCTATTGTCGAGGGGTAGGTCATCAAATTATATATCTACTCTGAAAGAAATAAAAATTCATAATAAAGTTAGGTTACAATATAAAGTAATCCAAAATAACGCCTTTTAACCCAAAACAGTGCAAGGTTATGTAACATTTAGGTTATAGAAGTTGTTATGTAATAATATGCACTCTTTAAATTACATAATGGGTTATAATGATTGTGGACCATTAGTTAAAAGTTAAAACTATGAGTGATGGCTAAACTGAAACAAGTATTTTTCTCAATTTTATGTTTGGTTTTGACTTGCTGTATTCATCTTTTTTATATAGTATAAATTAAATGAGAATAATAGGTATCTGATTGAACTGGAGGAGAATTTCCTTCCATGCCAGCTAAAACTCCAAAGTCCAACTTATGAAGCATTGACACTTCAAAATGAGTGTCGTGTTTGTATTTGATATGTATTAGATACTGATACTTGTATGTCACTTACTTGATATGAATTGCACACGTCAAAATCATGTCAGATCTTAAGAACCTAAAAGCTTAAATATCGGAGCTGTGTTCGTTTCTAAAAAGTCTTAGAGATCACATGTAGGAGCCGTGTCCACTTTCAGTAAGTTGTAGAGATTGTGTGATGAGCACTATGGAGTAGACAAAAAATTCATTTGAGATAGAGGGATACTAAATTAATAGATTTCAAATGCCTTACAAATTCAAGTATTTTATTTAAGGTACTGATTCATTGAATTGAACTCAAATTCTTTTATTTCATATAATTACTTGATTGAAAACTACTTTTAAATCATTAATTTTTTTTCCTTTCTTTCTATTTAAAAAAAGACATATCTTAATGAATGTGAGTTTATGTAATCATTATATATATCAAATGCATAATTACAAACATATTTATATTCTATTTTGCCGCGTCCTTAACTTTTAGGATATGCCGTAGTCTCCATATCCGTGTGCATCATATCTGTGTCTTGTACCGTGTCTGTGTCCATGCTTCAGAGACTCCTTTATTTCAATTGGTCTTGACCATGTCGATCTCCATCTCCTAGGGTTTACATATACCAAAAATTATGTGTTCTAGGGTTTGTTTGTCCATCTATGGTGGGTGTAGAATGTTTATTCATGGAAAATCGTTAATTTAGTATTCACTGATCAAATATCAAACCTCATGATATGCCCAATGATATTCAGTGTACATTTTCTAGGAGATGAAGATTGATATGGTACAGTCCAGTCGAAGTAAGGAATAAGGGAAAATGAGCTTTTAGCTGCCATTGATTACCCATTTACCACATACTTATAGCATAGAGTATATAGAATGAAATCCAGTTTCCTCCTGTACAACGCATCACCATGAATGTCGTTAACTATCTGTTTTAATTTTTCATTTTACCACTGCCATTTAACTATTTAACCAATTTGCTTGCTTTTCTGTTGATTTTCAAAATTTACCTTTCTCTGGCATATTATGTTGTGTTGCTGGTGTCTTCACAACAAAGATGTAGTGCCTCATGTCTAGATTTTGGCATATTTCTGTGTCTAACACCCATTTCTGTCCTTAAAGTATAATAGGTTGAGATACTTTTTCCTCTTTTATTATGATAAAAGGAAAGTCTGTTTACAAATGTTTTCTTCTACAAATTGTTACATGGGTTTTCACTCTCTCACCAGCACACAGGCATAAGTGCATGCGCGCGCGCACACAAACACACACACTCCCCTTATTTTCAATTTTTTGATTTAGTACTGTATATATTAGTTTTTTTTGCGACATATAGATGAACTCCATTGATTTGCTTCTTTCTACATTGTTATATAGGTCAGCGATTTTTCTTGATGTGATTGCTGTCAGTGCACTTGTAATATATGCTAGTCGGGTAGTGCTGGGTTACAAACAGACTTGGGATCGGTATCAAGTGAGTACACTTCCTATTTAAGTAATGTCAACTTCTTGAGCTTTAACACATGATCAGTTGTAGTCCTTGCAAATAGTCAATATTAATTATTTTCCTTGCATATTTCATTTCTTTGCAGGAATCATTATTTTTAGGAAACATTAGTATTCTCGCACTTGCTTTCTGGTGTAGAAAATCTGCCTAAAACATTTTATTTCAGTAAGCTATTAGTAGACTTGCTGATTAGAGAAATTAACAAATTATACATTTCAAGCAATATATGGTGTAGATATAGAGGAGTGGAAATGGATTCAAGTGATAATGGTAACAAAACCAGTGGAAAATAGCTGTAAATTAGTTGATGAATTATCATAATGCAAAATTCTATTATTCTTCATCAGATGAGTTATATGCTGATATATTGGGTGCAAATCTGAACGCATTCAAGTGAAATCAGCAGACACATATGTTGTCATGCAAAGATTAAGCAACCATAAAGGACCTGAACAGTTGGAAAGAAACAACTTGCTGAATGAACTGTTAACCAAAAAAATTTCGAACAGTATGACTGTAATGCACTGTCTTGTGATGCTTCCTCTAGAACTGTACTCCAAGTTTCAAATACCTTACAAGTTCAAATGTGGATGGAGCCATGTTCTGCTCTATGATAGAATTGTTAATTTCCTGTATGTCATTGTAATGAAATACGGCTATTATCGAAGGTAGTATCATTGGATATCTAGAGAAAGATACAGTTTGCCTTATTTAGACAGCATGTAATATTCTGGTGAAATATGGCTCCCAGGTAATTATGAGTGTGGATATAAAAAATAAAAAAATTCGCATTCCATGTGTAGTTTATATCTAACTGTCCTCTCTCTCTCTCTCTCTCTCTCTCTCTCCCCTCCCAAACACCCACATCTATATTAAATTGAAGTTGTTTTACTTGTAGTTATCAGTGCTTTGACATCATGAAGCAAAAGAAGTGTATTTTCTATAATTTTTAACACTTGATGGACGTGGTTTTAACTATCTGAATGCACACATTCAATTTCAGCTTCTTGTCAACAGGACGCTTTATGAGAAAACTTTAGCTAGTGGCTTTGGCTCGGTTTACTTTCTTCTGGATGCTTCTGAACAGCAACAAGTAAGAGAGACAAAACAATTTCCCCCATCTGTATATTTCAATAGACTAAGGCCCTGCAGGAGTAATCATTATTTATCTCCTTAACATCATTCTCTCTTGCAGTACAAGGAAGCTATTTTAGTTTACGCACTCATGCTCCATTCTGACGAGTGTCAGGTATACCAGTCACCACTTTGTTCCACACTTGCAATGTGACAGTTATTGAAAAGTGTATTAGCTTAAGCCACAGTCTATAAATGCTTCCTAGTTAAACGACTGTAAGATTTTGTTATCTTATAATACCTTAATGACACTATCTGTACTTTGTTCCTTTTCTAACAACATGGCATAATACTTTTTCCTTTTGCGGCACTGCATCCCAACATGCATATTTTTTTGGCCATACAATTTAACCTGTTTTGGTTCTTTTGGTAAACTTAACTCAAAACTTGAAATTAAGAAGAATCCGGATGCTTAACTCTGGCAATCTCCATCACCAGGTGTAAGATTTAGTTATGATGATTAAAACTTATTAGGATTTTATTTTTGTGCTTAACTAATCTGATCATCCATTAATTAATTGCCGAAGTCTTTTGTTTTCTTTCTATTTTTCTTTGCATTGGTGAGGGAAATTACTGAAGTTGGACTACTATATGATTTGATCCACATGTGCTTAGTAAAAAGAATAATCTTCTCCTTTGATCGAATATTTGCTTATATTAGTGGAGATATGCTGCTTATGATGTACCATTACACTCTCTTTTTTCCCATTTAACACAGTTTTTATGTTTGGAATAATATGAGAAACTACTGTGAAATTCTTGAGCATCTTTTGGCTAACTACAGTTTTCTTAATGGAAGACATTGGAAAACATTTTGCCATGTTAATATAGAGGAAAATGTTTGTGGCCGTCAACCTACAGTAATTACCTCCTTGTATACAAATTCTGTCATTATTATGTGTTAAATACTTCAAGTGCATACCGTTGATCCTGACATGTAGTCAGGTGCAGACCCAAGCATCCGAGAGTTATTCGAGATTGAGCTTTATGAATTCGATGATAAAACTTTTTAGTATTAATTTGACAATGAAATTCTTTAAAATTATAATTTTACAAGTCAATACACGACCAAGACGTAATTTGATGAATTGTTCCAGAGAACTTTGATAAAATGTTCTTATTTTTTTTTTTTAAACAACGAGAGAAAAAAAATATACAAATTGTGGAAACCAACCGACTATTATTCAACGGATAAGAGATGAAGACCCATATTTTGCCGACAGATTGAACAAAAGAGTTTTTAAAGAGGGAGTTGGATAAATGTAATATAGGAAGGCCAAAAATAGGCTTTAATCTTGACTCTTCATACTTGAGGGGGGATAAATTTAAAATTCGACAGGCATTAAGTTAAAAAAAATTTAAAGGGAGGCAGCTGCCAAACGTGGCATAAGTGTGGGTATGCCCCTTCATGTAGTACTACCATTTTAAGTATTACTCACTCTATATAAATGCTACTGCTTTTGTTATTGTTCTGATGGAAATGTTGGCTTCTTATACTCACACACAAAGAAGAGTAAACTAGGGGAAACAGATGATTTGTAATTCGGTATGTATGAACATAAGTAGTTAATTATGCAGGTTTTATGTCGTAAAAGAATTGCAGATGCATGTGAGAGGTTCATATATGACAAGTTCAATAAAAAGGTACAAAAGAAACATTTCTTGATTATGTGTGATTTGCAACCTTGAGTGACAGTCTTCTACTATCTGCAGATTGAAATGCCCATTGACAAGGCTATTGATACACTGCTAAGGTTGGACCTTGTCTCCGAGTTTCCTCTAGAAGAGAGTACCAAACTGAAAGTTGTACCTTGTTCAAGGGCACATGCAACCCTAAAACAACGTTGGGACAGCTTACTATCACAGGAAACATGACATTTAGCTGCCAGAGCTTTCTCTGGGTAAGTCTATTTCATTCATCGTGCTCATCTATAACTTCATTTTTCCTTGTGTGTTTGGTTTGAAAGAAAATGGAAGAAAGAAAAATAAAGAGAAAATAAAAGAGGAAAGAAAAGAAAAGAAGATGGAAAAATGGGTTTTTTTTTAGTGTTTGGTTAGTAAGAAAATATTTTCTTTTCTTTTAACTTTTCCCTCAAACCAAACAATCGGAAATATTTTCTTTCTTATTTTCTTTTCTTTTCCTTCATTTCCCCTCAAACCAAACAGAGCCTAGGCTCCTACACTTACTCGGTTATCCATTGTATTGACATGACTCTTAAAAGATTTTACTTTTAGAATCTTCCTCTGCTCACTTTTTACAGCCTTTTCCATTTGTATTTTCAGCAATCTAATCTACAACGAACAGACCCTCATCCAAAACCTTCGGGTTCAGCTACATGAACCATTTTCCTGCATTATCTCCTTAAACGGCTTTTCTGTTAAATTTGGAAACTGGCATATCTCTTTGGTCTTGGCACTCTGTCGTAATGGTTGCACAAACCCAGATGTTTCTTCTGTAAGGATTCATGTCGTAGAGACCCAGCATAGTCTTCTTCTGGCAACACACCCCTCCTTTATTTGTAAATAGAAGAATAAATTTTCCAGCAATCTCTTAATAATTTGGAGGCTAGGATACCAATATCCATGAGGCCATAAAGTTTTAACTTTGTTTTCTTATTTTATATTAGGGCTAATTACACTCAGACCCCCTGTAGTATGAGGGATGTATAACTTATCAACCCTAAAGTTTAAAACTCTCACTTAGATCTCTTGGACCGCAAAAAAAACTAACAAGGAAGCTCAGACGAACATATTTTTTCTACAGTTCAGGGAATCTAAGTGAGAGAGTTTAAAACTTTAGGGGTGATAAGTTATACACCCTCATACTACATAGAGTCTGAATGTAATTAACCCTTTATATTATGAAACCTCTGAGCTTATTAACATTGATGATACTAATATGTCGTTTATCTTTATTCAGATATTCTGGCTTTTAGCAGATAAATGAGCTAGATTCAATTGATTCAGGAGGGCCTGAACAATTTTTATCGAAAGATAAAGCAATGCATCATCATAATTGCTCCAGCAAACGTTGATGAAAATAAATATTATTGTGGTCTGATGAGCTTCCAGCTTGCTTCAATGATACTATCAGGCAATGCCCTTTTGCAAGTTATCTTCGTCAAGCCTTAGCTTGGAAGTATTCTTTGATAGAAGAAAGCATCACTCCTTTTTAACTTTTGGGGTTAAATTTTTTGTGCAGCTGAATTATACTTGAAGATACTTGTACAGCTGACCTTTTTAGCTTGAAAATGATCTCTCTCTCTCTTCTTATTTCTTTCTTTGGTATATTCTTCCTAAATTTTTCGTGCGATGACTGAATTTTGTTTCAAGATAGTAAATTATAAACTTGAGGCCCTATTTGGCAATGAAATTAGGAGAGTTTCTAAAGGAGCACACTATTTTTCCTAGTGAGCCCACTTAACAGTGTATTTTTAGTCCGAACTTTTAATCCAGACTGTTGTTAAGTGGGCTCACTAGAAAAAATGGTGTGCTTCTTTGGAAACTCCCTGAAATTTGACAATAGAAGTTAAAAGGTATTAGATGTCTAAAAAAGTTAAGAGGTATTAGATGTTTAACACTCACGAACCCTTCCAAATGTTGAAGATGTCTAGGAGTTGGTTATTATATATTAGAAGAGAGGGGAAGGATGATCTCTCTCTCTTCTTATTTCTTTCTTTGGTATATTCTTCCTAAATTTTTCGTGCGATGACTGAATTTTGTTTCAAGATAGTAAATTATAAACTTAAGGCCCTGATTGGCAATGAAATTTGGAGAGTTTTTAAAGGAGCACACTATTTTTCCTAGTGAGCCCACTTAACAGTGTATTTTTAGTTCGGACTTTTAATCCAGACTGTTGTTAAGTGGGCTCACTAGAAAAAATGGTGTGCTTCTTTGGAAACTCCCTGAAATTTGACAATAGAAGTTAAGAGCTATTAGATGTCTAAAAGAGTTAAGAGGTATTAGATGTCTAACACTCACGAACCCTTCCAAACGTTGGAAGATGTCTAGGAGTTGGTTATTATATATTAGGAGGGAGGGAAAGGATGATCTCTCTTTCTCTCTTCTTATTTCTTTCTTCGGTATATTCTTCCTAAATTTTTCGTGCGTGCAATGACTGAATTTTGTTTCAAGAGAGTAAATTATAAACTTAAGGTCCTGTTTGGCAATGAAATTTGGAGAGTTTCGAAAGGAGCACACTATTTTTCCTAGTGAGCCCACTTAACAGTGTATTTTTAGTTCGGACTTTTAATCCAGACTGTTGTTAAGTGGGCTCACTAGGAAAAATGGTGTGCTTCTTTGGAAACTCCCTGAAATTTGACAATAGAAGTTAAGAGGTATTAGATGTCTAAAAAAGTTAAGAGGTATTAAATGTCTAACACTCGCGAACCCTTCCAAATGTTGGAAGATGTCTAGGAGTTGGTTATTATATATTAGGAGGAAGGGGAAGGATGATGTTCGAATATTTAGAAAGTTGATTATATTTAGGGATGATAATAAACGCGTCTATGAGCTAATGTTTTGTCCTCTTTATATAAAATTTTAAATTAGAAAAATAAAATTTTCATTTTTAATTCAAAATTTTGTAAAGGACGGATCGATAATTGACCTAACCATCCCTAATTGCATTAGAATTACTCTGTATGCTCTCATTATGATCGAGTTAATGCATGTTTCTTTTCTCATTGTTAAATAAGATCCGAGTAGATAAAATATTTTACTTTATAGTATTGTAGTCTAGTCTGTTGTATAAATTCTGTAATATCTTAGCTCAATAGTCCAATGTGGAATGTGAGACAGAAATTAGAGTAGTTTATAACGATTCTAATAAAGTGATTAAGTAATTGTAGTTAGCTTTTTTGAGAGGAATCTATACTAATTATAAACTATTTTAATTCTTTTCATTCCACATAAGATTTTGTCATATATGATACAAGAACTAGAGCAGTTTATAATGATTTCAATAAAACTATTAAATACTCGTAACTAGTCATTTTAGATAAAGAATGTATAACTAATTATAAAGTATTTTAATTCTTCTCACTCTATCAATGGTTTTACTATATTCAAACGGAATCGTATCCACACACACGTGTGTGTGTGTGTATATATATATATATATATATATATATATATATATATATATATATATATATATATATATATATATATATATATATATATATATATATATTAGAAGCTAACTACAAGATAGTGCGGAGGGAAACTTCCACCCTGTTGAAATTTTAAAAACAATTTTATTTTTTATTTTTTTCCTATCAATCACTTTCTAAAGGAGAAAAAAAAAGAAAAAAGAAAAAAGAAAAATGGGCAGAATAATTTCCCCAACTGGGCCAGAGGCCCATGCCTCTCTTTACAACCCAAAAGGTCCGCCGACCCACAGCAGATCCGACAGCTGCTATGTAAAGAATCTCTCACCCTCTCTCTCTCTCTCTCTCTGTCTCGGAGTTCAGACCGTCATCCTCGCTTCTCGCCGCCAGTTTCTCTCTCCTCCGAAAGGGTAAAATTCCCTCTCGCATCTTGAATTATGGTTTAAATCTTAGATCTGACCTTGTTGATGGATGGATCTTTCTATATTGTTCGTTTATTTTAGAGATTATTACAATTTAATCGCTTTATTTCTTGGAAATGAGATTTAAGTTCATCGTTGAGTGATTGATCAGTTCCAGATCTGTTGTTCTAGTGAGTAGATCTCTGTATAATACTTGAATATTTCGAGTAACAGGATCGATCGAAGTGATCTAAGAGCTATCATCTCAAATTGTTATCTTCTTCGTTTTTTGGATACAGTTTTCTAAATTTGAGCTTTTTGCCCCCTAATTACTTGTTCCTTAGATAATATTAGTATTTCTTGTAAAAAAAAAAAAAAAAAAACTGGTTAGGAATCGATTGGACACTGGACTATCAGTTAAGTAGAAAGGATTTTGTTGACCTTTAGATTTTTGTTTTTTTATGATTAAATCTGTCTGCTGATGGAGTGAGGTTCTGTGCTTGATCAGATTGGATAGTTTATGAAGTTGTCAATTGTTCGATCCGAAATTTAAGAAGTGATATTGATATAAATCAGAATGCTATCGTGATTCATGTTTAGTTTAACCCTTGAGCTTAACTTAGTCCTGCATGCTGTTCAACTCGCTTTTTCCGCAAGTGTCCCTCTCTTGTAAACTGACAAATATTTGTGTTTGTGGATTCACTTACCTAGGGGTTGGTTGTTTGGTTCACTGATTTGGAAAATGGATTTATGATAGTGAATAGTGCTCACTAAATCCTTCCTTCTCCATTTATTTATTTTTTATGTGGGTTTTGTGGAAAATAAGCAAGATTTTAGTGATAATGAGACTATTTTCGTACTTTCTGTGATTTGTTCTATAGAAAGGGGTGGTTTTGGTGATCATAATTGTTATCTCTCTCAAATATTTTCAAAAGAAAAAAGTTAAGATTCTTTTGCTCTCTTACAAATCAATAAAATAAATAAAATTAATGCTCAAATCGATGGTTTCCAATTTATGGTGATTCCACCCCATGCCCAAACCCATTGCCACATCAGTCCAAACCCATTGCTACATCCATAATCCTATTTCTTTCTCTTTCTATTGCACATCATTGCAATAAATCAAATTCATGCCCATATCCATAGTTTCCAATTTGTGGTGATTTCACTCCATGTCCAAATCCGTAGTTTCTTTTTGTGGCGATTCCACTCCATGCCCAAATCTTTAGTTTCTTTTTGTGGTTATTCCACTCCATGCTCAAATCATCCAAATCCATACTCCAAATCCTTGAACCAAAATTTATTTTGCAATAAATTTATTCTGTGGATTTGAGATTTTTTAGCAATGAATATTGAATAGTGCCAAGGACTCAAATCCATGTCTAAAGTCATGAACCAACATGCTCCTAGTGGTCTTTGACCATCTGTTGATGAAGCATAGGATAAATTTTGTATAATCTTTTCATTAATGATGAAGATTATCTTAGGTACCCACGTGTTAAATTGTTAAAGTAGGCTATTGTTCTTTGTTCCTATGAACAGATCTGATAAGAGATAATGGCGGATACCGAGGATATTCAGCCCCTTGTCTGTGACAATGGAACTGGTATGGTGAAGGTGAGATATTTTGAAGATGTGTTCTGCCTAGATTTTATGTTGTATCTTTGTATATATTTTGGTTTGCTTCTTAGCCCCCCCACATATAGGCTGGATTTGCTGGTGATGATGCCCCAAGGGCTGTCTTCCCAAGCATTGTTGGTCGGCCCCGACACACTGGTGTCATGGTTGGGATGGGACAGAAAGATGCATACGTCGGTGATGAGGCCCAATCCAAGAGGGGTATTCTTACTTTGAAATACCCCATCGAACATGGAATTGTTAGCAACTGGGATGATATGGAGAAGATTTGGCATCATACTTTCTACAATGAGCTTCGTGTTGCTCCAGAAGAACATCCTGTACTTCTCACTGAAGCCCCTCTTAACCCCAAGGCCAACAGGGAGAAGATGACACAAATCATGTTTGAGACCTTCAATGTTCCTGCCATGTATGTTGCCATTCAGGCCGTCCTTTCTCTTTATGCTAGTGGACGTACCACAGGTAGGCATAATACTTAAAGCAGGTGATGTTCACTTGCCTGCATGATACTTTTCCTTTTCTTCCCTCTATTGAATGGAAACATAGTTATACCTATATATTATTTATTGTGTAGTATTAATATCTGTATGATTGTTGGTCAATCTCATCAAATGTTGGTGAAGTTTACACTGTAATGACGAGTGCATAGCACATGTTTTGCATGTATTTATTAAATGTTGGAGTGCACAGAATCTTTTAAATGCAATATCATGCACATCTATAAAAATGGAACCCACAATTAGGGGCAAGTGTCGGTCAGGTTGGTTCAGGTTTGAGCTAACTTCTGCCCACCAAAACCGAACTTAATTTGGCCAATCAAAAGTCACCGAAATTTTAGAGAAACCAAAACTGTGATGAAATTTCAGTTTGCTTCGGGTTCTGACAGCAACCGGTTTTGGGCCAAAGGCCACAGACATAAAGTTTTGGGCCATAAGCTTTTCAGCTCTCATACTAAGAGCTCTTGAGCTCTCTACCATGAGCTCTTGAGCTTTCAAACTGAGAGAGCTTAGAAGCTCTTTGGCCGAGAACCCTTGAGGCTCAGTTTGAGACTGAATTGGGTTAAGGGGTATCTTACAACCTAAAAGACCAAATCCAAACTCTTCCAAAACTTACATACTACAAAAATCCCAATTCAAATTTGATTTAAATTAAGATTTCAGTCCTAACCATATTGCAAAAATCCAAACTTCATAGCGCAAATCCAGTCTGTGATTTTCTATTCCAAAAATCTCTGGACTCCAAAATCCAACATGAAATTCCATTAATTAATTTGAATTAATTAATAAGCCTCTAACACTAAAGTCCATGAATTTAACAACTTGGAATATATATGTGTGTGCGCGCGCGCGCGCGTAAGTTTTTTTTTGGTGGGGGTGCCTTGACACTGCACAGAAATTTAATGAAGTAATGCCTTCTAGTGAGTTGACACAGAAAATTAATCTGTAATTGTCTTTTTTTGTGCTGCCCTATCTGCGATTAGCTTGACTAGTCTGCTTGCGATGATCAGTCTAAACACGAAACATGCAATAAATAAATTCTTAGTAACTGAAAGGTGAAGAAAGAAGCAATTCTTTGATAATTAGTGTATTAATTTATTTCTTTTATATATTGTTCTTCACAATATTGTTACTGCCATCATAACATTATGGGGAAAGCTTGTATGTTTCCCGAACTCGTAACTCGCAAGTCTACACAACATTCAACTGGTACTCATTAATACATGCAATCACTGTAATAATACAACAACAACAACAACTAAGCCTTTTATCCCAAGTATTTGGGGTAGGCTATATGAACCAAAAAGAATCACGCCGGATCGATCACTTTGATATTCCTTCTCCATTCATTTCTATCAAGTAATATCTCCTTATTTAAACCTCTAGACTCCATATCTTTGCGTATCACCTCCATCCATGTTTTCTTCGGTCTTCCCTTCGTTCTTTTAACTTGTCCTACATTGATAAACTTCCCTCTTCGAACTGGTGCACTTGTAGGCCTACGTTGTACATGATCAAACCATCGTAAGCGATTTTCTCGCATCTTCTCATCGATGGGAGCTACACCTATCTTAGCACGAATATCTTCATTTCTCACTCTATCTCTCCTAGTGTTGCCGCACATCCAACGGAGCATGCGCATCTCTGCTATACTTATCTTTTGTGAATGACGTTTTTTAATGGCCCAACATTCCGTGCCATATAATAAAGTTGGCCTAATAGCAGTCCTATAAAATTTTCCTTTCAATCTTAACTGATAGAAAAGCAACGGTGACAGAAGGTGACGGTGTCTATTTCCAATAAGTGGTAAGCATGATAGGATTTAGATGTCTGATGTCTACAACAAATGCTATAACATTATAGGGTCCAGTGGCTAATTGTAAAAACCGATCACTTGTGTATATACAACAACAACTAAGCCTTTTATTCTAAGTATTTGGGATAGGCTAAATGTACCAAAAGAGAATCATGTTGGATCAATCATATTGATAATCCTTCTCCATTCATTCCTATCATGTAATATGCCCTCATTTAAACCTCAAGAATCCATATCTTTTCGTATCCCCTCCATCCATATTTCCTTCAGTCTTTCTTTCGCTTTTTTAACTTGTCCGATGTAGATAAACTCTCCTTATTGAACTGGTGCATTTGTAGGTATATGTTGCATATGACCAAACCATCATAAGCGATTTTCTTGCATTTTCTCTTCGATAGGGGGCCACCTATTTTAGCACGAATATCTTTATTTCTCACTTTCTCTCTCCTAGTGTTGTCGTATATCCAATGAAACATACGCATCTTTGTTACACTTATCTTCTGTGAATGATATTTTTTTATAACCTAGCATTCCGTGCCATACAATAAATCTAGCATAATAGCAGTCCTATAAAAATTTTCCTTCAGGTTTAACGGAATGTTACGGTCGCATAAAACTCCCGTTGCAAATTCCTTCGTTTCAATAAGCCAGTTTTTTTTTTCTATGGTTGATATCACTATCGATCTCTCCATCATTCTGAATAATAGAACATATATACCTAAATTGACTGTCACTTGTATCTCTTGCCCGTCCAGTGTCCAAGCACTGTCGTTTAGAGTTCGTCGTTTACTAAATTTAAGCTCCATATACTCTGTTTTGGACCTACTTAATTTAGAATCTCTAAATTATAATGTGTCTTTATAACTTTAACTTGGCATACACTCTTGCTTTTGTCTCATCAACTAAGATAATATTATCAGCAAATAGCATACTCCAAGGTATGTCATTCTGAATAGCTCTAGTAAGTCCATTCATTACTATAACAAATAACAATGGGCTCAATGCAGATCATTGATGCAATCCGATTGTGATTGAAAACTATCACTTGTGTATATGTATATGTTAATCTAAATTCTTGTATCTCGATTTTTAGGTATTGTGCTGGATTCGGGTGATGGTGTCAGTCATACTGTCCCGATCTACGAGGGATATGCACTTCCACATGCTATTCTCCGACTTGACCTTGCTGGGAGGGATCTAACTGATGCCCTCATGAAGATCCTTACTGAGAGGGGTTACTCTTTCACCACCACAGCTGAGCGGGAAATTGTTCGTGACATCAAGGAGAAGCTTGCTTATGTTGCTCTTGACTATGAGCAGGAGCTTGATACTGCAAAGAGCAGCTCCTCAGTTGAGAAGAGCTATGAGCTTCCTGATGGGCAGGTCATTACCATTGGTGCGGAGAGGTTCAGGTGCCCGGAAGTGCTTTTCCAGCCATCTCTCATTGGCATGGAGGCTCCTGGAATCCATGAGACCACCTACAATTCTATAATGAAGTGCGATGTTGATATCAGAAAGGATCTATATGGGAACATTGTGCTTAGTGGTGGTTCTACCATGTTCCCAGGCATTGCTGACAGAATGAGCAAGGAGATCACTGCATTGGCACCGAGCAGCATGAAGATTAAGGTGGTCGCACCTCCTGAGAGGAAGTACAGTGTCTGGATTGGTGGGTCTATTTTAGCCTCTTTGAGCACGTTCCAGCAGGTAATTGACCCGATCATGCTACCTGCTTTTGCTTCTAATTGTTTTGTATTGTCTACTATGCAAGTTAGTAAATTTGTAGTGTTTTATGAAATTAAAATAGTGTAGGATTCTTGAGTATTGTTGCTGTTCTATGCTTTTTGAAGAGAAAAAGTTATTTCTCCTAAGGTTAATCAGCTTGGTTATGCCTTGTTGAAAATGGCCATACTTGCCCCTTAAACCATAAAAGAAAGGGGGGAAAAAAAAGCAATGGTTGTTTGGGGCATTTGGTGTTTGCGAATATAGCCTAGTATGTGGAGAAATTATCAGGTGTTGCAGGTGCAATTGCACACTAAGAAACCCAAGAGTTAATTTCTTTTTATTTCATAACCAAATCGGTCATAATGATGCTTGGTTGTCCTCACGGAGCTATATAGCTGCTCCAGAACTTAGATGTTAGAGTAACATACAACACCGAAGATTTTTTGTGGGTAAAAATTGAGCTGATGCCAGCAAAAATTTTAGCTTAGTAGAAAGAATACGATTATTAGTGCTAAAAGAAATATAAGATTTTGCTGAAATTTAGCATGTAGAATGTATTCCTGCAGATAAAAAAATTTGTCTACCTTTCTTCTCTTATCCTTTGGTGGGTTCTAATGGTTTTCTTTTCTCTCCGTGTTACAGATGTGGATCTCTAAAGCTGAATATGATGAATCTGGACCTGGCATTGTTCACAGGAAGTGTTTCTAAGGCAGGCTTGTGGTTCGCCTTTCCTGTTTCTGTCAGTAGTGACAGGTGGATTGTGAGTGATGATTTGCTTTTCTCACTTTTTCCTCCTCTCTTCCTTCCTCTTCATCCTCTTTTTTAATTTATTTGGTTGTTTTTAACCTTTTCCTTTTTACTTTTATGTCGTTGGTATCAGATAAACTATATGAACATATTAGATATGTGTATCAGTAGTTTGGTTTGGGGTATTGCAAATTACTCTTTTGCAATAGTAGTGACGCTTATTGATATTTCTGTTTTGTTGTTGCATGGTATTATTACTCCCTATTTGTTTTCGTGAGAAATTAAATTTCCTGCTTTGTTTTGGTTAGCCTGATACCTAGCGCCCCACATGACAAAACGTGTTTGCTTTTGTGCGAAATCACTATTTTGTAGAAGCACTTGCGTTTCCTGATGTGGTGCTTTCTCCTCTCATTTGTTGTTGTATATGTTATCATATAGTCACTCTTATTTGGAGTTATTTGTGCAGTGGTGGGGACTTCTACATTTCCTTGGCACAGAAAGCATAATGTTGGGATTGATTGGTTTTAGGTTGGGATGATAATGGATGCATTCACGGATCAATTTTTGTTCTTTTCTGTATAAAATTTTGAATTAAAAAAAAATCGAGTTTTTATTTTTAATTTGAAATTTTACATATAGCAGGTCAAAAATTAACCCAGAGACACGTCTGTTACCCTCTTAGTTTCAGGTGGATTACACTAGCATAATGTTGAAATTAGTATGTGAAACCAATGTGCATACATTTTATTGGTATATGATTGAAAGTCAGAGATCCCTTCGTGTGAGATGCTGGGACACTGTTTGATTGGACACTGTTCTTCAAATGATTGCAGTGGTGTATTCATAAGATGAACTGGGTGCACGTAAATGTTTTATGGAAATGGGTGAGGGTTTTAGGATGTTCCCTTGGGCAGCTGGGGTTGGGGCCAGCTGGGGAAATGTCAAGTAAACACGGACTTTCGACAGATGAATCAAACTTTTCTGTACAGTAAGTGTCAGTTTATAATCCTAAGTGAGAACTGTGGCAACCAGTTTTGGCATTCTGTGAACGGAGGAGATGTAGTGAGAGTGACTTCCTGGCCCTTGAAGCCAAGGCTTTGTGGTTTCCATAGCCTCTGAAGCAACTTGTTGTACTCATCAATGTGGTCAATGATAGTGGCATTGTGAAGATTAAAGATTTTATGTGCAGGTGACGCTCAAGTAAATCTTCAAGTGCAGGTGACGCTCAACTGTGTACAAGCAAAGTCATCTGTGCCAGTGAAACTCAAATCAATATATCCTCGCCTGCCCACTAGAAAAGATGTTGAAACCAAGATCGATCCGTTCATACTTCCTCCAATTCTCCTCAACTGTCGCCAGATCGTCAACGGGTTAAGAAGCCTCTCTGGCTAGAATTCCAAAGGTATAACTTTTCATAAAGTGCAAGCTGCAAAAGTAAAAAATTTTAAAAAAATAAAATCCATAAAGTGAATTTGTAATATTGTAAAGAGAGAATATGTAAAAGTAAATAAAAAAATATTCGAGTTCAAATCTAGTATTTTGCTATTTATCCTTTATTCAAAACACTTGGAAACAATTAGATCGAACTTTTAAATTATTTATTTAATATATTTATTTGATTACAATATAATTAACATGAACAATTAGCCATTTTTTTTTTGATTTAAATGTTTAATGCATGCATAAACACACATACTTCATTGTCCTGAATCCTACTTTTTGATGATTTGTTATGTCTCAATGTCCGTATCATGTTATATCTATACCCTTATCCTTGCTTCCTAGGTTGATAGGATGCAAGACACATGAACCTCAACAAGTGTTTCATCAAACTCTTAATGATGATTAATTCTTATGTGAAAATGTTAATCAACTATGGGCTCAGTTATGAAAATTAGCGAGTGCGTGGCCTAATGAAACGAACTTGCGCGATCTGTTGATTAACTGTATAGTTAGCTGTGTGAACTGATCCAGTATGCAATCTATAGCGCAATGCTGTATTTGTTGCAGAAGTCTAAGAGAAGATGACTTGAGGCATGAATGAGAGAGATTATTGAGAAAGTTCTACAGTGAAACTAGTACAAGGAGACCTTTTTACTCGAACAGGATGCAGTGTTTAGCTCCACTATCACCTATTTAGGCTCTCGAGTTGCATCCAGAAACTATCTAGTGATTGATGATCATTGATATGGGAAACATAGAAGTGGAGGTTACCTGCATGGAAAGAGAACTGCCATGTCTCTACTCTCTAGGGAAAGCCTAATATCTTTAGTTTCAATTATCCAAGTTCTTCAAAAAATTAACTGAGCTTTATGATACTAGCAGCCAAAGTTGAGGGAAAGAGAATTTCCTTCAGCCACCATGTTGGTGAACTGGAAGCTGATTCTTTTTTCCCTTTCAACAAGATTAGTGGGCCATGGGGGTTTAAGCTTAGATCAACACCAACAATCAAAAGGAGCTATTTGCATAGTCCCATGTCCGAAACAAAAAGAATGATGAAGCATTTAGCACTTTAATGCGAGATGCGTTTACATAGTGCTTAAATGTGTTGTTGTAATCATCAGGTAGGGTTGTACTGTGTTTAAATGCGAAGCCGAGACTAATAATGTTCTAATTAAATTCTAAACACAATTTATTTCCTTAATTTGACATTTTAAGGTCGTGTTAGTGTTGGGTTTGTGTCTCGCATCCGTTGAGTATTCAGGTACGATCAAGAATTATAACAAGTCCCAGTTGGACTTGGGTTAGAAGACCAGAATTCTAATTGGATTGGAACACCAATTAGATGGTGATAGTGCTATTCTAATGGGATTAGGATAGGAACACTGTATATATCTCTTGTATGTGATATGAGAGAGGAGAGCAATTGGCTGAGAGATGCTTATATTATCATGAGAGATGCGAGAGATAGATAGATACTTGAATCTCTTCTTATAATCTATTTTTCTCATAGTGGATATTTCTCTCATTGTTCCGTGGACGTGGGTCGAATTTGGTCGGCCGAACCACGTTAATTCTTGTGTTCTTCTTGCGTTGTATTGTTTTCTTTATCTTTACGATCTTGATGGGGGATTCGATTCCCAACAATTGGTATCAGAGCCGGAGTTATCGATCCGGAATCGAGATTGCGAAATGGTGAATCTGATGTCGAGTATACAAAGAGGCTGGCGGAGGCATCAAGGCAAAATACAATAAGAAGAAGGAGAGAAAAAAAGCCAGATACAACCGGTGATGTGCATAACTGGAGACTCTAGTAATGTGCACCAAAAGGAGTGGCTGATAACTGAGATGGATTCTGAGGCACAGATCGACGGTTATGGTTAATCAGAGCGTGGATCGAAGAATCGGTGTCTGATTAAGGTGATTTAGGAGTGGAATCCTATGTTTTCAGCATTCCAGACACAGTGGTGGATGCGGATTGGGCAAAATCCACTGTTTGGAGCAGATTTTGTACAGACCAGCAGTTATCAACGATGATCGAGAGATTGATATTGATCGAGATGATCCATAATAGATGGTTGGTTGATTGTACGATGATGAGGTACGTCACGGTCTTCATGTTGATGGATACAATTCTTCGTGACATGATAAAACACATGGTAATATATAATCATCTGTCTTTGAGAGTTGGTCATAGTTTTTGGATCAAAATGGAGTACAGTATATCGATCACTTTTGTGTGATGCACAAAATGACAAGTGATTCTGAGTACTTAGGAGGTCCAGGTATTTTGACCGAGGTGGAGCACGGTGTAACGATTATAAGCGCTTGGTGAAGAGCGTGGTGTAGTAATCGTGAGTGTTCAAGAGAGTATGGTTTAGTGATCATGAGTGCTTGGAGGAGAGCATGGTTTAGTGATCATGAATGCTCAAGTATAGAGGCGGTGATGATTATACAACTTGTTCTTAGTCAGCGGAGCATGGTGATCGTGCAGTGGATATCTGCAAAGTGGATGGCGAGAACAACGGATTTTCTCCAATATGCATGCTCATCGGATACGAGTCAAGGTGGAGATTGTTAGGTTTGTATCTCGCATCCGTTCAGTATTCAGATGCGATCAAGAATCTCTAGGAGTCCCAGTTGGATTTGGGTTAGAAGACTAGAATTCTAATTAGATTGGAACACCAATTAGATAGTGATAGTGCTATTCTAATGGGATTAGGATAAAAACACTATATATATTTGTTGTATGTGATACGAGAGAGGAGAGCAATTGGCTGAGAGATACTTCTGTTATTATGAGAGATGCGAGAGGTAGAAAGATACTTGGATCTCTTTTTATAACCTATTTTTTTCATAGTAGATATTTCTCTCATTATTTCCGTGAACGTAGGTCGAATTTGGTCGGCCGAACTACATTAATTCTTGCTTTCTTCTTATATTGTATTGTTTTCTTTATCTTTACGATCTCGATGGCGGATTCGATTCCCAACAGTTAGAACTGGTTATCTGATAGTAATCAAATGTTAATTGCAGTGAGACCCCTTATACTATACAAGTAGTGTAACTTATTGTCTCTTAACTTTAAAACTCTTGTTTAGTTTCTGCACTCCTAATGTCAGTAAACAGTTTGAATGTAAATTGTATTTTTTTAATAAAATTCCCAAATTACCCTCCGATGTATGTTTTGGATGAGGGAAAAGAGGGTAATTAGGAAATTTCATTAAAAAAATGTACAGTTTACGTTAAATAGGGGTGAGAATAGTAAGATGTTAACTAATGTTAGGAGTTTAGAGACTAAATTAAGAGTTTTAAATTTAAAAGGTAATAAGTTATACTATCCCTATCCCTATAGTACAAAATATCTCACCGTAATTAACCTATTAATCAATAATTTTTGTAGTAATAGTAGTAGTTGTTGTTGTAGCTTCTTGTCTAAGGTTGTTTGCATTTGTAGTTCCCTATGCATACCTTGTACCTAATTAAAAGCAAATACTGTCTCAATAGTTGACACATTTTTCGCTTTTGTCTATTACCATCTCTATCGGATGATATTTGTTGTGGTATAACATGTGCCCATGCTTGAGTATGCTTTTTCTTAATTGAGAGATAAAGCCTTTTTATTGTCTATTATGTTTTTAAATACCTCTGCTTTGCTCAAAACCCTAGTTATTCCTAAACAAACATCTTCTGATGCTAGGGTTCAAGCTGACAAGATGACGGAGCTTATGAATGCATGGCAGTTTCTTATTAGTGGATTAGATACCCCATCATAGTGAATGTCTCTCTCTTCTCCGACTACGTATTTGATCATAGATAGATAGATACTGTACTCATATCAGAAGAGGTCTAAGATATGTTCTATCAATCACCATGTTCTATCAATCACCATCCAATCCTTATTGAAAATAAGCTACACTTGAAGGCAAAAAGGTAACGTATTGCAACAGTGCAGTTACAAGATTTGTTTTAAACTTCTGTAGAGTTATTAATTTCTGTTGAAAAACACTTTTACTGTACCAAAACTCCGAAGTTACGATGAGGGTTAAGGGAAATTATTTGTCCTGAGTGAAATTATTTTGTATTTTAACATGCCTCCGCAAATTGAAAACCTATTTTTTTAGACAGAAACCTAGGCTTTACGCAGCGGTATAATTTTTTTAAAAACCCAACAGAAATTAAATCTGGATTGCTCTGATATTATGTTGATAGACCCTTCCATTATACTAAAACTCCGATGTTATGATGAGGATTAAAGAAAATTATTTTGTATTTTATTAACTTCAAAGAACACCGAATTGTCCATGAAACATGCAACTCTTTCAAATGATGTAGTAAAGTGATGATGCTATACAAATTGTCCCTTGCGGAAATTTGGAGTGGGCGATCAGGCCTTGCTCGGGTTTCTCGTATTAGCCATGCTCACTAATTGATTAGTACCGATCTGAAAATTCATGTCATTTTAATTGTCTAATTGCCTTCTGTTTTCGTCTAGTATTTTCTTAATCAATTAACAATTTTACCCATGTTTTTATTTATTGTTTGTGCTATTAATTGTTTCCTCGTCATTGGTTCGTGTTGTCTGCAGATTTGGTTCATGTAGCAAAATGGCTGCTGCCTTTCGAAAATGATCGATCGATAGAAGTACTGTTAGGAGTTTTCTTTCTGATGAAGGTACCTTCTCGATTCATCATCTGAGTGTTATTCCTATTTATTTATCTAATATTTTTGTTGTTGTTGTTGTTCGTGAATAAGATTTGAATTTCTAATGAACTGTGTACACTTATCCAATTACTATCATTTTACGCAAGCTATTGTGGCGCCTTCTGATAGTGCTGTCATTGGCCCTGTCAGTGATGCTAAGAACCTAATCTCTCTCATGAAAAAGTCAAAAATTTGCAGATAAATATCACTCACTTTATGTAGAAACAAGCTTCACTTTGCATCAACTCCACCAACCAAAATCACTTTTTTTTTCCCTCATACATATCCTCATACATTTTTAGACCTCTGCCACTTGGCAGCTAGCCCTGCAGGTCGGACAGGACTTCTTGCTGTGCAGCCACTTCTCTATGCAGCTCACGTGGAACCCGTGGTTGCATGCCGGGAGCGCCCGGACTGGGTCGCCGTCGGCGAACTCGGCGAGGCAGATGGCGCACTCGGCCTCAGCGCCCGCGAGCTTGGTGGCGGCAGCAGCGGAGAAGATCATGGTGGGGAGGGATTCCGCGGCCGGTGACTGGGCCTTGCTGTCGGAGCACTTCTCGGGGTCGGAGGGCTGAGGGTGGCGGCGGAAGGAGCAGAGGAGGTAGCGGATGACGGCATTGACGGCGAGGACGAGGATGAGGGCGCAGAAGAGGATGACGAGGATGATGACCATGTTGCTGCTGAAGTCGGCGGCGCTGGTGTAGGGGCCCCACTTGGAGGAGGAGGGAGGGGGAGTGTGGGTGGTGGTGGTGGTAGACTCGTCATGGTAGGGGACTGGCATGGTGTGCACCAATTTCTTCTCTCCGTGTTGTTTGCTTCTTTTTTAAGAGAGAGAGAGTGTGTGTGTTTGTTGAGCGAGTGAGTTTGAAGGTGGGTGAGAACAAATAAATAAAGGAGGGACGGGAAGGCCTTTTTATTGAGGGCAAGGCAAGGAAAGAATGTGAATCTGTGGTCACTTTGCTAGTCAGCCCACCACATAAGAATGGGCATTCTGACAAGTTCAAGAGTTTGGCCTATTCTTTTCGAATTTCTAAATTAATTTTAGGGATTTTTATATATTTTTCCCTTACATCTTTAAAAATTTAATTTTAGTCCTATACATATTTATATTTATAATTTAGTCCTCCAAATTCTTTAACTTAACTCACTTTAGTCCTAACTATATTTTTGGTCTAAATTTTCCGTTATACCGCTGAGTTATTTCACTTTAGTCATTTCTTCTCTCTTCCTCCTCTGTTTCTTTTTTTATTGGGTTTCCCTCTTTATTCTTTTTCTCTCTTTTTCTTCATTTCCAGTTAATCTCTAAAGTAAGTAACTCAGGAGAACCCGATTGTAGACATCCAATAAATAAATAAATAAATAAATAAATAAATAAAATAGGAGTGCCTCGCGGACCCCACCCGCGGGTGCGCCTGCGGGTCCCACCCGCGGGAGCGCACCTGCGGGGGCGCCCCGCGGGTCCCACCCGCCGGATCGCTCCCGCAGAGCGCTCCATCTGCGGATTGCTTTCCGCTTCTGTTCCGTTTGCATGGTGATCCGGATTTTTGGGGATTTAATCGAATTCGAGGGAAGAATTTGAGCCGGATTAGAAGCGCTCCTCAATGTATAAAATTGAGAACGGAGGAGTTCCTCAATCCAGAGAGATCGGATCGTCAATAGAGTGCAGAATCAAGACTCCACCGCTGCCAGAACCCACAAAAATAAAGGGAATCGAAATCAATTGATCCCCATTCTTATAATTTTGCATTTATTTTGTAATTTTTCTTTTATTGCTATAATTCAAAATCAAATTGGCAATATAAAGGAAGATTCAATTTTTCGGGCATACAAGAATTGGCGACCACAGTGGGAGTTTGGGCGGCGCAATCCAATCTTTAAATTTTTTTTTATTCGGAGCCTAGGCGTTATCGCCGGGTAACAATAAATAAATGTGAGGCGTCATCGTTGTAGATACCAAAAAAAAAAAAAAATTCCAAATTTGCTAAGTGGGCACACCCGCGGGTGCACCCGCGGGTTGCAACCCGCGGGAGCCCCCGCGGGTTGCCACCCGCGGGTGGCAACCCGTGGGGGCGATCCCGCAGGTTGCCACCCGCGAGTTGTTTTCCGTTCTTTATTTCCCGTTGATTTGTTTCCTTGGACTGATAATCCGTGATCCGCTTTTTCAGGAGAGAATTGAGCCGGATTTCGAGCTTCTTCGGTTTATAAAATACAGGAATTTAACGGGAGAGGGAACTTTTGACTTTTGGATTCTTGGACTTTGGGAAGATTTCAGGCGAGCCCGTGAGATCAAAGAAAAGAGCAGAGCCATTTTCTCCTGGTCGGACGGTCAACGGAGGCAGCAACGAGACTCCACCGCCACCCGAACCCACATAAAAAAAAGGGAATAAACTAATATTCCCGTTCTTGTAATTCTTCGGAATTTTTGTAATCTCAAATCTTCGTTGTAATCAAATAATTTTGCAATGGAATCAAAGATTCAATTTTCGGGCGTACAAGAACTGGCGACCACAGTGGGAGCTCCTCTGTTTACCACAGAGAATTTGGTGGCGCAGTCCGACCGGGTGCCGATTGGCTCAATGGTTGAGACGCTGGTCATAGAAGTTGACCAGCAAAAATATGAGGAATTTCTTTCCTCCTCTGACTCGGAGCCTAGGCGTCATCGCCGGGTGACGATGAAAAAAGGTGAGGCGTCATCGCCCACCGGAAAGGCGTCATCGCCTATGAAAACTTATGAGGCGTCATCGCCCGTTCGAACTGACAGAACGTCATCGTCTGTCAAGAACACGACGTTATCGCCCATTCCAAAGTCAAGCCAAAAGTCAAACATGTCCCTGACCCGCTCTCAGAAGAGAAACCTGAGGCGTAAGGCACAGCGGGCCCGCCTCAACAGTGCCTCTGGAAAATTGCGCTCAGAAAATCCAGATCAGGAAACATCGGAAAGAAAAAATTTCAAAAATAAAAATTCCAAAAATAAAAATCCGCAGGTAGAAGTGCGGGTTGCACCGCACGAGGGCAACCCCGAGGTTGCAACCGCGGGTGGAAACCCGCGGTTCCAACCGCGGGTTGCACCCTGCGGGGGCAACCCCGCGGTTGCAACCGCGGGTGGAAACCCGCGGTTCCAACCGCGGGTTGCACACCGCAAGTTGCAACCCGTGGGTTGCACTCCGCAGGAAAAATCAAGGGTTGGTTCTGGTGTCTATTCGGGCACACGCGCAGTGAGCACACAGCGCACATCTAACTTTTTAGTTACTCTCTCAGGTGTACCATCACGTTCCTCTACAAACAAATATAAGGATATGCTCATGAACTCACCTGAGGATAGATCTTCAAATTTCTCTTCGGATGAACATATTCATGATAGAATCCTCCAGATCCCGAAAAACAAGTCAGATGCGTGCGAGGCCCGCACAACTGCGCAGGCCAGCACACACTCCAGAAGAATCCGCAGAAGAGTTGGAGAACAATCTAATGCTGGAAAAGGGCTCAGCCCTGAAATATTACAAACTCTCCAGTATTATGAACCAAATTTGAGACGCAAAATACGTCAAGATGCAAATAGAGAGGAGAAGATACCTCAAGACTTGAGAGAATTCCTCAATTGGAAGAAGAACTCTGCACAGAATACTCCTCAATGCCAATGCGAACAGTTAATCTCAACTGTTCTATCAAACTGCGAGTGCCATCCGAGACGGTCCGTTTTTGAGCGGATCACTGAATCCAAAGGAATACGGACAATAAAGAGGGTGTGCTCTGGAACCGATCTACCTGCTGCCTCATCAAATATGGTTAATAAAGGCAAAAAGGTGGTCGGAAACAACCTTTCGGATAAGGAAATTACTCCAGGGTCAAAAGGAGTTTCTATCGAACCAGAGGGCGCGCTTCTAGAAGAAGTCTCTGAAAGGCTTGAGAGACAAGAAAAACGTCTTGAACAGCACGAGAAGACCATAGAAGAAATGAAACAACTTTTGATTGAGTTGCTGGCTCAAACTAGAAAGAACCAATCATCGCCGTCCATTTCTAGTCGGCAGAAAGGAAAACGGCCTGTCCAAATAAATGAAGACAACGAAGACGAAGATGAAGAAGTGTCTCCTCATTCAAGAGAGGAAGAGGAAGTGAAAGTTATCCTCAATCCTCACGCAGAGAAAATAGAGAAGATGGAGAACCAATTACAAGCTCTTCTTCATCGCAAAAAGCTAAAAGAGGTGGGGGTAGTCCGTCCATATCCCATAGAATGGGAGACCGTACCCTATCCTGCAAAATATAAACCGTTGAATCTTCAATCATTCGACGGTAAAAGTTCGCCGCAGCAACACATCTTCTATTTCCTCTCACAGACATGACATCTCATGGGGAATGATCCAACTATGACTAGGATATTTGCGAGCACTTTACGGGGGCCCGCATTTACCTGGTTTATGCAACTTCCCCAGGGAACAATTAAATCTTGGGCTGATATAGAACGTGAGTTCCTAGCCCGATTCTTTGAAGATGATACAGAAGTCTCCATATTATCTTTGCTAGCAGCGAAGCAAGAAGAAGGCGAAACGGTCAAAACTTATGTCCAGCGGTTCCGAGAACTTTCCGTTCGGAGCCCACATGGCATGACGCAGGATACGCTTGTGGAAACCTGCAGACATAACTTGTTGACCGATATTTTAGACAAGATGGGTTCGGTCGAATCCAAGTCATGGAAGGATCTGCTTAAGCAGGGCGAACAGTTTGAAGAAATACTTCGACGTCTCGAAATGCAACAGTCTGCAACCGGAGACGGTGCAAACGAATCTCCATTCCATTTTTTCCGTTCAAAAGGGAAAGACATAACGGCAATGGCGGTAGAAAGTACACTGAAGCAGAAACCATGGCCAACTACAAGCAACACAGCAAAGTCGCCCAAACTTCAAAAGCAGTATTCATTCAAGGATGAACATACTGCTACTATGTTCAATCTGCTCACCAAACGCAAGATGCTTAAATTGCCGGAGAGCAAGAGACCTGAAGAAGTAGGGAAAACTAACGATCCGAATTACTGCATGTACCATCGGATTGTAGGTCACCCCACAAAAAATTGTTTTATCTTAAAAGATAAAATTCAAGCGTTGATTGACGCTGGAGCAGTTCAGCTCAAAGCTGAACAAAAAAGGAGTTAGAGCTAACTCCGACACATTTAATGTGTGAGGTCTAAAGGTACCACTTGAGCTCACAACAATTCCAAAGACGGGCTCAGGGCGGTTAATTTAAACCCCCATAATCAAAAAAAAAAAATCAAAAAAAAAAATCAAAAAAATAAATAAATAAATAAATAAATAAATAAAAAATAAAAAATAAAAAAAAATAAATGAATCACCCAACGCCATCAAGGCTACGGGAAGAGAATAGATTTCTCGCCAACCCCATCATACTGGGGGTAATAAGTATGAACCACCCAACGCTGCTAAAACTACGGGAAGAGAATAGATTTCTCGCCAACCCCACCATACTGGGGGTAAAAAGTATGAATTGCCCAATGCCACTAAAGCTACGGGAAGAGAATAAATTTCTCGCAAATCCCATCATACTGGGGGGTAATAAGTATGAACCACCCAACGCCGCTAAAGCTACGGGAAGAGAATATATTTCTCGCCAACCCCACCATACTGGGGGTAAAAAGTATGAATTGCCCAATACCGCTAAAGTTACGGGAAGAGAATAAATTTCTCGCAAACCCTATCATACTGGGGGTAATAAGTACGAACCACCCAACGCCGACAAGGCTACGGGAAGAGAATAAAATTCTCGCCAACCCCACCATGCTGGGGGTAAAAGGCATGAATCACCCTAAGCTGCTAAGGCAAAGGGAAGAGAAAAAGTTTGGCATTTAAGCCCAAACGAAATCCTTGACAACTCACCATGCTGAGGGGAATAGCATGGCTAGCCCAACTCAAACGGTAGTTGGTAAAGGCAAAATCAAACCCGTTGATAGCTGGGGGTTTGCTAAAAATCCCACGATAAATCTGTCACAACAGTATTCTTATCCGAATATAAGAATACATCACTGCCCTAACCTGCTAAGGCAAAGGGAAGAGGAAGAGTTTGGTATTTAAACCCAAACGAAATCCTTGACAACTCACCATGCTGAGGGGAATAGCATGACTAGCCCAACTCAAACGGTAGTTGGTAAAGGCTAATCAAATCCGTTGATAGCTGGGGGTTTGCTAAAAATTCTAATCAGATAAATCTCCTGTCACGTTAAGATTTCACCTCTGACAGCAAAACTTTTCTTGTCATTTTGCTCCAACAGAGCAAGCGACACTCCAAAATATTAGTCAAGTTAAAATCATACCTCTGACATCATAATTCAAAAATCAAAAGAGATAAAATCCTAATTAAATCGATCCCCTGTCACGTTAAGATTTCACCTCTGACAGAAAAGAAAATTCACACTTCATCAAGTCCAACATTACAACCTCTGATGAACGTGCTTTTGATATCGTTAAGTTGAAAATCACCTCTGACGAAAATCATATCCCTATCAAGTTAACAGTTACCTCTGATAGTCCTATCCCAAAACTAAACACGTTAACCATCACCTCTGGGAGGATTCCCGCGGGTGGCAACCCGTGGGGGCGATCCCGCAGGTTGCCACCCGCGGGTTGTTTTCCGTTCTTTATTTCCCGTTAATTTGTTTCCTTGGACTGATAATCCGTGATCCGCTTTTTCAGGAGAGAATTGAGTCGGATTTCAAGCTTCTTCGGTTTATAAAATACAGGAATTTAACGGGAGAGGGGACTTTTGACTTTTGGATTCTTGGACTTTGGGAAGATTTCAGGCGAGCCCGTGAGATCAAAGAAAAGAGCAGAGCCATTTTCTCCTGGTCGGACGGTCAACGGAGGCAGCAACGAGACTCCACCGCCACCCGAACCCACATAAAAAAAAGGGAATAAACTAATATTCCCGTTCTTGTAATTCTTCGAATTTTTTGTAATCTCAAATCTTCGTTGTAATCAAATAATTTTGCAATGGAATCAAATATTCAATTTTCGGGCGTACAATCGCCCACCAAAATTGACAAGACGTCACCGTCTGTCAAAAAAAATTTATGAGGCGTCATCGCCCATAAAAAAAAATTGACAAGACATCATCGTCTGTCAAAAAAAAAATTATGAGGCGTCATCGCCCATAAAAAAAATGACAAGACATCATCGTCTGTCAAAAAAAAATTATAAGGCGTCATCGCCCATAAAAAAAATGACAAGACGTCATCGTCTGTCCAAAAAAAAAAAAATTTTTGAGGCTTTATCGCCCACAAAAAAAATTGACAAAATTGGATATAACCCCCCGGATGCAACCCGCAGATGGAATCGCGGGACGCAACCCGCAAATGGAATCGCGGGACCCGCGTGGACGCAACCCGCAGATGGAATCGTTGGACGCAACCCGCAGGATCCGCGGGGATGCAACCCACAGATGCAATCGCGGGATGCAACCCGCGGGATACCGAATCCATAAGACAAAATAATAATAATAATAATAATAATAATAATAATAATAATAATAAATTAGTAATAATAATAATAATAAAATAGTAATAAAATAATAAATTGAAATTGCATCAATTACAATAAAAAAAGTTAATAAATAAAGAAAAATGTAAGGCGAGATTAAAAAAAAAAGCACTGTGCTCGGGTGGGGCCCACCTAAGCCACCCGCACATTTCTCCCTCTCTCCGGCATGAAAAAAATAAAAAAAATAAAAAATAAAGAATAAAAATAATAATAAAAAATATAGAAAAAAAAGAAAAAAAATAAAGGGCGTTATAGCCCACAAAAAATTGACAAAGCTATATAAAAAAATAATTAAAAAAAAACATGCGGTATGAGTGTTCTACCCACGGATTGTATCCCGCGGATGCACCCGCGGATGCCAAAAAAAATATTTAAAAAAATATTAAAATAATATTTAAAATAATAAACAAAAAAATAATTAATAAAAATAAATTTACAAGGCCTCATCGCTTACCAAAATAAAAAGCTAGGCGTCATCACTTAAAAAAAAAAATTCAAAAGGCGTCATCGTTTATAACAAAAAAAGGACGTCATCGCAAAAAAAAAAAAAAAAAAAGAGATAAAGAAATATATATATATATATATATATATATATATATATATATATATATAAAATAATAAAAGGATCAAAGCTCTAAAAAAAAATGAGACCGTTCGATGCGTGGAATTCAACCGCAGGATGCAACCCGCATGAGGTACACCCGCGGGATGCAACTCGCAAGAGATATACTCGCGCGATGCTCGCGCAGGATGCAACCCGCAAGTGCTACTCACGGGTTGCCAAAAAAAAACAATAATAAAAAACAAAAATATTAAATATATATATATAATAAAAAAATAAAAAAATAAAAAACTAAATAATAATAAAAAAATAATAAAAATGATAATAAATATAAAAATTAAAATAAAAGGAAAAATAAATAAATAAAAACAAATATATGTATATATGTAATAAATAAAAAAATAAAATAAAATAAATAATAAAAATATAAACATAATATAAATAAAAATTCAAAAAAAAAATTTAAAAAAAAGAGAGAAAGAGCTTGCACCCGCAAATGCACTGCCCGCAGCCCCTTGCGCAAGGAGGCCAAAAAAATTGATGAAAAAATGAAAAAAATAAAATTCCTTTGTTTATCTATTAATAAGGCAAATAAAAATAAAATATCTCTCTTTCCCTACAGATCAGATTTCGAGATTTAGATAAAAGCAACGGGAAAAGAACAAATTTCTCGCCAACCCCACCATGCTGGGGGTAAAAAAGTATGAATCACCCAATGCCGTCAAGGCAAAGAGAAGAGAATAAATTTCTCGCCAACCCCACCATGCTGGGGGTAAAAAGCATGAATCACCCAACGCCGTCAAGGCAAATGGAAGAGAACCAGATTCTCACCAACCCCATCATACTGGGGGTAAAAAGTATGAATTACCCAACGCCGTTAAGGCAAATGGAAGAGAACCAGCTTCTCGCCAACCCCATTATACTAGGGGTAAAAAGTATGAATTACCCAATGCCGTCAAGGCAAAGAGAAGAGAACCAGCTTCTCACCAACCCTATCATACTGGGGGTAAAAAGTATGAATTACCCAATGCCGATAAGGCAATGGGAAGAGAATAAATTTCTCGCCAACCCTACTATGCTGGGGGTAAAAAGCATGAATTACCCAACGCCATCAAGGCAATGGGAAGAGAATAAATTTCTCGCCAACCCCACCATGCTGGGGATAGAAAGCATGAACTATCCAACGCCGACAAGATAACGGAAGAGAATAAATTTCTCGCCAACCCTACCATGCTGGGAGGTAAAAAGCATGAACTGCCTAATGCCGTTAAGGCAACGGGAAGAGAACCAATTTCTCGCCAACCCCTTCGTGTTGGGGTAAAAGTATAAATTGTCCAATGCCGCTAAAGCGAAGAGAAGAAAAAAAGTTTGGCATTTAAGCCCAAACAAAATTCTCGACAACCACCATACTGAGGGAAATAGTATGGCTAGTCCAACTCAAACGGTAATTGGTAAAGGCTAATCAAATCCGTTAATAACTGGGGGTTTGTTAAAAATCTCATAACAAATCTATCACAACAGTATCCTTATTCGAATATAGGATACATCGCTGTCCTAAGCTGCTAAGGCAAAGGGAAGAGGAAAAGTTTGGCATTTAAGCCCAAACAAAATTCTCGACAACTCACCATGCTGAGGGGAAGAGCATGTCTAGCCCAACTCAAACGGTTGTTGGTAAAGACTAATCAAATCCGTTGATAGCTGGGGGTTTGCTAAAAATCCTAATCAGATAAATCTCTTGTCACGTTAAGATTTCATCTCTGACAACAAAACTTTTCTCGTCATTTTTCTCCAGCAGAGCAAGTGACACTCCAAAATATTTGTCAAGTTAAAATCATACCTCTGATATCATAATTCAAAATCAAATGAGATAAAATCTGATCAAATCTCCTGTCATGTTAAGCTTTCACCTCTGACAGAAAAGAAAACTCACACTTCATCAAGTCCAAATAAACTTGTTTTTGATATCGTTAAGTTAAAAATTATCTCTGACGAAAATTATCTTCCTATCAAGTTAACAGTTATCTCTGATAGTCAAATTTCAAGGCTAAATATTAACCGTCACCTCTGTTTAGTTAACTCATTCCTATCATGACCAGATCCTCTGAATATGTCGAGTTTTTAGACATGTTTAAAGACACCTCTGTCTTTTCCTTATCCGTCATACTAAATGTCACTGAACGGTTAGGATTCTAATGAGCACGTTAACATGATACCTCTGCTTGACCTCAAATAAGTAAGTTAATATCACACCTCTGCTTATCATCTAACGGGCATGTTAACACCATACATCTACTTGTCACTTAATGAGTACGTTAACATCATACCTCTGCTTGTCATCTAATTAACACGTTAAAATCATACATCTGCTTGTTATCGAATAAGCATGTTAACATCATACCTCTGCTCATATTCCAGGAGACACGTTAATAGTTATCTCTGTCTATCAAATCTATTACACATCTGTCATGCACTTAGCCTCTGAACGAGACGTCAAAAATATTTTTGCATGCAGACAACAAATTCTCTGAAGAAAAACTACAAGAAAAAGTTTGGCTTGGCCGCACAGGTACAATGGCCAGCATCAAGAAAACTCGCTAGAAGTAATCTCTGATATATCGAAGAGGTTCAACAGTATATCTCAAGCAACAAAACAGTTAGAAAATAGTGATTTCATAATATGGTTCACAGTATACCATAAAAATCACGAAGAAGACTACAGAGCTAAAATCAAATAGTCCAAAGTGTTTCGAAATTTGTTACAATTCAATACAGAATTTCGAAAACTTTGGAGGGGGTTATGTAGACATCCAAAATAAATAAATAAATAAATAAATAAAATAGGAGTGCCTCACGGACCCCACCCGCGGGAGTGCACCCGCAGGTCCCATCCGCGGGATCGCTCCAGCGGAGCGCTCCATCTGCGGGTTGCTTTCCGCTTCTGTTTCGTTTTGCATGGTGATCCAGATTTTTGGGGATTTAATCGGATTCGAGGGAAGAATTTGAGCTGGATTAGAAACGCTCCTCAATCTATAAAATTGGGAACGAAGTTCAGAACAGGAGGAGAAAAAGAAGAGATTATGGAGAGGGAGGCAATTTTCCAAAGGCTGGAGTCCAAAAATCCAGAGAGGAGTTTCTCAATCCAGAGAGATCGGATCGTCAACGGAGTGCAGAATCAAGACTCCACCGCTGCCAGAACCTACAAAAATAAAGGGGAATCGAAATCAATTGATACCCATTCTTGTAATTTCGAATTTATTTTGTAATTTTTCTTTTATTGCTGTAATTCAAAATCAAATTGGCAATATAAAGGAATATTCAATTTTTCGGACATACACCGATAAGAAGAAGGAAGAGAGAAAGAGAGAGAGGAGAAGAATGGAGAGGGGAATCCAATAAGAAGAGGAAGAGAGGAGGAAAAGGAAAAGGATGACTAAAATGAAGTAACTCAAAGGTATAACGGAAAATTCGGGATAAAAATATGGCTGGAGACTAAAGTGAGGTAATTTAAAGGACTTGGGAGATAAAATTATAAATATAAAGATTTTGAGGACTAAATAGGGACAGATATGTAAAAATTCTTTAATTTTAATTTAAAATTTTGAATAGAACAGATTATAAAACTACTGTTAAGAGGGGAAATGTAACAAGTAGGCTCTCGCCATCACAGAACAAGAAGAGGAAGAAGGTGATGGAATGGACTTGCAATGCAAAGGGAAATGATGTTGGTGTCGTGGTTCTCTGTTTCCAAATTCAGTTAGATTTAAGCAATTTTTGCCCTTTTAGAGCATTTTTATCCAACAATTACCCAACCCAATTGTCTCAACACTTTGCTTGGTCTTGACTTTGGACGGGAAAGGTTCCAAATTTGACTCTCGTCGACTTTTGCATGAAAGGCTTCATCTGGATATCATTAGAGACAGTTAGAAATGGTAATAGATGCAGGAATTAATGAGTCAATTTTTAGTCCGTTTTATATAAAATTTTAAATTAAAAATTAGTCCGTACACTCGTCCATTATCATCTCTAATATAGTAGGCTTATCTGAGATTAAAAATTCCATATATATTTTCTTTCCCTTTAGTGAAGAATATTTTCAAATTCCTCCAAAATCAGAATTAGAGAAGTTCAAAAATAAATTCTTACGGTGGGGGTAAAACTAAAAGTAATTTAGGTCTTCACAGGTTGATTTATATCTGCACAATTAATATATATATATATATATATATATATATATATATATATATATATATATATATATGTGTGTGTGTGTGTGTGTGTGTGTGTGTGTGTGTGTGTCGTCACTTGTTATTCCATCTGTACATTTTTTTTTTTAAATGTGACATCCATTCATATTGATGTGTTTGTTTTGTACAGGAGTCAGAAGCGAATAGGACGCTTCCTTAGCAAATGGATGGCTGTAATAGATCAATTATTTGAGGTAACCTCATCATTTTACTACAACAATCATTGGCTCGCAATTATTAGACAACAGTTGGATGAGTAACTTTTCATAAATAATTGTCACCTGCAATTGGGATGAGAATGGATAGCTCTGTGAATTAATTTTTAGTCTGCCTTATTTAAAATTTTAAATTAAAAAATAAAAATTTTATTTTTAATTTAAAATTTCGAATAAGACTGTTAAAAAATTGGACAGTAGATGTTACTATTATTATCCCTACATGCAATGTACCTATTATTATCCCTACATGCAATCCTACCGATGGCCTCTTGTTTTTCTGCTTCTTCAAGAGTAGTTTTTTTTAAAATTAAATTAAAAAAACAATAATTGTATATGACTTGATCCAATTAATTCTACTTCATTTCTTGGGAGCAGGGATGAACACAACCGTCAACTCCGACGGGTTCGCCTAACTCCGACTGAAATCGGTCAGAATTCGATCAGAAAAATTTTCCAGCAGCGATCGGAGCCTTCTACTCTCAGATCCCATCAGAAAACTTTACTTTCTGACCGATCGACCAACTGAACGTCCAAAAATGAACTCCACTGTCGACTTACCGCCGGAGCCTTCCATTTTCGGATCAGATTAGAGAACTCTAATCTCCAATCGATTGACTGACTGAAAATCCCTATTTAGGAGTCATCGTGACTCTTGTCTAATAAATTTTCATAACTGAAGATTATTACATTATTCTTTGAATTTTATTCATAAACAGTAACCCTACTTTGATCTGCGACTACCTGACCAACCAGGTCAGATAGCGTGAGTAAAAAGTTAGTTCTTAAGCCTGTCTATTTTGTCTCTAACCTGAGAGAGATTTGAATTTGGATTGGGAGAGGGGACCTCTCTAGGTGCTTCCATGGCCAGTATTGTTACTTAATTCCCTGTCCCCAAGCATCACATTAATAAACCGCAAAGAAAGAAAATTCTAAAAGATATCAAATTGGCCAACCTATAATTGAGACAGAAAAAATCAATCAAATCTACCAACATCAATAGGTCCAAAAAATGAAATTAATTTGGATGTGAGAGGTGCCCTCTCCAGAGGGGCACCAACAGCTGCTTCTTGATTTATACGCACACGTCCTACAATGTACAAATATGTTGAGCTTGATGCCGATGTATGCGCCTGCATCAAACTTATGCAGCAACTAGTTTCTGGTTGCATCTAGCAAACGTTATTTATTAGTGAAATCGTAATAACCTATTGTCAAAAGGTTCTATATCCAACTTGATAGATTTTGTCTAAATAAAATTGAGATATTTTGATGGAGATCAGATCTGATATAAGATCATTTTGTTTGTTTTTGAGATCTGATAGAATTTGATTTAGTTTGATTTAATTTGATTCTGAATCAGATTTGATAATAGGATTTTTATTTGGATTCAGTTAGGATTTTATTTATTAGAGTTTTGCTACAAATAACCTCCTCTGTATGAAGTATTTTGAAAATATTGAATGGTTGAATAAAGAATTAAATTTTGAAAAACTGTATGGATTCGCTGTGTTCCATATCATGAATTAGTTGAGAGTGGGTGCTGATATTTTAATTAAGAATGGGTGTGAATTTACCTTGGTGGATTCCTGAACCTCTTTGTTCTTTTCTAAATCTATCAAAAAAACCCTAAATTCCCAAATTCCTAACCCTAATCCTCTTCCGTCCTGTCATATTTTTTTTGCGAAGAAAATAATTTTGAAATAACGAATATTGGATACAGAAAATTATTTGGTTTAATTATAGTTAACCTTGAGGGAATGTTTTTTTTTTTTTTCTACGAGCTATAATTGAGAATAATCATAGCTCCTCAACAAATAAAAATAGAGTAGCTTTTTAGTTGATTAGCCTTCATAAATTAGGTTTCGCTAGTTTAATATAAATTTAGCAACTTTCCATTTTTTTTTCCATTTTCTTGATTGGTTCGTAGAAAACGTTCTTGGAAAGTGATCATGTAAAGTTAATTCTAACTTTTTATTGATTTTTTCATTAAGAGTGTGTTGAATTCATATATGTTTGAACATTGAATCTTTGAGCCAATTTACTAGTTCAAAAATAAATGAATTTGTGAATGGAAAATGGTTCCAAAAAGAAGTATATAGCAAAGGGAATAAAAAGGAAAGAAGAAAAATAGTCCCACATTGGCTAGAGTGTTGTTAGGATGTGGGTTTATATAGGATTGTTTGTTCTATGTCATTGCTTATGTAAAAAAGAGGACACGCGCATGCGCGTGTGCGAGGGCGAATGGGCGTTTAGGGCGCTTTAGTACCATGACGCGATTAGGTCTGCAATCCTTCATGTTGCATCGTTGTATCCTGAGAGACCGACGCCTGTAATCCAGAAGGGTGGAGGGAGAGACCGACGCCTGTAATCCAGAAGGGTGGAGGGAGCGGTTTCCAAATATAGACTGCTATTATACACATATCAATTTTTCTTTAATATTCTCCAACTTTATTTCCAATTAATAACAGTATTAATTTTGTGCATAATAACAGTAGTAATTCTGTTAAGTAATAATTCTGTCCATAAGAAATACTGAAATCTATTAATCTAAAACAATACTGAATTCCAACAGAGTGGTCATGGAAAGTGTCCGTGGAAATTAGATATTATTTTGAACTAATCAGTCCCTCTCTTGCCCATAAATAATATTTTGCCTCTATTTTCAGCCGGATTCAGCACAAAAAATCATTGAATTCATCCCTAGACCTTTCTATGCCATGTAGGAAAGAGAATAATTTTGCATAATTAACAATTTTCATAACCAATCTATAGAAAGTAGAGAAAGACTAAAAAGTGTACTCTTTTCCGTCACAACCAGTTTTCAGAATACTTTTAATGACCAATCAGCTCTTATAGGAAGTCTTTCTTTTGTTCATAGTTCTGCATCGATAGGTTAATTGTAAAACTTTGTTATTACTGATCTTATATTAGAAATCTCAAAAAGTGCACACTAATTCTTATCTTATATCAGAAGTGGGACCATTCGAGTTTTACGAGCAACTCTTTGAGAGAGAGAGAGAGAGTCACCAACTTGAGGAGGTGGTGATGTGGGGGGAGAGAGAGAGAATCACCAACTTGAGGAGTATGTGCCCATCACATGGAGAGAGAGAGAGAGAGAGAGAGAGAGAGAGAGAGAGAGGATCACCAACTTGAGGAGGTGGTGATGTGGACATTGTTGTTATCTGCACATCACATGGGTGTCTGTTAGATCTCATGTAGCAGCCTCGCTATTCATTTGTCCACAACCAACATATATAGCTAGCTACCCATCTTGATCTTCTGTGGTCCTCTCTCTTGAGAATTCCTACGAGAAAGTGAGAGAGAGAGAGAGAGAGAGAGATTGGGGTTGAGATTTGGTCATTTGCACCTCATTTTCCACCTAACACATCATCTTGTAATTGTTAATTGAGAGTGACGTATATTTGGGAACCATTAGTATTTGGCAAGTTTGTAGTATGTGACTGGTCCTTGCTCCGCACACATCTTGCCATTCAAGGCCTGATAATTAGGTGCAGAGGCCCTGGCCCACTATTTTGGGGAGTTTCCAAAGTAGCACACCATTTTTCCTAGGAGCCCACTTATTAGTGTGTTTTTGATCCAGACTGAAAGTTGTTAAGTAGGCTCACTAGGAAAAATGTTGTGCTCCTTTGAAAACTCCCTTATTTTGGGATTAGAAAAAATATAGGGGTTTTTATATATCTGTCCTTTAAATCTTTAAAAATTAGAATTTAGTCTATCAAATCTTTATATTTATAATTTAGTCCCTCAAATCGTTTAAGTGTCCCTCAACCATATTTTTTGTCCGAATTTCCCGTTATACTTCTGAGTTACTTTACTTTAGTTATCTCTTCCCTCTTCCTCCTCTCTTCCTTTTCTTATGGAGTTCCCCTCTCTATTCTTCTCCTCTCTCTCTTCCCTCTTCTTATTGGGTTCTCCTGAGTTACTTCACTTTAGAAATTAACTGGGAGAGAAAAGATAGAACAGAAGAATGGAGAGAGAATCCAATAATAAGAGGAAAGTGAGGACTAAAGTAAAGTAACTTATGGATCTAACGGGAAATTAAGACAAAAAATATGACTGAAGACTAAAATGAGGTAATTTAAATGATTTGGAGGACTAAATTATAAACATGAAGATTTTGTGACTAAATTCTAATTTTTAAGAATTTAAGGTACATATATGTAAAAACCCCAAAAATATATATAATTAATTAGCTATATATATTTCATGTTTTCAATTTTTTTATGGGTTCGAATCTTTTCACTGGCTCTATTTGTAATATAAAATAATAAAACTATAATTAATTTATTGAGGACCGGCTTTTTACTTGAAATTTTAATGTAAGTTTACGCATTTTTTAAAAAAAAGTTCTAACTATTCTGTAAGAGTCATTAACTTAATCTTTGCTTATAGAATTAGATTTTTTTTATCTTTATTTGATTTAATACAAAAAGAAAAAATTTACAGAAATAGTTATGAATTTTTATCCTTTCACTAGACAGAATGTCAAGATAAAAAAAAAATGTCTATTATTCCTCATTCCGAAATATCCAAATTCTTAGGTCTAATATTAGTTTGTATTGTATAAGAACAAACGTATTTCTATATAAAAAATTATATTCGTATAAATATTTGGAAGAAAAAAAAATGGTATTAAGCTGCAATAAAAAATTTTTCTTTAGCAAAATCAGTTTTTACTGAAGATTCAAAAAACTTTTTTTGTTTTGACCAAGATTTTTGTTTTGATTCACGAGTGGTCGAACCTCTGAGCTCTTGCTACATTAACTAAGCTACAAACTTATCTCAAAAAGAAAAATAAAAGAAAAGAAAAGAATTTTTTTTTTTATTTTTTTTTAAACTAAGTTTTAATTGTTGCTTATGAACAGACATAGAGAGACCTCCTGGGTTTGAACCCAAAATAGGTTTCCATTTCCCGAGCGCTTTAGGCCGCGGCAAAATCTAAAGCGGACGAAATGAGTGGGCTCCGTGAGACAACTCTGTGGAGGCCCAGCAGCCCGAGATATGCGGAGGCCCAGAAGCCTGAAAGCTTTTCAAAATTCAAGTCCTAGTAATAAAAAAAAATAATGGAAGCGGAAATTATTTCTCTACACCCCCACATTTAAATTTTAATCAGGGTTGGTTCAAGCTCAACGGATAGTAATTTTAATTTTTTTTCTGGTCTAATGGATTGTTACTTTAATTAAAGGATAAATCACAAAATCATTTTCTAAATCACAAAATCATTTTCAGGTTCAAAATGATTTTCAGCAATCTTGAATAAGTACCATCAACTGTTAGGATTGGAGAATTTTGATGGCTCTATCCAAGATGATAGAGCTGGTGTTGGTTTCGTAGTATGAACCAATGCTAGAGCATTGGTTGGAGCTAGTTGTTCTCCGCTAAAAACTTACTTTCTTCTATTGAATATTTCGATTACAGCAAAAGAGGAACAATAGAAAAATAAACGAGAGGATTTATAATTTATCGCTCTCTTTTACAATATTTGAAAGTGGGTTCTAATATAGCGATAGGATGTGAAGATCTCCTTTGAAGAAAATGATGGCCGACTCTAGGTCTCTCTCCGCTGATCTCTGTGAATTCAAGGCTCATGCGCGTAACTTGAACTCCAAAACGATCTAAAAGATCTAAAAGTCTCTTCCAAGAGGGTATTTATATAATTTAGTTGGATATGAGAGTTTACATAGGAATAAAATTGGAAGGTGTTTGTATTAATTAAGGATTCAAATAAAATATCTTAGTCTTGATTTAAATATCTTGAATTTGAATTTTGATTGGACTCAATTTGGATATTGGATAAGCTCAAATCTCAATCAATTTAAGATTCTAAGAATCTGCTCACGCAGAGTTAAATATTCTGAACGCGAAGCTAAACTCTGAATGACGAGAAAACTAATCAATAGCTTCGCGTCCATCTGGCCGCAAAACTATTTATTTTCATCTTTTTGAATTTTTCTCCACCAACACCAGTAGTACCCTGCTGCGGCCTTATTAGTGTCGGATATGGATATAAAGGGTTTGTCGGACGATTTTGCGTGGGTCTCGGATGTAAATCCTGATGAACGAATCGTGTTAGAAGGAGATCCCAATGTATTATTTATTCTTTGTAAATGCTCCTGATAACCAATGTCGCCCTCTGTTTTGAGATGTATGACTTCTGAAATTATCCTTTATTTAGTTCAACATATTTGGAAGAAGGAAATATTTGTGTTGACTTTATGGCTAGTGAGGTTTCCGCAGTAAAATCTATGATGGTATACTAAGGGAACTTCCCTCATTGACTTGTAGAGCTTGCGATGAGAGACGTTTCTAATAGTAGGTACAAGAGGATGTAATCTTTTTTATATTCATGTCGATTGAAAGAAGTGCCAAAGTTGTTGGGTATGAGTTTGAAAAAAAATCTCAAGTTTTTTTCTTAGGGCACACACCCCCCTTCCCCCCCAAAAATACCATTTCTCTCTCAGACCTCACAACCCCAACCAAATCCTCCTCCTCCTCCACCCGTCCCCATCCTATAAACCCTCTAAAAAGATAATGGCAAGCTTGTGTTTGCCATTAGATATTTTGGGTGTGCCTTCAGAATTTGCCTTCAGAAGCGATGTGCAGCCCAACGGAACTCGAATGGTGATTTTGGGCCGTCAAAACCCACCTGGGCCCAACCTGCACCCCCGTTCTCGAGACCCTGTAACAAACAATTTTAAATGTATAAATAAAAGAAAGAAAGAAAGAAAGAAAATAAAAGAAATTGATAAATAAAATAAGTGTTACTCTCATCTACTCACCTTCGCTAACGCCGGGAGTTTCCAAAGGAGCACACCATTTTTCCTAGTGAGCACACCATTTTTCCTAGTGAGCCCACTTTATAGGTGTCTTGGCTTTTGAGCCCAGACAAAAAAAACAAAGAGGAGTGGGCTCACTAGGAAAATTGGTGTGCTCCTTTGGAAACTCCCCTAACGCCTCTACCCGGGAATTTCTAGATGGGCACAAGATTTTTCCTAGTGAGCCCACTTTACCTAGTGCAAACGCTTTTACTTTTCAAAAACCTCATTTTTTTCCTAGTGAGCACACCTATTTCCCAAATTGCCCTCGCCATCTTCCTCTCTTTCTCTCCCACCGTTCCCAAACAAAACCTATTCCTCTCTCTGCCGACTTCCCCCTCTCTCTCTCTCGCCGACTTCCTCTCTCTCTCTCTTTCTCGCCGACTTCCCCTCTCTCTCTGTCGCCGACTTTCCCCATCTCTCTCTCGCCGGCTGCCCCCCTCTCTCTCGCCGGCTTTCCCCCTCTCTCTCTCGCCGACTTCCCCTCTCTCTCTCTCACCGACTTCCCCCCTCTCTCTCTCGCCGGCTGCCCCTCTCTCTCTCGCCGACTTCCCCTCTCTCTCTCTCACCGACTTCCCCCCTATCTCTCTCGAGTGGGGCCGATATACCCGGCTTCCTCTCTCTCTCGCCGACGCTCGCGGGCTATCGCCGATCGGTGACACTCGAGCGCTCTCCCCCTGACGTGCTGTCGCCGACGCTTTGTCTCCGAGTGCAGGAGGTTTAAGGAGTAAGGTATTTGCTATTTAAATTTAATCAATTTTTTTTATGGATTATGATTTTAGATTGTTTTTGATTTGTTGTTGTTGTTGTTTAATTTTTTTATTTTGGTGGTTTGTTGGTTTAATTTTTTTTTAATTTTTATTTTTTTGTTTGTATTATGATTTTAGACTGTTTGTATTGTTGCTTGATAATGTTGTAGAATTAAGTTTAATATTTTCATAGTCCATCTTTTGATCTTGACCATTTCTGAATACATGGGAAATTTGTGAAAATGGAGGCTTATCTTAAAAGGTACTGCAAGGTTCTTAATGCAGATGTTCTGAGTTATCCCCTGAGCATGACAACTTCTACAGGAGGGTGTGTTCTTTTAGTTATAACAACTCTTAGGTTAGGGTCTTAATGCTAACGCATGTGTTAATATGAACTCCTTTTGCTATTAATCAATTTGAAATATGGTTGTTTTGAGAGAACAGCCAATTATTTCCAGCAACAAATGTAACGAGCCCAAGCAAGTAACTACAATCACTTTGGTTTTCTTGAATGTCGGGAGATAATTGTTGAACCTTCATTTCTATAACCAATATTTTGTTACTAAGAAAACATATACTTTTCTATGGGTCAAAGTTATGTACCTATATGTAATGTCCTATATGCTTTATCCGTTGTTGTTGGATCTACCACAACTCACCGATGTTCTTAAACTTAGCTCACTTATAATCTAACTTATATATATTTTTGTCATAATATATGCAGAGAATTCAAGAAGTTATAGCAATTATTGATCTCTTCTTAGAGCAAGGCGAGACCACAAGCAAGAGGCGTCCGAGTTTGCTCTATAATGCCCTCGTGAAGATAAAATCAGTTCTAACCGGGTACATGCAAACTGATCTTGACACAGTATTACAGCCCGTTGCTGGATCCCCCACTGATCATCCTACCTCTTCAAGACGCCGCCAACCCGCAAAGAAGCAACCCGCTCGGAAGTATCGAAGAATCTAGAATCTGTTGTTCTTTTTTAATATTAGTCGCAAAGTCCAAAAAAAAGTTGTTAACATGGAACAAAGATTCATTTTAGTTTGTCGTTCTTTTAAATTGAAGTTGTACTCAAGGAACATGGTTTATATATAAAGTTGTAGTTGACGTTGTTTTTAAAGGAGCCTCATCTTGTATATTGAGGCGCCAAACTACAATTTTAATGTTTTGAATGACTTTGTGTATATGTTCGAATCAATGATGCGTAGTTGGTGATATGTTTTGATAGCATGATATTGATGTGATGGACCGTTGTTGTTGGATACGCATTTTACACCTCATTTGGATAATCAGTGATATACCGTATCAATTTTAGCTAATTTTGCTGACATTTTATTTTGAAGTTTTGAATTACTTGTGTTTTTGTTGGATCAATGATGCGAAGTCGTTGATATGTTGGATAAATCTCGTTGGTGTTTGGACCAGTGATGGCAAGTTGATGTTTGACACACCGTATCCAAAAACAGAAGACTTTTAAAAACGAAGACTTTTAAAGTGGGCTCACTAGGAAATTTCTTGTGCCCATCTAGAAACTCCCCCTAATGCTAGTTAAAAGAAGCGAGAAAATATATAAAACAGAAGAGAAGCATGAAAACTTATGTTGACAACAACGACGGTTATACTTTATTTACCAACCCAAAGCCCATAGAACAGCCTGAAGCCCATGCGAGAATCAAATTTTTTTCAAAAAAATTTCGAAAGCCTGAAGCCCAGGTGTTACAAAAGTTAAATTAAAAAATCAGAAGGGAAGCTTTTATTAAGAACTATCAAAGCCAGGTTTTGATCCTGGGACCTGTGGGTTATGGGCCCAACATGCTTCCGCTATGCCACTCTAACCATATTTGTGATTCGGGTTTACAGTGCCGGATCATATAGAAATGATCCGGGACTGTAAACCCGGATATGAAATTAGATATCCGGGGTGTCACGCCCGGATTAGGAATTATTACAAAAATGAGCAAACTCCGTCCGGGCTATCCAGTCCGGACATATGTCCACTGTCCGGGCTATCCAGCCCGGACAGAGCATATGTGTCCGGACTATCCGGGGTGTCACGCCCGGATTAGGAATTATTACAAAAATGAGCCAACTCCGTCCTGGCTATCCAGCCCGGACATATGTCCACTGTCCGGGCTATCCAGCCCGGACAGAGCATATGTGTCTGGGCTGGATAGCCCGGACGGGATTTTCTAAAGGGTATTTTTGACCTAAAAATATAATGGCAAAGTTGTAAAAACGAAGACTTTTTAAAGTGGGCTCACTAGGAAATTTCCTGTGCCCATCTAGAAACTCCCCTCTACCCAAACACCGCTCACCCACTGAAGAAATCTTCCGCTCGAAGAGAAATAAATAATAAATAAACAAATAAATCAAAGAGGGCAAAAACCCTAGTGAGAGAGATCTCGATCGATGGGAGAGAGGCCGCCGGCGAAGGGGGAGGCGGCGGAGCGGGGGCTGGTGGAGGAGGCGGCGAGGCTGGGGGAGCTGGCCAGGGAGCTTGAGGAGTCGGCATCGTCGCTCATCTCCAGGACGTGGAACGAGGAGGAGGGGCTACGGCAGCGGGCACTCGCCTTGGAGTCCGACCTCAAGAAGCTCCAATCTGCCGTCAACGCCGCCAACCGAAGGGGCGCCATCGATCCCAAGGACGCCGAAAAGGTTAGGGTTTTGATATCGATTTGCGATGGAGATCTCGTGAAAAAGAGTTTTTAGATTGATTTATTGGATTTTTTTATACAAATTAGACTTGATCCAATCGAGATTGGTATGGGAGATGGAATTTTTGAATATTTAGTTAACATTCATGCATGAAAAATCTAAACTTTGTGTATTTTTTCCAGTTTCTATGTTTTGTATTGGGGATTTGTTATAATTGAAATTGTGGATTTGTGACCATAATTTGTGTTATTCATTGCGAATTGGAAAAGGAAATTGGGGAGCCTTTTATTCATATCAATGTCTCGCACGACATACATGAAAAACCTAGTGGATTTTTGATCAATTTTAATATCCTTGATTTGGAAAGGCAGAGTTTTTCTTAAATTGATTGCTGAGTTTAGAGTGTAAATCTGGAATTTTTACCTAAAAGTAGAATTTGTGATAACTTTTAAGGAGGTTCTTAACTTGCCGAGGCACTCATCCTAGAGACAAGGGAAGTATTGGATGATTTTTTTTTTTTTTTTTGGCAAACACTAAACAAAGGAGATGGCTTTTGGTAGAGCTGAATGTTAGGGAAGATTCATGTACCTGCCCAAAACATTTTTAGATGTGCATGGACGATGTATGCTTGAAAAACCTAGTTAAAATTTGGAATTTTTGGATGCTCAATTTATAATTTTGAAATGTTTTTAAGTGTTATAATTTTAAAAGGACTATCTTTTGGTATATCTTCGGCTGCTATCATGAATTTCTTAACAAAAAAATATCTAGGAGCTGTTTTGGCAAGAGGAGTTTCTGGAAGTGGTCTCACATTTGCTTCTATTTGTTAAAACTCAATTTTGGTTCTTTAACACATTTTTATATGAAAATCAAGTTATGTTCTTTCTTCAAAAGCTATTAGTGCTCAAAATATTTGAAAACTAGAGTTATTTCCAAAAAAACAATCCTTCAGAGGAACTGAAAAAAAAGAGAATAAGATACTTATATCTTTTTGGAATTTACTTTAGGTGGAAGTTAATATGATTTACCTAGACATCCACATATAGACTGATGATATTATTTATTGTTGTTCAGCTAGATGAAGTATTATGCCGGGCAAGATGCCTCATCTCAGAGGGCGACGTGGCATCTCTTCTTCCTAACAAGGATCATGGTATTGTTGGGTTTATTTTATTTTTTCCAGTTCTATCATTTTATCGAATTTTCCTTTGTCCTTTTTTGGTATACATGTTGATTTGTTTTTTTTTAAATCTCGTGAGTAGGGAAATTCTTGAAGATGTTTCTTGGACCTGTTAGTGTCAGAGCAACGAGGAAGGAGGTTCGGCTTAAAGTGAAAGAGGAGTACAACAATTACAGGGTAAATTTTTCTTATTTTATTTGTATTCATTACATGATTGGATGTTGAGTATTTTTTATTTTGTCGAAGAGGCCATGGTTTACTATTTAAAGATTAGAAGAATGACTTGCATAAACGTTAAGAGTTTGTATACGCAAACTTGTTGCTTATTTTCATAGAATAAACTAGGTGAAGCTAGTCCTTGTCATCTATAAAGTGAAAGTACTAAAATCAGGTGCTAAGCGCAGGTGGGATATCAATGCACGATTAAAATTAGTAATTCTCTGCATTCTCTGTGTTATGAGTATCTTTGAGGCTCATGTTCAATAAAATCTTCATATACTGGTCAAATACTCTGAAATCAGATTATTTTTGGAATAAATTGCTTTGCAAGGTTTTTGACCCTCCTTCCCTGAGCTTTCCTGGGCCTACCCTAAGTTGCCGGCAATTATTGACCTTGTATCTCTTTTTCACTTATACTTTTACTTTATTCACTTAAAATGAAGCTTGGTTAATTAAAAGGTAAATGTGTATCATGCGGAAATTAGACCTGTCAAGATAGGCACTTGATCAATGTTATTTTACATTGCAATGGTCGTAACTATGATGATAGTAATCATCATCGTTCAAGTCTTTCCTCATCAATATTGGGTTGGCTATGGAAAAAGGCTCCAGATTTGACAAAATTTTATGACTGATTGTCATTCTGACATCAATCCCTTTATAATTAGTGCCACTCTCAGGGACGAACTTGGGACATGCTTGTCATAGTTAAAGCAGCCAGTTGGCATCCATATCCCCTAAACTTGGAAAAATATTGATATGAAAGAGAAAAGATAAGTTTAAGAATGCAATTTATGAATACTGGTATAAGCATCTGAAATGAGCAATCATAACCTGAAATCAGCTAAACCATAGGCAGGCAACACTTTCATCAGAAACTTAAAATGAAAAAATTAGCCTAAGCCTACAGGTAACCTAAGTGAACCATAGATCCTATGTAAAGGTATTAACGAAACAAAAGGAGGAGCAATAGCATATGGTGCTACTGTGAACATCAAGTGATATTATTGACTACTCAGCCCACAGTTATGCTGTTCAGCCATTAACATGATATTGTTTCTCTCCTTTTTTGTGTGGGTGGGGAGAAATTCTCATAATCTGTCCATTTAAAAGTTAAATATGTTACATGATGAAAGTAAAGAACCATATTTCAGATTAAGTCTATGGTAATCAGTTCATGTACCATTATTTTGCGTGCTCAGACAAGCATACTCATTTACACACACAACTTCAATATCATCGGAACATCCATTTAGAGAGTATCACTATCTTCAAGCTCATATGTAACAATAAACTTTGGGTTTTTATGCTTTAATTATATGTCATTTTAAGATTTTATGTCTGTGAGGCTCCCTTGCATGATTGAAATAAACAAAATGTCTCCGTTGTGTCAATGTAAAATTATGAATTGTTGCAGTGTCATGGTAGACAAAATTATATTTCTACAATAACTTTCTCTTTTACAGGATAGGACAGCCTTTCTGTTTCTTCTTTTTCCATCTACTCTTCTAGTACTAAGGTCTTGGATCTGGGATGGATGTTTACCAGCTTTGCCAGTTCAGCTCTACCAGGTATAAAGCTCCTCACAATTTCATGTCATGGCCACTTCTTTTTTTGTTTGGAAACTGTGATTGATGATAATATTTGGTCCAAAATCTGGCATCTTTTTCCAGGCCTGGCTATTATTTCTCTATACAAGTTTAGCTTTGCGAGAGAATATTCTCAGAGTAAATGGAAGTGATATACGTCCTTGGTGAGTGGTGACAAACATCATCCTGTCATATTTTCTTGGCATTCATTGACTTACATTCAAGCAAGCATGTGAGTATCCTCACTGATCTAGTATTAGGCCAAGTAGAAAATTAATCTTGATATGTTGCTCATAGACATGTATATCATGCATAATGCGTGCTTCTATCTAATTTGTAATTTATGAGAACATATTTGACTTCTGTTGTTAGTAGTTTCTGCCGTAAAACTCCCTTCTTGCTATACAGAGTATTATGTCTAAGGTTAAAAATTTCAGAAATAGTAGCGCCTTGAGCCGATTGTTTATGGTATTAGAATCGGTAATGTCAATATCATATCAGCAATATCAGGCTAATATTCTAAATCTAAACATATCATGTACTTTTAAATCCAATACGATATTTTCGATATGCACCAGTATCCAAGTGATATTTAAAATAGGTAGGACATTATATTTTCTGTCATGACTGTCATGCAGTTCCAATAACCTCCTATTTTTGGGGGAAAATCTGATAGTACTCACAATTTTTTAAACTTAAACAGATTCAAATCTAACTTAGGATATTTTCGGGTGACCTAGGAGCAACAATTCAAATTCTGCACTGCCTAGATTGGGGTTAGGTGAAAATGCATGATGACAGAATTTTAAGGATTTTCATTCATCTCCGAGGTGCAATTAGGATGCAACCAGATACTGATAATCTGATTGTATCCTGATTCATATCTTGATTGGATATAGATATGAATATGAAATTCCTTATCCTCAGGATACAGATGTGTCTGAGCATCAGTGTTTTAAATATCGGATACCGGTCTCGTACCGATCAGTCAAATTACATACCGGTTACCGGATACCGGGCGGGATATCGGGATATGACCCTAAATACCGGAGTGTCATATCGGTGTCATACCAGTTAAAGAATAATCATATAATTGGCTATATAGAACATAATAAAATACATAAAATAAGTTTATAGTACTTACATTGGCTTATTTACATTCAACTTACGAATTTGCAGATACCGTTTAGAACGTTCGCATATGCACAGAGCGACATACAATTATAAAATTAAGAAAAATAAGTTTTCAAGAGAAAAGAAAAGTGTTTCTACAGTACATAAGTGATATAATTTATAAAATTACAACATTGTCCTTTAAATAAGTTTATTTGAAACATACTGGAAACTTTAAATATCAATCTTTACAACATATTTTCTTAATTCTACTGATCAGGTCTGCCTAAACTCTAGTTATTGACGTAGATGGAATCTCATGAAAAGTGAATCTAGCATGAAACAAAATCAGTGAATACATAATTACATATAAATAATAAATACTCAAAAATCACACAAAATCATTCCTTGAATCACTGTTTCAGTGTGAATCAGTGACTTGAATCACTGATTCACACTGAATCAGTGATTCAGTTCACTGATTCAGTGTGAATCAGTGATTCAAGGAATCACTGTAGACTACCCCTACCCGCAGGTTCACTGTTCAGCCCTCCCAATTTAACAATTCCCCTCAAATTACACAAAAAAAAAAAATCCAACATAAATAGCAATCAATTAAACCTAAATAGCACAATTATAAAAGAAATTGAAGAAATTTATAATTCTAAATCAAATTTAAATTAAGAAAACAAACTGCACTTACCTGGCCGACGGCGACTGCTCTACTGGCGAACGGCGAGCACCCTTCGAATACTCCCAGAGCTATGGACAGCGGAGAAGAAAGATAGAGAGAACACGAAAGAGATTTATAGATGGATTGGGAAATTAGGGTTAGGGTTCGGCCGTTCGTCTCGATCGGTCGACGATCGAGGAGAGAGAACGAGAGAGAGAGCTAGAGAGTGGAAGAAAATGAATCGGAGAGAGATTTATGGCGGATTTGGGAAAATTTGGGGTTGGGGTTAGGGTTAGGGTTTTGGTCGCGGGAGGGAGCCTCGGATCGGCGGGAGAGAAAGAGAGAGAGAGAGTACGCGAAAAAATAGATTTTTTCTCCCCTCCCGACCCGTTTTATATCTTAACGGGTCGGATCTGAACGGGTTATTGGGTTTAAACCGTAACCAAAACCCAATAACCGATATTATTAAATACCGGCCGGTATAATACATATCGATACCGGCCGATATATCGCCACGTGGCCGATATATCGGCCCATACCGGTCCAAAAGGATATACGGTAAAAAAATGCCCATATCGTCTCGTTTCTTCAATTTTAACGATATATCGGCCGATATACCGGTATATCGGCCGATATTTAAAACACTGCTGAGCATGCACATGCACATGCATGGGTGCGTCTGTATTCGGAGTCAGATACGGATGTACATATGAATACTTTAAAAAAAATCATTATGGATCTAGATACAGATAATTTTTTGCTCAGTTGCTGGTGCATTACATTGATTTTGACTGTAGAAATGGAAAACTAAGATTGTTGACTAGCACAACCAGTTATCTGGGACTCCATGTATGCAGGTCTTGTTCATTCCTTCCTGCCTTCCTGGCAAGGATGACATTTCTTTCTTACAGAGAATTCTTATTTGTGCTCCTGCAGGTGGATATTCCATCATTATTGTGCTATGTTGATGGCTCTGGTGAGTCTCACATGGGAGATAAAAGGGCAACCAGATTGTGCCAACAAGCAGGTGCATGCTTCGTTATCTACATGATGAATTTAATAGAAAAAATTATAACCAATCTATGTTGATTTTTTGCAGAAAGGGGTCCAACTATTTTTGGTATGGGCAATAATGCAAGGTTTTGCGATGCTTCTACAAAATCGATACCAGCGCCAGCGATTGTATACTCGCATTGCTTTAGGAAAGGTACCATCTTATGTTTATGTTGCATCTGCATGTAATGCATAATGGAGCATTACAACATTTACAACATTTTGTAATGCAATGGTTGTATTAAAATGCATAATGGATTTTTTCAACGTTTTGCATAATGGAGGTTCCTGCAAGACCTGCACACTATAGCTTCATTGAGCATGGCATCTATAAACACTTTATTTTCACCATCGTCTCTCTCTTACAAGCTATTGTCTTCCTCTTTCCCTTGAGTTCTAAGCATATCAATGCCATTTAACGTGCTTGGTGTCGTACTAGGATCCACTCAGCTTCATTAGCTATCTCATCTTATAACTGGTCTAGGTTATCTTTCTGATAAATATGAACTTCTGCACTGGTGAGGGTATTCATTTTGACCTTTTCTTGGTCGGGACACTTCAGCTTGAGGTTTCTTTGGCTCTTCTACATACCTTATTTTTACTTAATAATTGTGTACCCTAGAACACTAAAAAATGTTCTGTTTTACAGTCTAACTGGTTTGATATTGTTGCTGCTCACTTTTCAATTGAACTTTCAAAGTTCTTGTCATAATCACACTAATCCTTGCTATTGACACCTTTTCTTGGCCACTCTACCTATGTGGAGTCCAGTCTATCCTGCGATTTCTGGAAAATCAATGCTTATGACATGATTTTACATGTTTCTCATGTCAAAACGTTGGTGAGAGAGTTTTAGGGTATATTACACTATTATGCAGATACTCAAAGTTTAAAACTGCTTAACACACAATGTAACTTTGACATATTTCTTTATTTTGAATGTTATATGTAGTTCTCTTGAAATTTTTATAAACATCAACCCGAGTGTTCTGTTTTTTTCCCCTGCTTGTTGCAAATTATCTTCCGTGCATATTGCTATGTGTTCTTAAGATTTTTTTTTTTTTTTTTAATACATACCCCTAAAATCTTAGATATTTTGATATGTTGCCCTGTTGCCACTTAAATCTCAGTATTTAGATAAGTCATCTAAATCATATGAGTGATGCTTTAAAAATACTTTATGTTAAACAAACTGAATATAAAAAAAAAACTCTTATAGTATGTTACATCAGATAATTATTATCTCCTCCAAATCTCAGTGTTGGCGGCTTAAAAATTTGGAAGGATAAGGTACCGAATCTCATTCAGGAGGATATGGACGAACATCTAATCTCCATGCACGAGGGCATTGGTCTGAGCCTAAATGTCTTCCAAGATTTTGCCGTGAATCTTGAAGCTGTTAGCTTTGATTTTTAGCCTAGTGATAGGAATAATAAAAGCTAGATCTAATAAGAAATTTTATTTGATTTGGATAATAAAGTTTAATTCTAATTAGGGATCTTATTTAGTTTTTATTGTTAAAGATCTTTTTAGATATGATCTAGGTTTTATTGTTAAACATTTTCTTAGATTTAATTTAGGTTTTATTGTTGAAAATTTTCTTAGACTTGATTTTATTATTAGGAATTTTACTCTAAAATACCCCTACTACCTAATTAAATACCCCCCCCCCCCCCCCCCCCCACCCCAAAAAAAAAAAAAAAAACCTAACCCAGCCACCCCAACAACAACACACACAAGCATAGGTCACCAAAGGAACAAAATTGAGCTGCTGCCACAAGACTCTGGTTTGGTGGTTGGAAGAATTGAGAGCTCGAAGTTCATTGAGTATGCAATTGATGTTGAATATTGTAACATTCTTATTTTATCACTATAAAGAGGAGAAAATGAAGAGAGAAAGAAGAAGATTGAGTTCAGTTTTTGTTTTAAGAGAACATAATATAGGGAGAAATAAGGCATGAGAGGTTTTTTGGGAAATTAAAGAGAAAGTGGTAAAAATGTCTTATTTAACCATAAGTAATATGAGGGACATTTTGTGTGTCACTTTTGTGATTTCCGGGGCATGTGCCTAAATTGAGATTTGAGAGACATGTATCTAAATATAAGAGATTTGGGGAATATATAACTGAATAACTCTTTTATTTATAAAGAGGAAAGCTTTAGCGTAGCTTGAATGGGTTCAAACCTGAGACCTATTGTAGGACACGAAGAGTCTTACCACTGTGATATATTACTTATATCAATTGTATTGAAATGAACAGATTACATGATAAACATATTACGTGATAATGGTCGAGTATTATCATGGAGACCCACCAACCACTTTAATGGGCAGGAACAAATGAGATTAAACTATTAAATATAACCTATGCCAGGGATCTTATGATCTAGAAACACACAGTCAAAAATCATCTGTGTTGAATGTTTTGTCTAACAAATATAACCAAACATGTATCACCATCAGCTTCTTCTAAGTGGACGCAACTCAGTCTGGTTGAACCCTCCACTTCCGGAACCCAAGCAAGGCAAAGGCAAGTTTTAACCAATTATTAATATTTAGCTTTCTATTCTAGCAAGCAATAGCATAGCAATGGTGTCGAATTGGTGGTGAGGTGGCATTGAATTGGTGGAGAACTTTGGCCTGGTTCCCCCTTCTTATGAGGTGGGTTGGCTCTGCTTTCAGAACAGGTCCAACTTGTTTAACTTTGTCATTTAAAAAAATATATGATGGGCTGCCTAAGGGAATCCAAACCCATCCTAGGCGGTTCGGACTGCCTGGGCGATCCAAATCTGCCAAGCAAATGTCTGGATATTGCCATCAATAGGGTGGACAGACCAAGAGCACCAAGGCTGCCTCTACTTAGACACCCTTTTAAAACACAGTATATATAGAAGTATGTCCTTGTATCTAGATATTGGAGTGTATGACATTATTTTTTTATGTTGGAGGAGAACACCCTTCTCCATGTCTACTGATCATGGGTTCAACCCAATTGACAAATCTTATATTAGGTTGAGTTGATGAGATTCTTACTCAAGGGTGTGTCTGTTTAGGTTTTTAGCTTTATCCGTAGCAATCCTGTCATACAACTCTTCCCATCCTAATGAGGTTGATTATGAAAGAGAAACTCCATATTCAAAATACTACTGCATCATCTTCAAGTTTGATGAATTTTGGAAACCAGTTGTCAACCCCGAGTGGCTGTGCCAATAAATCTATTGGTAGAATTTTCATTAAACTCAGCAAGAAAGTAGGCATGGAGGGACATTGATTATTCTATTTATCATTTAGCCAGACCTTAAAAAGACTAGAAAGATGCTAGATGGAGGGTGGATGATATGATTTGCCAGGACTTAAATTTATGTGCCTGTGATGCTATAAGCTAAAGATGCCAAATGAGAACTCATTCTTTGATTAAACATTTATCCCACAATTTAAACTTTTCAAACTTTCACTATTGATCACCCAAAAAATAGATAAGAAACCTTTAAGATATCTTGTTTATGTTTTTTAAGGCAGTTTAGATGCTATGAATCAGGATTAACTGTTTAGTTTAAAACTTTGCCTTTCATTTTTTTTGCATTAGGAAAAATTAGGCCTAACTTTGTACAAGCATCACAGTTCACAAGAATATCTCACTTTAGCCTTTGTCAAGAATGCACATCATAAACAAAGGGGATAAGTTCTTATGAGAAGGGAGTATAAAGAATATAAAGGTTTGATGATCTTAGATAAGGAAGAAAACCTTTATCCTAATTCCTAGTTCTCAGATAAATATGATCCAGATAACAACAGGAAGAAATTCTTTATCCTAATTCCTTGTGGTCAGATAAATAGGAACCCTATTTTCTCCATTCAGCCCTTTATATGGGCCATCTCTGAATGAGGACTCTCTCTTCAGTTAAATTAGCATTAATTATTTTACAGCTCCATTCTACCCCTCATCCTAATAGCCCTGTCAATTGCAGTCCTACTACCAGTTTAATCATCAGCTTCCACTGAATACATATGTTCCAGTGTGATATTATTATGTACAAACTTGATTTTCCCTCATCCTTGATCAATTTTAAAAATACCCATTTCTCTTTCTGTATTGATGTTCATTACGATAGAAATTGCTCGATCGGTGAAAGGCTAGGAAGAAAAATAATATGTACCACCATTGCATTATCTTCCATCACAGTGACCCCAATTTGATATTCACCAAAGTTTTTCATCATCAAATATTTTAATTTTTTAATTTATCTGACTATATTTGTTTCATCTTCCCATTTGAGTTGAGATTTTCTACCATTTGTTATCATTTCTGCCTGTTCTTTGCAGGCAAGGAGAATGGATGTTGTATGGGGAGAGACTGCTGGGGTAGAAGGCCAACTATGGCTTCTATGCCCTATCCTTTTTACATTACAGGTAAAAGCCTAAAGCGTGCCACCTCTAACACTGACTAGGTTTACATTTGACGAACAATCTTTCAGTTTTTTTCTTATTCACAGGCCATAACTTCAGTATGTTAAACAATTTTTTCTTCCAAAATTTGGTCGTCGACCACTTTTTTTTTTTTTTTTTCCTTTTAATTTGGATTTATAGATAAGTTTGCAACTGATTGAGTTCTGTAAATTAACTTTACCAGCTAGTATGTTATCATCTGAATAGTATTATTGAGTTCTGCAGAATCAGGAAAAAAAAACCTGAAACTGAAACTGATTCTCTTTGATTGACACTTCTTTTGACCAAGGGTTTCGAAGCATACGTCGGGATATTGCTGCTTAAAACCGCATTTGTTGGTGTTGTTTCCGAGTGGCAGGCAAGAAGCCTTTCCTAATTTACGTCCTTTTTGTTTATATTTTAAGCTCGTTGCTTCTAGAATAATGGCCAGAGATATTTAATAGCATACAATATCTGCCATCGTGCATGGATGTATCTGAGTTCTCACTCCCACTTAATTCAGGTTATAGTGTGCGGGATCTTGCTGGTCCTTATGGCCGTAGGCAACTTTGCAAACACAGTGCAGACTCTCATGGCAAAGTCGAGATTCAAAGCTAAGATGAAGCGAACCAAGAGCAAGCAAGATTTGGACAATCCTTTGTCGCCATCCTCTTTGAGATAGAAGGACCTATCATGGAAACACTTGGCTCCCTCTTTCCGTGGCATGGTCTCTGCTTCTCTCAGTGATGCCAGTCGACTTTGTAAAGTGTTTGTCTTGTTTATTAATGACATGGTTTATATAAGGACTGTAGAGAATCCTGCAGTTCACCTAACCATGTAAGATGAGGTGAGCATTGGTATCGTACAGTTAAGTTTCTTTTTCAAATAAGTTTATGTTATTGTGAACTCTTTCGACTCTGCTGCTGAACTTGGAAGCTTGATTTATGTATCAGTTTGCAATGTAGCTTCAAATTTTGAGGTGGAGGATTTATGTATCATTTTTCTTCTTTTTTTTTTGTTCATGCTGCAGTTTTCAGTTTGTTTGATTCAGGTGAGCTAAAGAAGCTGAATTTCTTTAAAAAAAAAAAAACTTCAAAAAAAAATAGATTTCTTTGTTACAACATCCTCATCTAGACCTGTATCTTTACATGACACTGAAGCATAAAAATCATATCAAAAGACAAAGTTCAAGCCAGAGTTAAAACAAATTCTCAGCCAAATACGATAAGTTAAGATCCAAGTGCTAAATGGCTCTATAGTAATCCCTCCAAAAACCCAAACAACAAATGTAGTAAACAGCATATGGAAATAATACAACAAACATAAGACAAAAAAAACCGAAGAAAAAATCGGCCGCGACACTGGAGAAGCACAAAATATACAGAAACCTCGAAATCAAAGAAAGGGAAGAGTTCGTGCATCAAAGCTCAAATGCTCTGGCTATTCCACTGCCACGCCCTCTAAAGTTGCCGGAAGTGGAAGCAGAGCAGATGCCTTTGGTAGAATGTGCGAGGTCCCAAGGCTATACAGGATCCCTTGCAGGGCGGCCGATCAATCTGCATTGTTCAGGTAGTAAAGAACACATGACTTGGCCATTCATCTTCAGAAGTTCCCCATCAATTCCACACCCATTCTGATTGTTTCTGGATGCCCTGAGCTTCACTGACTTCACCTGCAAAGATGACAGGTATTATTATGTTGTGCTTGAAGTTCAATTTATAACTGTGGCAGTGCTTCAAGAGGGCGAGGAAGTGAAAACAGTAACCACATGAAGCAGATAACAAAATATCACTCATGGAGGCATCTTCATCTCCCGCGCTTATGCAAATCAAAAAAGGATTTGATTATCGAAAATTGTTGTTGAAAGAGCACCCTGAAAGAAGTATTCTCCCTAAGAGAGAAAAAAAAAAAGGGTGGTCGAAAGAGATCTAGAATATGGATGGTTGAGAGTGGAGAGTTCATCAGATTGATGGTCGTCAATGCTACAGATTTTGGGATTTTGGTGCGTAAGGTTGTTACCTATTTACATGATGCAGAAGATGGATGGCAAAAGTTTAGATTATCGATTTGTAAGTACCAAACAATAGGTCTGCATATTGACTTCGGCCCATACATTTTGTTCTACAAGATGCATAGCCAAGGAAACTGAGATTCATTTGACTTGATCTTTTAGCACTCTAAATGATAAAGGTAAACTTGAACAGAATGGATTTTCAATTTGAACAAATTCTTCTCAAAGAATCCAAGGCTATCAATCTACCTATCTATCAACACAGACATATTTATGTATCAGACATGTTCGATATGTTCAGAAATGGATGACGGGTTTCTAAACTTCCTGAAACCCATAGTATCGGATTGGATTCACGTTCAATCTGACCCAGTGAACCCCCTTAAACGTATGTCAAGTAAAATATGAAGATTTAAGAAATAAGAAAATTGAACCTAAATGTTGTTCATGCAATAGAAGCTAGTCATAACAAAAAGAAGCAAGAAAACACATACCTTAATATACTCAACATAAGGCAGTTTAAGATGCCGGCCAAATTGCAAAAGGATAAAAAATCTTAACAGCCGCAATCTCCCACTTCCTTGGACCAATAGCAAGTCTAAGGCACTGTCATCATGCACAGCTTTCGGAGCAACAACCTGGGAACTTAAACTCTGGACGGTCTTGCATGAATGGTTGCATACCAAAATACCAAGGAATGTCCCCTTCTTGACAACCCACTTCTCATCTAAATTGGGGACAATTTCTTTATCTATCCCTTGTTCTGTATCATCTGGTGTCCCTGGAAGTTGAATAGGATTCTCTGTTTCCCAGTTATGCTCAGGTTCCCAGTTTGGCTCCGTGTCCCACTTGGGCTCAGCATCCCAGATTGGACCTGGATCAGAGATTGTTGAAGAAATATCTTCTCTATCATTCATTGCTGTGGCTGCCCATGATGACCGAGAATCATTTGCAACATTCGGGCCAGCCCAACCTTTCTCTGTTCGCGACTTTGATCTGGTCCTCGGCCAGTTTGGGGTGGCTGATAACAGGGGTTGGGGATGAATAACTTCTTCAGGTTCTGGCATCAGATTGCTCCTTCCTGAAGATAGGCGTTTTGATTTCGGATCAAGGCATCGTACAAACTCAGATGGCTCACTGCTTGCCAGTGTACTACCAGTTGTGTCCAAATCGCCAGACTTTCTACTAGGAGTCATAATTGAATCAATACTAGATAAACTGGAAGCCCTGGGAAGGCCTTCTCTTCCTGACCTCCTCATAATGTCTGTATAAAGGTCAGACATATCAATCTTATGATCCTCCTCAACTTTTCTTTCATCTCCTACCTCCTCCGATTGCGGAAGATATTCCAACTCAAAGCTGTACATAGGCAAGCATAGGAATTTGAGGACCCCAGCAACAAAATAGCGAAGGGGACCAAAGCGCTTCTGATATTTCTCAGAGAGTTCCAGGACTGCAGCAACAAGGGTAAAATTAAATTCAGAATGTTACTGTATGTACAGGTATTCAATATCGACAATGTTCATATTAAAACAAATTACAGTGTACATCACAAGTGTGCTGTGTGCATAAAATCCACTGAAACTGACACTCATTTTACAAAGTAAACATTCATTAGATTATTTGGTAAGATATCTAGCCAAATGTTGGATATTGTAGCATGAAGTTAGTCTACCAAAGAGATGAAAACTCAGATTTACCATAACTTAATTCTACATCTGCAGCATATGCTAAATGGTTTACTAAGCTAATGATGAATCACTATAACCTATAAATATATGTGAAGAAGTCATTAAAAATACACGATCATCTAATATGGCCAGACAGCAATTAGAAATACAGACTTGGGCGTGCATTACAGCAGGGTAGCCCTTTTAAGAGTCAAGAGGATGCTCCTTGTATCCTACCAGATCACAGAAGTCGATGTATGATACTCTACCAGTATCTGGCATAGGTAGGGATTTGTTTGCACACATGAAGTGACAGATTTCAGGAGGATTATTTTCACTTTCTAAGGATCGAGGAGAGAATCTTATTGATGAACAAATTGTTACATGTTACACTATTAAGAAAAATTACTTACCTAACAATATACAACAACAACTAAGCCTTTTATTCCAAATACTTGGGATAGGCTACATGAACCAAAAGAGAATCGCCAGATTGATCACATGGATGATTCTTCTCCAGTCATTCCTATCAAGCAATATGTCTTCACTTAAATCTCTATCATCCATATTTTTTCGTACACCTCCATTCGTAGTTTCTTCGATCTTCCCCTCGCTCTTTTAACTTACCTAACCAATAACTATTCAAAAAAAAGGAGAAGGAGAAGAAAAAGAAAAAGAATAAAAAAAACTGGAAAAACTTCTATGGGAATTTTATACTATAAAACTTCTCTCTGATGTGCCCCTGTGCTTGTTGCTTTAGGATTGCATGATAAGTGAAACAAGGATTATATAGGTATAGATTCAAACTGGCTATGGAGAAGCCAACGAACCACATCTCTACCATCATATGCAAAGACCTTTGAGATGGGGTGGGTGGATGTCTCTGGTAGGGCAATTGGGCACATGTATGTGAATTGCTGGTGTTGTGTGTGTGTGTACTTTGGTGTGTGGCGGCAGCACTTTTCTATTTTTCATTCTCATTTTTTTCTTCTTCTTTTTTTGGTGGGGTGTTCTTTTTTTTTTTTTTTTTGGGGGCGGGGGGCGGGGGGGCGGGGTAGTGGACTGTAATTTGCTGATGAACTCATTTGTATCCTCCGATATACAGATGTTGTTGAAACTAAGCTTATGATATCATCAATCTAATCGTGTAGGATCCTGAATAATAGAATCAATTCACATCTTCTGCTTTTATATTTTTACAATGGTAAATTCTTATAAGACTTCAAAACCTTAATCCCTTCATGACTTTGTTGATCACTATTCATTAGCAATGCTTGTTCTCTTCACCTCAAGTCCACACCATTCTACCCATCCCCTAAAATACAAATTATTAATAAAGAAAAACATATCTAGTGCTACATGTCACAGTTTGAAAAATCTAGAGCACATAATTCAAAGCTGATGTATTCTGAGGATTTAGACATGATTTATGCATATCAATTGCATATTATACGTTCATATTTATGGTTAAAAAGAATCTGATTGAAAAATTATTCTCGATTTGAAATGCAACATAACAAGATAAAAGCACTGAATATTAGAAAAGATGATCTTTATGAAAATATTTGTATCAAGTATATGAAGTTACCATCACTAAGGAACCCAAAATATGAAACCGTTGTGCCGTAGTGAATAATCCCAGTTTGGATCCATTCAACAGCAAAAACATCTGTAGCGGTAAGACCTCCCTGAAACAGAAGCAGATTGTTAGTGCTGAGAAAGAATGAGAAAAGTAAATGATCACTGGACCATAACCAGAAAGTCATTCTACTCTCAAAGAATTATCATTAGCATTCGATAAAGATTACTGTTAGACAACCACTTAACCCAAATGCTCAAGGTTTGTCAGAAACAGTATATAACAACTAGGAAGCGACCCCAACAGTTCCTGTAACATGTAAACCCTCCAACCAAAACATGGCATTCAAAGTTGAATGGTAGGGGTGCATAGAGTTGTCACATACAGAGAGCACAATTATCCCCCAAAAAAAAAGATACTGCAAGAGTTAACATCTCATATCTAAGAGACTAAGTCTGGTTCTAACCTCTTTTGATCTAAGTACTAATACCATTGTTGATTGAGATCTCGCGTTGTCCTTCACTGTCGTTCTCTGATACCTGGTCCCCTTCATAGTCTTCCAGATCTGACGATTCTTTCTATATATCACATCGGATTCGAGTCCTCTCTAACTTCTAGATTCAACTTTGAATCCCCTACAACTTCAAATTTTGACTAGACCTAAGCGACTCTCATCTTCTCATACTCAAACCTTGTGTTGACCCCCAAATCACTAGTCCAACCTCCTTGTTGGCCCTTCCTCATCTACGTTGGAGATCCAGCTCTTACAAGTAGTCTTCTTCCTCTTCCAGATTCATCAGATTACATTGATCTCAATTTCTACTAGCACTCACTTAGAGTCGAATCGTCTGCATCCCGCCATGTTGACTCAACTCATACATGTTGAATTAACACATTGAGCTAACTCCGCATTCCGTCTCTTGCTAATTTTACTCGGTTGTTTTGACTTCACAAATTTTTCTTTGCTATCTGTATCTTTACTTTAAAAAACCACACGGCATTGTAGGTATAATACCTGAACTGAAAAATCCCCTTCAATTCAAATTTAGGATTCCTAGCCTCATCAAAAGCATATTATTATTGACGAATTCTATTAATGTCAATTTTCATCGCCTAGCAACTATGAGTTACTTAGATTTGATCTTGCACTATGGCTACTTGGAGCATTTAACTCCACCTCAATCAATCCTACCCTATCTATTATCGCTACAAAAACATCCACTCATTTGATGAGTTTGAATGTGCTTCAACTGTCATCTACTACTGCTATTGTTGTGGTTCCTATAACTACTATTTCTCTATCTCTATTATCGCCGAATGCGAATACAACTCCAATATAACCAATCTATGCCCCTCTTTCCCGAAGAAAAAGCTATAACTATTTGTTACTTTTCAATAAAGCTTCGCCGAGTAACCTTTTTTCTCTTCTTTGTGACAAGTTAGATATAACACACACACACACACACACACACAACTTCAAAGACAGAATTCTGGATATTTTCTATGTTATTTCCGTATTTCCCTACTATCTAAATATATAAAAACATGACAACCATCCTAAACGGGTATGTCGTCTTACTGCTTCTAAATCCTAATAGATGGCTTTGCTCATCTATCGTTTTCATGGAAGATTATTTTAGAGATAACAACAAGAAGAAGACGACCTTCATCCTCAAAGTGTGGGCTCAGTTATATAAATACTTTTCTTTCATTCAGCTAAGGCCATCTCCTATTGGAAATCAACATCTATAATATCTTTTCTCAATTAGCGCCATGCAACTTGTTTATTGTTTTCATAGAAGATTCCTATAGAGATGACAAGAAGAAGAAGACGACCTTCATGCTAAAAGTGGGGGATCATCTACATAAATACTCTTCTTCCATTCAACTCTGTTAAGGCCATCTCCTATGTGAGATTAACATCTATAATATCCTTTTCAATTGCCACCATTAAACCTTCATTCATGTTAGTTTATACCTCTATTCTTCATGGCTCCATTACCTACCGTCCTGCCACTTCCCCTAACTTCCCTAACCACTGCTGATAATGTCCTTCATTGCATATAGGGAAGCACTCAGATCGAGTTGGGCCAGGTTGCAGGCCAGTTGATGTATAACCCATAACTCAATATACATCAATCAAACTCAACATTATCTGCAACCAAATCTTCATAAACCAAAATCAATCAGACCATGAATTTTCATGACCAGGATAAGAGCAGGCTGGCTCCAGCAAATTGGGTCCAGATTAGTTGGGCCTGGTTGAGATATCACATTTATATGCTATTCATACTCATCCTTGTGTAACAAATATTCAAAAAGTTAATTGTTCATCATAGAAATAAGACTAATATAAGGGAATAGGTATAGAAGTGAAGTTATGTACTAATATATTTATGTAAATAATTTAAGAATTATATGTACTCAAGTAATATTTAACATGTCTAGAAGATTAGCGATGATTCTATTTTACTCTTGGTTTTGTGTGTGCCTCGGAATCGGATGACCCTATAGCAAACTTATCTTTTACCCTCCTAGACATATCCCCCAGGTTTGGGAGAATATGGTGGACAGTCGATGGTCGTGTTGTACAATAACAAGCCCTTCCTCATACATAGTTTTTCGTAAGGAGATTGACACTATGTTATAAGAAAGAGGTTTAACGTTAGATCAACAGTTGTAGAACTTCATCAAATTTTTGTGGAGTCTCAGTCTGTAACCAATCACATTTTAATAGGAAAAGGCTTAGATAAGGATGATGACTTCGGTAGTACAAGCCTGGATTGGACCGGTATGCTTGAAAGGTTAACCCAAACCAGCATGAATTAAGATAAGAGATTAGGTTCAAAAGTGAAGTCATGTGCTAATATATTAATGTAAATAATTTATGAATATCTTACAAATAGGGGCATCAATATTCCAGCCTCATATTTGGTACCTTCTAAGAAAACCACTCAAACTAACAAGCTTACAGTTTTCGAGCCGACAATGTTACTAAGTAATCTTAGTGTCTTGTGGAATAGTCTTGGAATACCTCTTGCAAAAAGATGGCCCACAAGGAAAAACAGAATAAATAAGAATAACCAATCACATATTTTTGTCAAGAAGCAAGGTCATCAATCTGACGCTTATAAGCTACATTATAAGAACAATGCATGTAAAAGCTCAAGCTGATACGCTGTGACTAACAGTGCTTATTTAGCACTATGAACAACCCCTTGCATGGAACATCCAAATGCATATATACTTTACATTTATGGTGAGGTACCAGCATAAACCCCCACCAGACAACTAATGCTAGTACTAGTATTATTATTTATATAGTCCATTAATTCTGTTATATCTACTAATAACTGTTCCCAAAATGCCATGGTTAATAACCATTGTACCTAAATTATGAACAATGTCTATCAAGCAATGTCAACAGTACCACGAAACCTTGAGACAACAAGCTTTTTCATATAGACACAGCAAAGCACCCGATTTTATTCAACAGTCCATCATTAAGTAGGAGAGCCAATAATACATCACGAAATTCTAAACTCATAAAGGTTTTGCTTATATCTTGTCCACTGTATCATGCCTAAAACGAGCCAAACCTAAATCAAAACCTATAGTTCTTACAACATGAATATTTTTTTTCCATAGAAGAAATTGAGATAACAAAAGTATAGACTTCTCTTATGCAAGTAAAGCATTACTTGGATGTCATGCGAGAAATAGATTTATTTGGCATTATTTTGAATCTTGCAATGAAACAGGGCAGTAGCATATCTCCACTATCTATAAAAATGGTATGCTTTTCTATAAGTTGGGTTCTGTGAAGCTGATGCAACTTTGGATACCTCAACTACCAAGGCTTGTGCACAATTTAGAAGTTAGGCACAAGATCTAAGGAACATAATGAAGTGCAAAAGCAAATCAGCAATTTACATGCGATGTACCAACATCGTAAAACTGTTATGGTATCCATTTCCGATAGAAGGAGTTTTTTTTTTTTACCTTCACAATAGTCATTGCAGCAGAAATTGGATCTCTCACTCCCAAAATAGTCCAAACAAGCGAATTGTCAGAACCCGCTGGAATAATGCCAATTGGAATTGAAATTGCTTCTTTTTGGTTATCTCTACTTAGTAAACCATTCAGAACCTGCACAATAGTATAATAAACAGAAACTATTATCAATTTAACAATTATTTGGAAATGTATTCAAGCATTAAGAGTTATGTATATGATGTATATATGCAAGAAAGTTGGTTAGTGTAAATAATCAGAAAGAATATTCAGACTAAGTGAACGTAATAGAACAAAGAATTAGGTGCAGTGGTCGAGAGCTAGCACTATGTTAAAACTGATTAACAGCAGTGAACCAGCACCTGAAAACTCAAATATTTTACTAATTAGATCTTAGAACAACCTAGTGTTGGAACAGAATCATCACATCTAAACTCTATATAGTAGGTTTACTGCATTTGAACCTTATTTATTCAGGAACAATGCTTAAAGCTCTAAAAGTATTTTTGGACAGCTAAAGTATATGGTATGGCTTTAACTAATAAGCTTGAGAGGTTATATGGCTTGGCAGAGAAACAAAACTAGCTGTATTATGTCATTAAGGGCATGCATGACATGTAGCAACTAGCGATATTATGTCATTAACTAATAAGCTTGGGAGGTTACATGGACTGGCAGAGAAACAAAACTAGCTATATTATGTCATTAAGGGCAGGCATGACAAATAGCAACTAGCATGAGACCAACTGGAGGAGATTGCAGATTGAGAAAGAGATTGCACGACACATATTGCTTGCCCATGACATTGCAAAGTTAATGTGACAGGAGAAAGACTGAGTACAGTACTTTAGGGCTCAGAATTAGTAGGATAAAGCGGAGTATATGACGTCGATAAGGCAACAATAACAAAGAATTATTGGAAGTTCCTGGAAGTAACAATAGGCAAGCATGATTTATGCCAAGTCAATTAAAAAAAAGGGGGAAAAAAAGAATTTCTCATCTTTCCAACAAGTGGGAAGGAGATGCAAATGTAACTAAGCCGAGGGGAAAATGGAACTTGGTATGCTATTGTATAGTAGAATGTGACAAAGGAAAGAGTCCAACTGCTTTTGCATCTTCTTATATATTAATAAAGGATTTTGCTACCACTTGTGCAAAATCTGAAGCAAGCAGAATGGAGAAAATAACTGACCTCATTTATAATTCCATCACCACCAATGCATATAATTCCTGCAAAAAACATGTTAAATAAAAAGTGAATGTTGAACTAACTTAAAACAGTAGAGTTCTAGTAAAGATATTTTTGAGGAAATGTACCATCAGGGCATGTGCTGAAATCAACAGTAGAAGCCAGTTTTCTTGCATGGCCTGCAGATGTAGTTTTGACCACCTCCATCTTGAAACCTGCAAGCTGTACATTTCAAACGATAAATGACATAAATGATGAACATGAACATTTCCTGAGTTAACTATTTGCACTGATGACATTGGAGAAGACATTAGAAAGGATGTGAGAAGATATTAAAAAATCCAATCTGGTAAAGGCATCCAAATTGCTTATGCATTTTTTTAACTAAACATTCAACTGATTGGCTGGTGCAACATGGTAGGATTAAGAGAACATGCAGGTGATCCGTTAGGACATCACCTAACAACTGATACCTAAAAACGTGTAAACATTTTACAATGGTAAGACCAGATGATAAAATAAAGGACAAGTTATCAAACTGCTGGGTTCAAAAGCAATTATCCATCACATTTCATAAAGAAAATTAATTGCAGTGAGCGGTATAAATTGAATGTTATCAAATGTCTTGTACAAACTTATCTTTGATCACTTCCAATGCTGGTCTATATACATCTCCTGATCTGACAATAGAGAGTGCAATAAGCACAATATTCTACAAGGACACGGACTAAGCAGCATCACTTAACCAAAACAAGAAGATGAAAGAAACCCAGCACTTTGAGCAGGACACAATTCTCTGACCATTATATGGGTCTCTTGGATATAGCCAAGCATCTTTTAAGATCTTGGTCTCTTACTCTCCTGCTAAATCTATTGATTCTGACAGTGGAGACCAGAAACCCCCAGGAACACCAAGGGTAACAGATAAGCACACTTGCCAGATTTACCCTCCAGGGAACACTAGGAGTACTTGACGTGTAAGGAACAGATGCATATAATATATAATCAAGCTGTGATCATTGCAGACCTTAAATAATTACTTTGCCAACCTTCATTTAAACAACTTTTCTTGAAACTGCCAAACAATACCAATGGACTCGGAGCCAGCAAAGCAAGAACAGGATATGTTACAAAAACATGTATAATTAAAACAATCTATCCTAGTGCGCATATTATGTGCATGAATATAGCAATCTTCAGCAATGTAAGAGTAGAACCATGTCTAATTCTAGCTTGGTTTCATGATCCATGCCTATTTAGTAAGGATGTCATTTTCCTTTTCTGATTCTCAAATTTGCTTATTGCAATATCTTAACTATTATGTGAGACTAATCATACTTGTAGAGTCGTAGAAACTAAATGATAAATTTGCAAAAAGATTCTAGAATGATGGGAAAGAAATAATAGCTTAGGAACCTTCATACTCTATGTAATTCATAGAAACCAAACGATGCACAAAATCAATCAAACACAATTTATGGAGATTTAACCCACCTCAAATATTGGCTCCACTTTTTCATGGAAAACCTTGCTAGACCGACCATGTCCAGATCGAGGATTTAGTATCACAAGAACCCTTGGTGGACTTTTACATTTTATTGGTGGTTGATCAAAAAGTGGAATGCTTGCAAGTAAGTCGGAAGACTTCTTAGAAGAGACCATGGGATGAGGTAAACACTTCACAAAGCATTGCTGGTCTGCAAAACTGCTGACCCACTGAATGGCTTCTTCCGGACTAGAGGCCAAGAAACAGAAATCTTTTTGACTTCTTTGCGGCTTGAACATACATGAAAGGCGTGACCTCTTCTTAATATATGAGTGCACAGTAAAATGTCGTAGGCCAGCACTGTACGATACCTGCAAGAGTAATTATAACACATGTAATAAGACTTACTGAATTGAGGAGCTGTTGTCAGAACTCAAAAGCATGGACCAGATCAAAATTGTTGGACAGCGGTCCGGTTCTGTGAAGAAGAATTTCATTATTGTAAGAAATGGATCAAATGGAAATTTTCAAAGATCATATAGCATAGGCTCCAGATAATATTGGTTTCTGATTAGGAAAAATAGTTCAGAGTAGTGAAAAGAGTTCAGCTCAGCATAAGTAAGCCTCCCAGAAACATTTCTAATTAATCTGCAAGAACATTGATTATTAAAAAAAATAACTGATAATGTATGTCAATAAGCTCTAATCAAGTCATAGTATAATAATTGATAGTATAATAATTGATAGACTGCATAATGACATCAATATCCACACAAAAACTTACAGATATAACATCCTCGAGGCACAACATATGAGAACCCCAAACCAGAGCCTTGCTTGAAAGTTTGGCATCGGTACCATCCAAGTTTGCTGTTGAGGACCCGGTTTGATCATCAGCACTTACGGTTTTTAACTTTTTAACAAGAGCAAGTTTCCCAGAGAAAACATCATATCCCAACAAATCAGAGTGTTCATCTCCTACATCAATTATGTGTTCAGATGCCTTTGCCTTCTCAGAATCATCATTAACAGCATTGACCTCTTTTTGCCTTGAAGATTTTATTTTGCCTCGTTTCACTGGATGTACAATTGGGGAAGAATGCTGTCCTGTAGCTATTTGGGAACGCTTACTGCCCATGTGATTTGGAGATTGTTGTTGTAATACCTTCAATGAACTAATATTTTGGAGATGGTGAATGGACTTCTGCATCTTTCACTTCCTAGTTGAATTTCATCACACAAATGGAAACCACCAATACTATAGAACTATAACAGCCTATTACGACACCTACAGACACATGACCCACGTTGCAAAATTTCAGCATATCAATGAAGCCTGTTAAAAAAATATACACAACATAGCATTAGTTCTGTGAAGCAAAGAAATCTATGAGATATAATTAAACAAGCTGATGGAGATGCATTATATTTTCATATTTAACTTTCAAAATTGAATTGGTAAGAGACCAGCAGAGGAATTAATTTAACAGAAACAGAAAATATCAAGAAATAAGAAGTAATGCATACTTAAATAGGAGAATTTTGGAGGGGTTGGGGGGGGGGGGGGGGGGGTGGGGAGTGCAACAACCAAAATAATCATCTTTATCAGTTAAAAAGAAATCACAGCTCAACTGAATGGGAAACACTACTTACAATCATAATATAAACTTGAGATTTTTATCCTCCTGTAAGTGATTCGAATTTTAATTTGACATGATGCTGACCATGCTACAAGTCTTATATGACATACAAAGAAGCATGAGTAATAGCTAGGAAGTAGGAAATCAACAATCAGGCTAATAAGTCTGTTGGGAACAAGGTTTAGTTAGCCAAATCATGCTTCCGCAAAGTATCGAAACCAAACTCCAAAAAAACCAATTGGGACTTATTTGGCTACCAAGATAAAGTTTCCGAAAACTCAGTTTCACAGGCCCCAAAGTTAGTGAACCCGGATTTGAAAAAAATCCACACTGACTGAATTTTAAACTCCAGTTTACTGAAAAACTTGCCCCTTTATACTGCATTGGGAGTGACATTCTATGTCGAATTCTAACAGTTGTGACAACCATCACATTTTCCTTCCCAATGGGCTAGTCTAGACAGCAAGTACCACACTTTAAGCAGTGAAAACAATAAACAAACTGCCCCAAGTCCTTGGGCTATTGAACAGAATTCAAGCCAAATCAAGTGTCCCGAGTGACGCACTAACCAAACCTCTCTTTTTTTTTAATTTTTTTTTTATTATGTGAACATAAGGCGAAAAGCTATCAACCATGATTTGCCTGGGCAACCATAACCCCAAGTCCCTTGCTAGCAGCAAGATAATGAAATTGCACACAAAGCCCCGAAACCGCATTTTACTCTTAGCCTTATGACTTACCCGGAAAGATTGGGTCTCAAAAAGGCTAGTCAGACCACTCAGTCGTCCTACACTGAAGGGCGCAGGAGATCCTTCACTTGCTTGTCCTGCTCCTGCTTTGGTTGTATGAACTAATACCTCCGCTTGTACTTGGTAACATCTTTCATAGGACTGGGCAGAGGGCTCTCGGCAATGGTTGACCCCGTACGAGTTTCATTGGGTAAGAAAATCTCCTTGTCTCGATTCTACTGAACTAGTTTATACATAGACACTGCTTGATAACGTGGTTTGACTAACCATTTATCAAGATCAAGCCTAGAAAATTATCTGAAGTTTTTAAAACTCTACATGTTTTATGCTGACTAAAGAAATCACATTTGATTGAAGACATTTAGTCACTCTTCACCTCCTAGTAAGCATTTTAGTAGAGCAATTGATGCTTATCACAGTTCACAATGTTTAAAGATTCTTTGAACCAAGAGAGAGACACACATTCCGTCACCATCATAATTTTTTTTAATCAAAGTAAGCATTTTTACCAGGTACATGACTATATGAAAGACTTGATAACCAGCATCCAACCTAACATTAATTTCTTATTAGTCAAATGTATGTAGAAAAGCTCCTCAAATTTTTTCACTAATTTTGTTTGCATCAGAGCTTCTAAATGAATTATTATTCATTATCGGATTGTTTTGTGATTGGCTTTATTGTAATTAAAATTTAGTAAGCCCATAATATGGGGGTTGATAACCATGTTTTGACATTGCACATCTAGAGATCCCATTAAGTGTAGAATTTAATGGCTATGTTTAATTTCAGCTAAAGAAGTTTGAACTTATTTATTTGAAGATATTTGGTATATCATTTTATAAAAAAAAATAATGGTTTTACCTCTTCTAGATTCCATCTTATCAAATATAGAAACAAGTTGATTAAGTTTTTAATTGTGAAGACGTAATAACCAAAAAAAAAAAAAATGATCTGCTTCCCATTTAAGTAACGCTCTTAGGGAAAAATGGCAAAGGAAGAAAAAGAGACGGAAAAGATAGAAGAAGGCTTGCATTCTCATAAAGAGGGAGGACTTACTTTCCTTCTTTGCACCGCTATCACTAACTCATCCAGTTTTTATCATCCCAATCTCTTTAACGTATAATCCACCACCTTCTACTCCATCACTTACTCCAATATCTTCGGAAGGCAGTGCCTCAGTTCTTCGGGTGTCTAAACTACTGCCAATTTACAGCATCTTATCCACCAACTTCTCGATCAGCTTCTTTAGTATTTTGCATTTCGATTTTTTTGATGATTTATCCACTGGACCTTGTTTTAAATTTCTTTTCTTAGTAATAATTTATTGACTTGCTTGATTAATTTTATCTTTGCACCCCCAATTCCTAAAAAAGAAACTACTTTCCAAATCCACCTAAACTTACAAAGAGATTGTCCAAGTCAGGTCCAGCAAATAGTTATTTTTCCTAAATTTAATAATAAAATAATCAATTTTGACATGATAGAATGCAAATTACTCAAGCTAATTGGAAGTAAGTCAACAACTTCATCAACAACAAAGGATAAAAAAAAAAAAAACTATCTTTTTCAGCTAAAATTAGCGAAAGAGCGCACCTGATCGTCGCCCGATCGCTGGCCGGCGGGCCTCAGATCGCCGTTGCAAGGGTACCGCAAGGCAGCGGAAGCGGCGGAGCTCATCAGATCTCGGATCGTCCGGCAGCGGAGGGGGCTTGATTTGGTTGCGGTGCCCTAGAATTAGTAATCTCTCGCCGTCGTCTCAGAATGAGGAAAGGCAGAAGGGGGGCCAAATAGTAATAAAGGAGAGGAGAGAGTGTTGTTTGATTTCTGCTCCTAAATCTTTTTGATTAATTTGGATTGATTAATAATTAATTAAGGATTTATCTTTTAATATTTTGTTATATGCCTTAATTGGACAAAAAAGATAAGGATTAATAACAATAATAAGCACGAGGACAAAGGGACAATTTTTGGCAAGGCGTTTTTCTATTTTTGTTTAACGGGTTGCGGGTTGCCGAACCCGCACCTGTGAATGGTGACAAATACGGGAGTTTTCAAAGAAGCACACCATTTTGTATAGTGAGCCAACTTTATAATTGTTCGGATATACCATAATATATGATTTAATTCATCGTGATCCAGCGCAAAGTAAGAGCTTTTGTGCATATTAGTTGTTGTGTTGATATCTTGGGTCAATATTTAAGTTCACAATTTTGTATTTTTAATGATGATAGAGACAACAATCGTAAGTTTGGAAAATCTAGTTTAAGTTTCATTTTCACCAACTTCATTCCCCGTAAAACTTTCGTTTTCATTGAACGACTCATTCCATTTCGTGGTTCTGTGTACACAAAACTACTGGTTATACTTTATTCTAATATTTTTTTTAATAGAATACAGAGGACAGTTACTCGTTGTTAAATATTCAATAACTCTATTAAAAACTCCACAAAATTAGGTCTTAAAAATTGGTCGTGGTTGAATTCTAACTCCAATTAATTATGGGAGTTTCTAGAGGGGCACACCATTTTTTCTAGTAAGCTCACTTGAAAATTTGCTTTTATTTACAACTTTGTCATTTAAATTTTAGGGCAAAATTGTCCTCATCTTCAACCTCTCTATTCTCTCTCTCTCATCTCCTCCACCGCTAAATGTCCAAATCTCCTCTCTATTCTCTCTCTCATCTCATCTCCTCTGCTGTTAAACGCCCAAATCTCCTTTCTCATCTCCTCTCTATTCTCTCTCTCTTTCTTATCTCATCAAATCTCCAACCTCATCTTCAACCTTTCATTTTTGAGAAAATCCAAACGGTATCCTTGATCCGGGCGTCCGGATCCGATAAGGTGGATCCGGCATTGTAAGTCCGGATCCACCATAGAGGATCTAGGTTGTATAGTCCGAAACTTGAGAGAAAAATAGGGAATGATAGTTTTTGGAATTTTAGGTGTGCTCACTATGAAAAACTCCTCTTTTCAAAAGACGGAGTGGGCTCACTAGGAAAAAAGGTGTGCTCCTTTGAAAATTCCCTTAATTATTAGATGTTATTTTTCAATAGTAAGGAAATAATACAAAAGTTATCAACTCTGCATCAAACTGTATATTTCGTCTAATGATAAGCAGGTGTACATGATTGTTGGGCATAAATAGCTCCCTTCATAAATAAGTTGAGGATTCAAATATTTTTCATTAGAAATAAAATTAGGATATTCTTCTATCCAAAAGAGGAGGGAAAAAAAAAAAAAATCCAATTTTTACATTTATGAAAAATAACGAAACCAAATATTAACTTTTGCTATTTATGGACTGTTTGGATGCTTGCAAGTCCCTTATTAGTAAGTGTAAGTGTAGTAATATAAGTTGCTACAATTTATATTAATTATTTGGATTGAGAGCTACAAATGGTAACTAGAGTTGTAAAAAATTTAAAATTTTAACTTCTTATTTTTAAGAATTATAAAAAGTATCATATTTTTATCAATAATACAACTTTTGTTTGCAAATGAGAGCTATAAATAGTCATCCACACTTTTTTTCGCAACAGCAATTGCTGCAAGTGCACAAATAGTTATAATTATAGTTGTAAATTTTCAAAACTATAACTAAAACTAAACAGTGAAAAAATCCACTTATAATTCACTTTACGAGTTGCAACCCTAACCAAATAGCCTCTTAGTTGGAAGTGGTCAGAGGTACTAACTCTACTTAACAATGACTTTGGGATCTTGTGTAGAATAGGCACGGTTAATGTTCCCTCGAAGTAGAATGAAGCAGTAATTGGATTTAGTGAGACACAAAATTGTTGCAACTATATAAGTGGTTGCAATTGTAATTGTAAAATTTTAAAACCATAACTATAGCTAAACTATTATTTAAAATAGCGATAACAGTAACATAACGTTTTGCCTCTATTAGGTTATGTCGCATATAGCGTAACGCATAATATAAGTTATACAATTTCATATTTATTTAATTAAAAAATATAAAACTATATAATTTTTTTATAAATTAAAAATTAAATATAAAATTTCTATAAAAAGAAAATAAATCATCTTGTAATACATAATCTATTCTAATTTTACATTAAGTTTTACAATAATTTTCACATTTATCTTTATAAGTTATATTAAATTTACAACTGTAATTCCAGTTCTCATCTAAATAAGAAAACAAGATTCTAATTTTTTATTTCAATTCCAGCTATTATCGCTATTATAATTTATATTTTGTGATGTTCAAATTATATTATTTGTAATTGCTGATTTCAGTTCTTTTAAAAATTCAATAGAATCAATAAGTAAGATATATCAATAGGAATTACAACAAGCGAATAAGAAAACAATTGCAAATTAGTAAGTTAGCAATTCCACAAGCATTCAAATAAGCCAACAACTAATCAAGTAGACCTTCGCTAATAATTAAAATAATAATCAATACCAATATAGAAATTACTAAAAAAAATTATAAATAACGCAACATAATGTAATTTAACGTAACATAACATAAAAAACGTACTGTTACGATGCACTAAGTTATTTTCAGTTGTTATATAGCGCTAGGGTTCCGTTTGGTTTTATAACGCAACATAACAAATTTCATAACGCGTTATTTTCAGTATTGAGCCAAGCAGTAGAAAACTCTTACTTTCAATACACTTTACATGTTGCACCCCTGAAGCGGTCAAAGGTACTAACTCTACTCAATAATGTATGTGGGACCTTGTATAGAGTAAGTACGATTAATGTTGGGAGTTTCCAAAGGAGCACACCATTTTTCCTGGTGAGCCCACTTTATAACCGTTCAGACTTTGAGTCCAGACAAAAAAATCACTGAGAAGTGGGCTCATTAGGAAAATTGGTGTGCTCCTTTGGAAACTCCCTTAGTGTTCCCTCGAAGTAGAACGGATCCGGACAATTGGATCTTCTGAGGTACAACCCATTACCATCATGATTTCGGGTGCTGTGGAGATCATTATATCCTAATGCCTAACACAAAAGCTCATTAAAGGCCCTCTTGGAAAAGGTAAAAAAGGAGTAAAGTATTAATATTTTTTAGCCTTTTTGGCTAAAGGAAAATCTCGAGACAGTTAGATTATAGAAAGATTGATACCAACTAATAGAAGGAAGTGGACCAAATCATTAAACAAATGGCTGTGCCCAAAGCAAAAGTCTAATGCACACTCCAATTATAGGAAAACAAATGTCTCAATAATTGCAACTTTAGGTCATCCATAGCCTACCTTTACCTAATACCAAACACTCAAACCCCAACAACTTTAGTTATATTGAGAATTATTAAGATTATGATTATTAAGTTTCTCTACAAAAAATTCTCACATTGAGAAAATGATTATGAATATTAATTTAAGATGCAAATTTCAAATAGAGAGAGTATTTGTACCTTTTTTTTTAATATAAAATATCATGGAGTCAGCATGTTTTTCATTTTTTTTTTATTTTTCTTGATTTTTTTAATATGGAAAATGGTCATATAAAATAGTAATGAAAAGTTGTCTCTTGCTTTTCATTGATTATTTCAAGAAAATCGATATGTGAAAATTAGAGAGAGCGAGAAATGAGAGGGAGCTGCGAGATGCCTCTCTTGTCAAGATAAATAAATAAATAATATGGAAGGGCAACATTTAGCCGGATTCAGCACAAAAAGCACTGCCTTTTATAGTACATGTTAATTATATTTTTGAGTCAATGTGCAATTATATCCCTTTATTATAATCCATAAAAATAATATTTGTTGTGAAATATAATTCAAATCTACATATTTAAAGTTTTATTTTTCTTTATGGGATATAAAAATTCGTCATTTTCTTGGATAAATAGCATCAATCCAATTTAATCAGTTTAGCAAGTTATCACTTGACCTTTCTCCCTCCAGCAACAAATTTATCTCCGTGAATACAATATTTAAATGGTAAATTTGATTTTATCATATATTTATAAAACAAAACAAATTGTATTATAATAATATCTCCTACATATTGCTCAGGGTTTTGTTTTTTTCACATTGTTTCTTAATTCTTTATTTTCTTAGTTAGAGTATCATTGAGTTTATTGATGATTTTTTTTTAGAAATTAATGCTTTCAGAAAAATCCCCACCCCATACCCCCTCCCCCACAAATTTAACTTATTTGAAATTAGTTATTTTAATTAGAATCAAGTAATAACTATTGGTAGGCATAGTGTATATATACATGTGTGTGTTTTTATATTTCTATTTACAGGCTAATAAATATGAGTAGATCAAGATAAATTGTTTGGATCTTTCATATAAGTGGCCAATAACAGAATTCTCACGAAAGCATAGTTTGAGAACAATTCTCATATGAGCAGTCAGCAATATTGTAACAACCTAATTTCAACATAATTTACATTCTTGATATCAGATTAAATCAGGGTGAGTGCGTTATATTCGTTTCATATTTTTGGTGATTTTCTTGAAATTATCTAGATAGTCACTTAAAATAATATTATTTTAATTACCGGTGGGACTTACACATATTTTGACTAGTCTCTCTTCCCTTGACTTGTAAAAAATAAAGTTTGACTTTATTTATGTTAGTTTAATTTGAAATTATAACCTTAAACAACTCTAATAACCTATTATTATTAATCATTTGTTCTATTCATATTTTGTTTTTATTCACCCATACCTCCTTCACCATGCTTGTACTTTGGCAAAACATGACAAACCATCATGTTAGCCCCATATCTCTCTTTTGCCTATGTCTTTTTCTTCCCTTCCTTTCATTTATTTTCTCTCCTTTATTTTTTATTCCTCTCTTCCTTTTATTTTTTTACTCCAACTCAAAAGAAGAAGAAGAAAAGGAGAAAAAGTTTTTTAGCCTCAAAATAGACTTATCTTACTACCCATCAAGGCAAGTAAAATCGCATCCACTCTCATGTTTTATTTCTAACTCTAATTGTTTATGGTTAACTTAGAATCTTGATTTGTTAAAATTTAAAAAGATAATATCTCTATATAAAAATCTCTATGATTATTCTAGAAAAATAAAAATATAATTTTTACACTTTACTCTATGTTTATGTATCGAATTTATCATTTTATTTATAGTATCTCATTCTTAAATTACAAGTTGTAAAGTTAAACTATATGCATAATTTTTAAATTATAAAAATGTCACCTTTATGAATGTTCTTCATATTGGATATAAATTTGAAGTTTTCTACATAAATTCTTTGTGTATAATATAATAATTTAAAAATCATTTTTCACTTGCCATTAGAAAATAGGTATATATATATGTGTGTGTGTGTGTATATATATATATATATATATATATATATATATATATATATATATATATATATTCATAATCATGTTTTAAAGAGAAGATTTCAAATAAGTTTATACATTAAATTGTTAAAATATTTCTTTTATACGAGATATTATGTTAGGTCATAATTCTTTTTATGCTAATCCATTTTACTTGAAAAATATATACATTAGTAAGATTTAATAAATTTGCTACTTTCCATACTATGAAATCATTCTAGAATTTGGAAAATTCATATATTGTTAAAGCAATCGTTATAATAGTGTTAAGCCTATTTAATTTCTATTTTTACAATTTAGTACCGACTTACCTAATATGTATTTATATGCATAATTGTATATGTATGAATCACATGCATGATCATCAAAGATATTTTTACACCCTAATACCCACTTACATACATGTTTATATGCATAATTGTATATATGTGTGGTTTACATACATGATCATTATTTTCATAACACATTCTAGTATTCTATGACTATCATACTTGCCTTGACATATACATACTAGTCACTTGTACAACATACATGAAAATATACCGAATTTTCCCTATTAGTACATACACATGTCTCGATAATGCCATGGATCCTAACTTGCATGTTAACTTGATTTTGACACTCCATCATACTTGTCTTGACATATACATACTAGTCACTTGTACAATATACATAAAATTATGTCGGATTTTCCTTATTAGTACGTACACATGTCTTGATAATGCCATGGATCTAGACTTGCCTATTAACTTAATTTTGACACTCCATCATACTTGCCTTGACATATACATACTAATTACTTGTACAAGAGACATGAAAATATGTCGGATTTTCCTTATGTACATACACATGTCTTGATAGTGTTATGGATCCTGACTTGCCTGTTAACTTGATTTTGACATGGACTACATCTTGCTTGTTACTAGACATGTATATGTATTAATTTTGACATGATTGGTTCATCATATTCCGGATTGATTTCCATATAATATAACTTGAAACCTTGGGTTATGGGAGAATTAAAGGGTGGACAAATATTATATCGTGAAAGGTTTAGGATAGGTTGAGCAACCAAAATAGGGGCCCATCCGCGAGGGCGCCCGGATGGTACTGAGCCATCATCTCTTGTTTAGTCCATATTGATGGGACGACCGAATACTCAGTATCGGTATCTACTTGAGTGCTTAGCTGCACGGCTGGTTCAGTGCCAGCATCTTGGCCGGGTCCCGGGTATGCACGGGTACTTTCACGATACGAATCTATTTCTTTCCCATTTAGTTCAAAAAAAAATAAAATAAAATAAGATATTAACTTAGACTTGATATGCATTAGTCTCCGTACTTGATATTGATCACATACGACTCTATTTCTTCACTATTCAGTTCAAAATATAAAATAAAATATGATATTAATTTAGACTTGATGTGTATGTATATCCCTGCATGATATTGTTACTTAATCATTACTGTTTCTCATACATGTGCGTATACTTTTTACATCAATTCATATTTTACTTGTCAGTGCATATTGGACACTCCCCACGATACGAATCTATTTCTTTACCATTTAGTTCAAATATAAAATAAAATAAGATATTAACTTAGACTTGATATGCATTAGTCTCTATACTTGATATTGATCACATACGAGTCTATTTATTCACCACTTAGTTCAAAAAAATAAAATAAAATAAGATATTAACTTAGACTTGATATGCATTAGTCTCCGTACTTGATATTGATCACATACGACTTTATTTCTTCACCATTCAGTTCAAAATATAAAATAAAATATGATATTAACTTAGACTTGATGTGTGCGTATATCCCTGTCTGATATTGTTACTTAATCATTACTATTTTTCATAAATGTGCGTATGCTTTTTACATCAATTCATATTTTACTTGTCAGTGCATATTGTATACTCCCCACGATACGAGTCTATTTCTTCACTACTTAGTTTAAAATATAAACTAAAATAAGATATTAATTTAGACTTGATATGCATATACATTCTTGCTTGATATTGTTACTTGATCATTTAATATCTTCCACACATGCGCATATTTTCATATCCACACTCATATTTTATCTATTTATTTATATTACACTCCCTACTTCTTATTGTTTTACTTGTCGGGTTTGACGCTTAGCTCCCTCACACACTCAGGTACTGAAAATGTGAGCGAGGATTCGCCATTGCACGATCCGTACTTTCTAGAGCAGGCTGAGTAACAGTATATTTCTAGACCTCCGCTTTTGTATTTTTGGTTTGATATGTATCACTTCTTTTGGGACTTTTTAACTTTTGTATCAGTATTGTATTTATTTATTTTTATCTTAGATATGTATATCTTCTCTTTTATATGACAGTAGATTAACTTTCAAGATCCTGGTAAATAACTAGTATTCAGTTCCATTCATTTCTTTTTTTAAATACTTATAGGTCTCGTGCACGTCGACTTACACGTGCCCGCCGGTAATGCACTCCGTTTCCGTATCTTTTCGAGAAATGGGGCGTTACAAATATCTGCATGTATGGCGAAGTTATAGGGGCTCTAGGAAGTAGGGATGGTAATAGACGCGTCCATGGGTCAATTTTTGGCTCGTGTTATACAAAATTTTGAATTAAAAATATATATTTTTTAATTCAGTTAGTTATAGGAGGTTTATATGTAAAAAGCTCATGCCCTTCTCTCGGGAACTTATAAAGGAGCACACCAATTTTCTTAGTGAGCCCACTAGACAATATATTTTTTATTCGGACTTTCAATCCGGACAGTCCTTTAGTGGGCTTACTAGGAAAAATGGTGTGCCCCTTTGGAAACTCTCCTTCTCTTCGAGAATTTCTAAAGAAACACACCACTTGTCGTAGTGAGCACACCTTGCTTAATTAGCACAACTTCTCCTTGAAAAAATAGGACTTTTCTTAGTGCACACACAACTTTTCCCATTCGCCCTTTCTTTCTCATTGTGAGCACATCAACCTGCTCTCAAACCCTATAATCTTATCTCTCTATCTCCTTCAATCCAAACCCTAATTTCACAGGCCGTACATGAGGCAGTGCCCAATGCCATCGCAACCCCTCGTCTAACGCCACCATAGCCCCCACCTCCTTCCTGCTCCCGTCGTATCAGAAATAATACTGTCCGGAATCTAATCTCGGATAATAAGTAATACCATCAGAATCTAATTTCGAACACTACATAATACTGTTCTGTATTTAATAACAGACAGGAATGTTATTTTGGAGGGATGAATATTGAAGACAAATACAATATGGTATGAAATTTTATTGGCGAACTTATAATGTACAGTGAAGTGTGCTTGCTAAGACTAGTGGTGTGCTCAGATGGAAATTCCCCTTTTCTGCCCTTGAAATATCAAATCGCGCCCTTTTCCCTTCCCCATCCTCAGAGGCGCTGCCGTCGGTTCCCCCCCTCAGGTTCTTACCTCCGATCTCCTCTCTCTTTCAATAATATCTATTTTTTTTATTATTTTTCTCCTTGATTTTTTTTAACAATTTTGATCCGAATAAGTGCTTAATTTGTACGAATACTCGTTTTTCATGATTCGTTGTTGAAATTTTGCGATGATTGAAGAGCAAATTGTTTCATCTAGGTTTTAACTTCAAATATTTACATTAGGGTTTATGAGTTTGATCTATCAAAGATCATCTTCATAATGGGATATATTATCGATTTGTTTTAAACAAAAATGCAAAGTTGTGTTCTTGCTTACAGTTTCAGCTTGAGAAATGAGATGAATCCTTCATTTAGGTTCTTGAAGGACCTAGATGCGTTATTTTGTATCTTTGGCATCTGTCTTCGAATTTTCTTCACGCAATACTCATCTGGGTGTTTGTCTTTTGAGTTGGAGCTTCACTAGAATTCATAGATGGCATCATCTATTGATTAATGGTTATGGCAAAATTTATACTATGCTATTTTTTTAAAAGCTTAAACGGTGGGATAATCCCCCTGTATTCCATTAACAAGGTAAATGAAACGGTAAATCTGCCATTTTAGATTGGTTTTTTATGCTCTTCAGTGTGTTAATCAGCTCTTCCTAGAGAACTGACTTGGGATTTGCGGGGTTGGTCTGTTATTGGTAGGGAGAGTGCGCAATTGTGAGTCTGTGACCTTCCTGTATTTTACCAAAGATTTGTGGTATTGGTCGGTTGTTGGCCGTTATTCGTAGTTACGCATCTTTGAAATGTCCTCATCACTGTTGTGACCTACATTCAAATAGCTGATGGCTAAAGCTAACCTATGTGCCATTCAGAGACCATGCATAACTTCACTTAGCTTGATCCTTATTGGAAAATGAAAACCTCATTACCTTCCTACAAATCAGAAGTCTCTAACCACCTTCCTCCTGCTGCTTACCCGGTTTTACACCATCTAAAAAACCAAAAGCCGCTTCATGATCGAATAAGTGTTACTTCTCTTTATCTCCGTAGCTCTCTTATTGTTGGTGGTAAAAATTTCCAAATAAAAGAGATGGCAAATATCTCGCAGAATGCAGAGCTAACTTTGTAGCTTTGCGTCTGACCAGAAGGCTAACTTCGCGTTGGAGTAAAACGCGGAGCTAAGTCTATAACTCCGCGTTCAGAGTGCTTAATTCAGCGTGAGTAGATTCTTAGAATTCTAAATTGATTGTGATTGAGATTTGGGCTCATCCAATACCCGAATCGAGTCAAATCAGAATTCAGAATTCTAAATTGATTGTGATTGAGATTTAGGCTTATCCAATACCTGAATTGAGTTCAATCAGAATTTAAAATCAAGAGATTTAAATCAAGACTAAGATATTTGATTAGAATCCTTGATAAATACAAACACCTTCCAATTTTATTCTTATAGAAACTCTCATATTCAACTAAAACCTATAAATACCCTCTTGAGGAAGACTTTTGGATCTTTGGATCGTTTTGGAGTTCAAGCTACTTGATAGATCCTATCGCTACACTAGAACCCATGTTTTATTGTAAAATAAAGCAATAAATTATAAATTCTCTCATTTATTTTTTTATTGTTCTTCTTTCATTGTAATTATTGTATTCAATGGAGGAAAGTAGGAATTTTGCGGAGAACAAACTGGCGACCACAGTGGGAGAAATCTCTTTTACTGAAAAAGAGATCGTGGCGCAATCCGATGTGAACAAAATTGGATCGGTCATGGACGTGCTCATTGTTGAGATCAACTAACGAAGATATAAAGAATATCTCTCCTCTGGATCGGGTGATCTGACCAAAACGCGGTGCTATTATCGCGTGATCTCTAATACCCGTAAATCGAGTAAAAAGAAATCCACCGTTAATCGGGGATCTTTTGAGTCCGCGGCCATAGAGCCATTGTTTGGGCAGGAAACCCTAAAGGGAGATGCTATTTTTGCTGCCGAGAAAGGCCAACACACTAATTTTACCGGAACATAAATCCGCAATCGAAATTGTTGAGAAAGACGAAGAGCTCACAAAGCCCGCGTAAAATGCGAGGCTGAAGCAGAAGCAGAACGCGAGGGTAATTTTTTATCTTGCGAACTGGCTTGCGTTAATTGCGAGTCCATTAAAAATCGCGCTAAACGCAAAGCTAACTATAAGTCAGTGTGTGATGGAGTTTCTCCACGCGAGGCTATAGATTCTGGATATGAGACCGGAAAAATCAAAACTCGCGACAAACGCAAGGATAATTATCAAACTTGCGTTAATCACAAAGATAAACCAGCGTGTGATAAAGATCCTCCCTGCAAGGCTATCAAACTTGAGCAGAATACTAAGCTTAGCGTAAATCACGAAGCTAATGAAACTTGCGTTAATCGCAAAAATCGCGTTAAATGCGAAAATAAAACTTGTGTAAATTGCAAGAATAAGCCAGCGTGCGAAAATCTCTCCATGCGAGGCTAAGATACCAGAAGTTAAATTTCTGCAGAAATGCCAAGGTAGCGTAAAACGCGAGGATAGCATAAAACACGAAGCTATTGCCTAGCCTCGCGTAAATAGTTCATAACGTGAAGCTAACTACCAGCTCTGCGTGAACAAGCCAAAATACAAAGTTAAGGCTGATGATCGGGGTGTTGAGCACCAATTCAATACCACCACTTCTAAGAAGTTTCAGCAAGCTCCCGGACTCTCCCGACAACCAAGTGGGCCCCACGCCCAAGATTCTTCATCTAAAGTTTTCGATCTCAGAGATTACTTGACAGGTAAAAGGAGCATGACTCAAATTCAGCTGCACTCAACCTGCCATTGTAAGCAGCTCATAACAGCCGTATCTGCTATATTGAATAACTGCTATTGTATCAAGAAAAGAGTATTTGTATTTGACAGAATAACTGAGATTGAACAAAATACTCCAAAAAGAAGAAAAAATAATTTGAGATACAAAATCAAAGAAAAAGAATTAAAGGCGGTAACTTCGAATATGGTCGGTAAATGCAAAAAGATCATAGGGAAAGAGTATGAGTCAGATGCAGACGATGGGGAAGCTCATCATTTCACCCGGCTTAAATTAGGCACGGTCGCTCCCCAAAATTATAAGAAACTTGTAAAAAGTTCTTATGATGATGACGATAGCGACAATTCAGTTATAACTTCCCCACAATCTTGTCCATCTTTCCGGTCACGAAAATCAGCGTCACATGTGGTGGATAGGTCCGACGATATCGATCAGAGGTTAGGAACTCAAGAGCAGATGATTCGAAACCAGCAAAAGACTATCGATGACCTCAAAGAAATACTCTTGAAAGTTGTAGAGAATACACAAAAGATAGTAAAAAATAAGGCTAAAACCTCCTTCTCGGAACCACCACCGAAGATAAACGAGGAATCACCGTTTAAGGCAAATGAAGAGAATAAAGAAGAAAAAACTTACTCGATGCAGGAGGAAGATGACAAATATTCCTTCCATAATCCTCATGAAGAGAGGATGGAGAAACTACAAAAGCAACTTGATGAATTAATGCAGAAAAAGGAGCTAAAGGAATCAGGCATTTCGAGGCCATACCCGCTTGAGTGGGATTGTCCATTTTCCTGAAAAGTACAAACCCCTTAAATTAGAATCATATAATGGAAAGGGGTCTCCAAGCCACCACATATATTACTTTTTATCGTAGGCGGGTCATCTAATGGAAAATGATCCCATAATGATTAAAATATTCGTGAATACTCTGCGAGAGCCTGCTTTTACATGGTTTATGCAGTTGCCTCCAGGAACTATAAATACTTGGTACGATGTCGACAAATAGTTCCTGGCACGTTTCTTTGAGGATGATACCGAAATATCGGTTCATTCTCTCATTGCGATAAAATAAGGGGAAGAAGCGGTCAAAAGTTTTATTGAATGCTTCAGGAAAAATCCATGCATTGTCGACACGGTATGACTCAAGAAACCATGGTAAAAACCTGCAAGTATAATTTCAGGATTGGCGTACTAATAAGAATGGGAGCTGTAGAGTCCAAGAACTGGAGGACCTGTTAAAGTAAGGAGAGCAAGCGAATGATATAATCCGTCGGATTGAGAAATCTCGTGGTACGAGAAACTCTACGAATAACAAGTCATATTCACATAATCCTAAGAATAAAGGGAAGGCTGTGATAACATCATATGCTACTCAAAGGCCGACAAGTCCGGTAAAACCAAGACCTCAAAATTCGAGAGGTGCAGATCAAAATAGACTCCGACAAGAAAGAACCTATACATTCAAAACGGAGCAGACAGATACTCTGTTCCATCTCCTCCTAAGAAAGGACATGTTGAAACTTTCGGAGAATCAAAAACTATAAGACGCTGGAAAAACCAATAATCCTAACTATTACCTGTATCATCAGAATATCCGGCATTCGACTAAGAATTGCTATCCTGGAGGACACCGGTTTCTATCAATTGCTATCCTGTTCTTCTATAAGAGCCGAATCCAGGCATTGATAGAAACCAGTGTCCTCCAGCTTAAAGAAGAACAAAAAGTTTCTACAAATATGGCAATTTTGGTAGTAGTAACCAATGAGTTCCCTGCCAGAGCGACCCCTGTATAAATAGAGAAGCCAATATCGATACCAAGTACGGGCAACCCGCACTTGCAAACTAGCCCTTTGGGTACGCTCCGAATTACAGCTGCGATCGAGTCGTCCTCATTGGCTAGCAGCCGGATTGGACTGGGGGTGTTGAAAATATTGACGGTGATAAGTATCATGTTATTTTTGCTACTCTTGCTGGCCATTGGAATGGTTAATTGAGTGCTATACATAAATTTTTTTTGTTTCCCAATGCTGTTAAAGCGGCGGGAAGAGGAGATTAAATTTCTCGCCAACCCTATCATACTGGGGGTAAAAGTATGAAATCAATTATCCAATGCTGTCTAAGCGGTGGGAAGAGGAGATTAAATTTCTCTCAAACCCTATCATACTGGGGGTAAAAATATGAAATCAATTACCCAATACTGTTAGAGGTAAATGGGAGAGGAAATCAATTCCTCGACAACTCACTATACTGAGGGAAATAGTATGGCTAAGCCAAAGCAAACGGTGATTGGTAAAAACATACCAAATCTGTTTATAGCTGGTGGTTTGCTAAAAATCTCGTAGACCTGTCATGTTATGATTTTAGTTCTGACAGTAAGATTTGAACAATTGTCATACTGAAATAAATAGCCTTTTGACGGGTGCAGTTCAAGTTACGCGTGAAAGTCTTGTATTGCCTCCATCAAAATTCCAGGCATGTGTGATTGGGCACCTCTGTCAAATTTCTTGATCTTAATCTGATCACCAAATTGAAAATCTAAAGTATTTCAAAATTTGCTAAGTCATAAGCCATTTTGAAAACTTTAGAGGGGGTCCTGTTGGTGGTAAAAATTTCCAAATAAAAGAGATGATAAATATCTAGTAGAATGCGGAACTAATTCTGTAACTCCACGTCTGACCAGAAGGCTAACTTCGCGTTGGAGTAAAATGCGAAGCTAAGTCTATAACTCCGCGTGAGTAGATTTTTAGAATCCTAAATTAATTGTGATTGAGATTTGGGCTTATCCAATACCCGAATTGAGTCCAATCATAATTCTCAATTGATTGTGATTGAGATTTGGGCTTATCCAATATCTGAATTGAGTC